>CM040121.1:504236456-504588776 GCA_022559845.1 Amorphophallus konjac | reverse complement strand
TGACGGGTCCAAACTCGAGCATCCCGGGCTCAAATCGAGCCCGAGTCTTCCTCCTCCATCATAACACCAGAAGAAATTGAACATTACTGCCTTCATTGGATATATACTAGGAGCATTATCTGAAAATCTTTATGACTTATATTATAACTCAAAGAGTAGTGAACTACACTACAAGAAAAAGCGGTATTAGCGACCGAATTTTCTGACGATTTTATTTCCATCGGAATATCCGTCGTAATTTAAGACAGATTAAATTCCGTCGGATATTGCATCAGTGTTTCTGACAGATAAACATATGTCGGAAAATCTGTAAGAATTTCAGACGGATATACGGACGGAAAAGTTTCCGCTAGACATTTGGCGCCACAAATTACAAATTTAGAGGAACTTTTCGACGAAACATAGGTTGGTCGAAAATACGTCAGAAAATTCCGACGTATTTCCAACCGAACATTGTCCCATATAAAATATATTTGTTACATAAGCGCTATGTGTCACATAATTTTCGATGGAATATAGGTTGGTCGAGAATACGTCGAAATTTCTCGACGTATTTCCGAAGGAAAAGTGTTCCGTCGCAAATCTATTTGTCACCCTTAATAACCTATTTGTCACCCTTAACGACCTATTTGGCACCCTTAGCAAGTTATTTGTCGCCTTTGTTATAAATATGTCAAATAATTTTCGACGGAATATAGGTTGGTCGGGAATACGTCAAAAATTTCTTGTCACCCTTAACAACATATTTGTCACTCTTAGCGACCTATTTGTCACCCTTAGTAAGCTATTTGTCACCTTTGTTATAAATATGTCAAATAATTTCCGACGGAATATAGGTTGGTTGGGAATAGGTCGAAAATTTTCGACATATTTTTGACGGAAAAATTTTCCGTCGCAAATCTATTTGTCACCCTTAACAACCTATTTGTCACCCTTAGCGACCTATTTGTCACCCTCAACAAGTTATATGTAAATTTTTTCGACGGAAATAAGTTCCATCGGAAAGTCGTTTGAAAATCTCGCCCTCCCGCCCAGATCGACCCCTTCCCACCCACTCTCCCTGTCACTCACACTTTCCCCCCACTCTCCCTCTCACTCTCTCTTTCCTCTGTCTCCCTGCCGCCCTCGCCGCCGGAGCCCTCGCCGCTGTCGCCGCCATCACCATCCTCGCCATCGCCGCCGGCCGTGGCGGTCCTCACCGTCGCCGTCCTCGTCCTCGATTGTCGAATCTCATCGTTGCCATCCTCGCTCTGGTAAACCCCCTCCCTCTCCCTCTCCCTCTCTCTATAACACTCTCCCTCTCCCTCTCTTAGTCTCCCTCGCTCCCTCTCTCTCTCTCGCTCCATCCGCCCTCTCTGTAACACACGCACACACATACCCGGCAGAGGGGGCGCCGGATGGGGGTGGTTGACCCCCTCCCTATCTCTCGATCCTGTCCCTCTCCCTCTCTGTGTTGGCCGCCCTCCCCCTCCCTGCTCCCGCCCTCTTTGGCCCCCCTCCCCCTCAACAACACATGCACACACGCACACACGCACACACGCACACACAGACACAGACACACGCACACAAGCACCCTTAACACCTCTCTCCCGTTAGCCCCCCTCCCCCTCCCTGCTCCCGCCCTCTCTCACCCTCACTGTGTCACACACGTAGGTAAACTAATTTATTTTTATTTTATTTAATACATTTTTTATTCATCGTAGGATAATCGGTCGAGGGGAGGGGAACAAAAGAATTAGAGAATTTTTTTGCAAATAAACAATATGTAAAAATTTGATTTCATTTTATATGTTGTTTCATTTCATTTTAATTTATTTAATCTTACTTAGATTTATTGTTAGGATTTCGTGTTTAATATTAACTAAATTAGAGAGGGGAGGGGGCGTGGAAGGGAGGGTGGGAGGGTGATGGGAGGGGCGGGGAGGGGGATGAGGGAAGGGTAGAGAGGGGAAAGGGGACTCGGCGTGATATGGCGGCGGAGGCGAGGGAGGAGAGGGGAGAGGAGGGGCCAAAGGAGAGGGTGGGATGGAGGGATTTTTTTTTTAAATTTGAGTGTGTGTGATATTTTTTTAATTTGGAGGGTGGGAGGACTTTTTTTAAATGAGAGGAAAAGGGGCGGGGAAGGGAGGGTGGGAGGGTGATGTGAGAGGAGGGGAGGGGGATGCGGGGAATGTGTATGTGAGTTAATTTTTTTGACAGGTGTGGATGTCTATATGAATGTGTATGGGAATGCATATATCATTTTTTTTCCAGAAGACGTTGTCGATGTCAATGTGGGTGTGTGAATATGGACGTGAAAGTGGATGTGGATATGGATGTATATGTGACCAAACATGATGTACAAATGTGGAAAATAGTCAATTTTTAGGGGAGATGCTGTTGAATTTTTTTTTAGAAGTTTAATATGGCATATTGATATGATTGTTTTAAGGGGAGGGGCCAAAGGAGAGGGTGGGATGGAGGGATTTTTTTTTTAAATTTGAGTGTCTGTATGATATCTTTTTGGATGGAGCCTCACTTGGAAATGCTTGTATGTTAGTTATTTTTTCGACGAAATACTTTTTATGTCGCAAATAAGTCGATAATTTTGCCTATAATTTTTCGACGGAATAGGTTTTAGTCACAAATAAGTCAAAAAGTTTAAACGTATTTGCGACCAAATTATGTATCACCGTAAATATTAATTAATTTTCTTATTATTAATTATTGAAATAAATACCAACGAAAATTTTGACAGTTTCTTTTCGTCGATAATTGCCGACGAATTTGCGACGCAAATGTATTACGTCGGAAATTAGTGACGTAATTGTGCCGATGTCCATATTTCATCGGAAATACGTCCCAAATCCGTCGAAAATGCACTTTCTGACGTATTTACGACGGAACATGGACGTCGAAAAAACTTATTTTCCTTATAGTGAAAGGTGACAAAAGAGAAGATCGAGGAGGGACTGTACGTGCTCTCTCTGACACAAAATAGAAGAAAGTGAAGGAGGAAACCGAGGAGAGACTATTCGTCACTCTCTAAACACAAAAATAGTAGAAGGAGAAGCCTGAGAGGCTAGGATTCAAATCCTGTGCTATGACCAGTGGAAGAAAAGAAGAAAAAAGGTCTCTTTTACCCTCCATGCCCAAAGGAGCTTCTAAAGGAGGGCTTTGCCCCTACCAAAACTGAGGGAGATTTAAAGGAGACCCCTTTCCCCTTTGCCAAATCCCTATAAATATATAGCCACCCCTCCCCACAAGGGAGACACTTGGAGAGAGCCTTGGGAGCGTGGCTTCTAAACTACTTTCTCCTTGTAACAAGTTGGAGACACTTGGGGAGAGCTTTGGGATCTTGGCTTCCGAACTACTCTCACTCTTGTAACAAGTTCGAAGTCTTAGGAGTTGCTACTGTGGCTGCCTAGGAGTGAAGACTCAATGGAGGAAGCTATAGAGCGAGGATCAATTTGAAGATTCTTTTGTATAAAATCACATGGGTGGATAAATCTCGGCCTCATATATATGAAGGCTATGCCCAAAGAAGTCACAAAAGCCAGGGAACACTTAAACGTGTCCCTTCTATAAAAAAGTAGAGCAAGTTTAGGGTGAAGCTGCCTTAGCTTATGTTTGATAGACTTCACATTTGGCTTCAGGACTCGACGGTGGCAGCGAGTGGCAGCACTCGGCGGTGAGGAAGTATTCTTCTTACCAGTTGTGGCTTGATTCGGTGTCTTTACGGAGTCAAAGGGACCAATGATGGCATTACGATGGTTGACTGATCCTACGTGGGCCTCCCCTTCTCGAGCAGCGACTAGAACGACATCGGCTGGCTGACCTTGCGAGGGCCTCCCCTTTGCAAGCAGCGGCAAGAACGACAGTGGCTGGCGATGGTGAGCCGCGATGGGCTGAGCGGATGTATGCGGTTTGGGGAGCACCCTACCTATCCGAGGATTCACACCTTCATGTGGAGTCCTCTACGCCACTCATCACCAGCACATCCCCGGGCGTGGTCTCTCTTGCAACCTAGAAGAGTGGTAGAAACACACTCGATGATGGAGAAATTACAAAATGTCCTGGAAGTGAGAAATTGCAAATATATCTCCACCGGGTAAAAATTATAAAAAGAAGAAGAAGAAAACACAAAAACTAGGAAGATATAGAACTGATAAAAATATCTCTACTATAAGAGTATAAGGACCAAAGCCCATGGGAAGCATCTGCCAAGGACAAATTACAAATATGCCCAAAAATATCAAGAAATTATAAATATACAACGAGACATTAATGTTCAAAAATGTCAAAAAGTGGTAGAAATATCCCGAGTTCTTCTGAAACTACAAGAAAACCCCGTTGTTTGGAAAAACTACAGGAGTATATATCCTGATTGTTGACACCTATTTTTAGCCCGCAAGTTGCGTCATTTAAATTATTCATCATTTTTGATGTCCCAAATTAACCATTATTTTGGAGCCTTCCTTGGATAGATTTCGAGCCCATTTTATTGCTCCCTTCCCTTTGAGCCTTGGGGATCATGATTTCATTGACCTCTGGAGGTTATTTCCTAGGTTTTCGGCATTTTTTGATCTTTTAAGTCGACTTACGGCCCATTTAGGTTAACTTCCCTCAAACATTCGGCCCCTTTCGCTGCACAGTCTTGAAAAATAGTCCTTTTTCATCCCCTTTTGTTCCTCTATTCATTATGTGTCCTTCACCAAAGTTGTTCGATGTTTAAAGCCCTACATTTTCTTCTTCTCCTACATTTTCCTCTGTTCTCATTACATTTTCTCTCTCTTTTGATCCTCTTTTCATCTTTCTCTCTTCATGAAAGTTGTTCATTTTTTAACTATCTACAATTTCTTCTATCACTTTCGCTAATTCTACACCGTTTTCGAGATATGCTCCGATTTTTATAATCACGCGAGCCTAGCAGCCACTCGAAGAAAATGGTCAATTGTTGACCGCTACTTAGAGCAGGGCGGTCAAAGGTTCACTGCTTCATGAAGAAAACGGCCAACAGTTGACCGCCCATGAATAGTAGCTTTTTTTATTTTTTTATTTTTTTTAAAATGTCAAATGACAGTCTTCTTGAGACCGCCACTTTCAAAAAATGGTATTTGGATGACCGTTTCTTCAATTTTTGTGCCATTTTCGTACCGTCTCGCCCAGGACTGGGAGGTATAATGCTAGACCGCCCCATTCAAGAAACGGTCTAATGCTAGACCGTTTTTAGCCTGTTTTGGACCGAACTGCCGTGCTCGCCAACGACGCTGTTCTTCATGATGTATGCGGTCCAATCATGACCGTTTCTTACCAAAAACGGCCGCTCGATAGACCGTCTCTATGACAGAGAGTCCAGAAGATCCTAAACTCCGTCTTCTTCGCCACTGGACTCTAAGGGCGATTCTTGTGCAACGGGGCCTCCTTGTTTGGGCTCTATCTTCTAGAGTACTCTACGAAATTGAGCCATGTTTGTTTCTGTGTCTTCCTCTTTGTATTATCTTGAATTTGGAATATAGAGCATGATTTTTCATGGACTGAATCTCTGGGAATCTTGGCCGCAAGTTCAAGTTTTATGCATTTCGCACAATACAAACTCTGCCAGATTAGGTTCCAGGGCCTTCTTCCAAGAGCCATAACTTTTAGATCCTTCCACCAAAAAGAGTCCCGTTTGTTCCTAGCTCTTATCCTAACTATTATCTCGAGATTGATCCATAGATCTCGAGATATGGTGATCTCTATCTTTTGGAATAGTGGGAGAAAGTTAGGGTTTTTAACAACTTCTATAAATTCTACCCAGTTCGCCTGCGCGACGGGGGACTCTTCTTCGACCTGGGGTGAAGCCATGCCGAATCGTCGTCTCAACCCTTCGACCCAAGGATATTGAGGGAAGTATTAGCTTCAATCTGATACCTAATTTTCTCGATTTCATCTTCGTTTGCCCTCCTAACTTCGCCCATACTTCTTACAAATTATCATAGGTTCTGGGTTTTCTGCACACCTCTGACCTGTGCGGCGAGGCGCCTTTCGTCGGCTCGGGGCGGAGCCATGCTGCGTCCTCTTTGTCTCCATCAGCCCCAACCTGAAGAGGGGAGTATCTCTTTCATTCCAATCTCTCTGGGCTCTTTTTCTTTGCTCCAAAGCTTAGTTCTTCTCCCTACTTTTTCAAAATCATCACAGTTTTACACTTAACTTTTGCACAGTTCTCTGCACATTTTTTGCATTTTTCTCAGTTTTGCACAATGCTTTTCTCTCTCCTTCTCTCCACAAATTTCATGATTTTAACTCCCATGCATGCACAACACTCCCACCTTTATTTGCACCCATTTATAGGGGTTAAAAACCCTCCCCCGTGCGTTCTCCCCCTTTCTTTCATGCTATTTTATCACTTCGGGGCACGTACTACACTTTATGATCTAATGGGTGTTCTTTTATTTTTATGGCTTTGTTTTGCAGGAGATTATCAATAGGAATGTGAGGCCCTCTTCCTCTAGCCGGCTGGAAGGAGAGGAGGTCCGATCCCACCAGTTCCCCGCACCCATCTTCAAGGCGCAATCATGTTGTAGCGGTCACCTTTGGCCGCGGTCTTCATCATCTTCCCAAGGTACGCCGTAGGTTTGTTTTCATTATAGCATCTATTTCCTACTGCTAATCCTTGGGTGGCGATCACGGTTCACTCAGTTTTTTTATCACCCTTTCCTTGTTCATGCTATCATGTTATTTTCATGATCACACTTACATACACATGCATTGCTTGTTAGAGGGCGAGGAAGGTTATATTTACTATCTACACCCTTTTTTGGTGATCACGGTGGTACACCTAGTGTCCATCACATTGTATTTTTAGTCTCTTGCATGTTGGGTGGGTGTTTACGCATGTTTGGGTAGTCTCCTTCGCGTTTTTCTATTGTTCTGTCCATTCCCGGGTCTGTTAGGGGTACACGGTCTATCCCAAGGCCGCCTAGCACCTTTAACGGCCATTACAGGACCGCCCCAATCCTCTGGTGTTATAAACGGTCCTCCCAGGGCCGCCCAGGACCTGGGTGGTCATCTATTAGACCGCATACAGGTTAAAAACGGTCATCCATGTGACCTTTTCTTGGTTCTGGCCGGGCAGGATTTTTGTTCACAGGGGCCTTATTCATTCGAGCATAACTTTGTCTCCTGAAGTCGGATTGGGCTGATTTTTGTTGCGTTGTGTTGTCCTTTGTATTATCTTTCCATCCATAGTTCATTTGCATCATTTGGGTCACATTTGTTTAGTTAAATATTGTCATCATTTTAGCATTTTGTGCATAAAATCTGCATGCGGTCTGCACACAGTTTCACGGGGGCATCTTTCTTGGATGATTTAATTGGTCTCCCGAAGTCGGATTGCCTTGTTCTTGGGCCCATTGTGTAGAACTTTGTATTGTCTTTCCATCCATAGTTTATTTGCATCATTTGGGTCACATTTGCCTAGTTAAATATTGTCATCATTTTAGTATTTTGTGCATAAAATCTGCATGCAGGTTCAGGGGCAAACACAAAAGTACATTGTTCTTTTATGGTTTTTCCTATCTTTTAGTGCCTAGCTGTCCCTATTTCTGGTCTTGCATTATTATTATTCATATTGGTTTGCATTTTTCATACATTTTTGTGATGTTTGCATAATTTCATTATTATCTTAATTTGCTGGTCTTAGGCTAGAAATTGCATGCACCCCGGTGCACATAGAATCATGCATATTTGCATATTGTAGTTGCATTCCTCCTCGGTAAGTGATCCTCTCGCTGTCATATTCCTTGGGCACGACTAGGAGATCTTATCCGGGACCTCCGTAAGTCCCCGCGAGCCGTGGATTCCCACACGGACGTCGGGCCGATTGTACCTTTCCACCCCGTAGTTTCGCATTTTACATATGTTGTGAGAGAGTTAACCATAGATTAACCCAAAGTCGGACCTTCTTCCTATAGGGCATTTATGTCTCAAGGGAATTACACTTAATTTAAGCCATTAAAAAGGCCCACCAAAATTTTGGAAAAGTAAAAATTAACGATCATATCAACTTGTTTGATCTTTGTTGAACCCTCTCACACCCATATTGTTTGCTTGGGCTTGTCCAAGCCTATTTGTGTTATTTGGTGTTGCATCCCCCATCATCCATATAAATTTTGTTGTTAGGCCCATTTAGGCTAGTCTATTCTGTGTGTCCATTTGTCTAGTCACATTGTCCTAAATTTTTTTTCTTTTGCATTATTGAGTCAGCCCCCTCTCTGATTCTCGAGCCTTTTACTTCCCTCATTGTATTTCCCTAATTTTCATGTATAAAGTCTCCATTTGCCCTCATGGAGCCCATTTTTCTCTTGTATAGTACCCTTCTTCTTCCCCGTCTTCCTATTCCCGCATGGACTCCTCTTCCCACGCGGGCCCATCTCCTCGTGGCCCTTCTGACCCACAAGCAAATCTTGTGGCCCATTTATCATATGTCGCTTGCCAAATGGACCCGGTCCAGTCCCAAAAACTCGCTGCTAATCACCTTAATGGGCCTCATTCTCATAATGAGTCCCATTCTCCTAGTGGGCCTTATTCCTTCAATGGGCCTCGCTCTTTTAATGGGCCTCATCCTTCTAACGGGCCTCCATCTTCTACTCTTAATGGACCCCCATTCTTTAGCGGGCCTTCTTATTCTCCTAATGGGCCTACCTCTCTTAATGGGCCCGCTCCTTCTACCCATGTTGCTGCTGGCCCGATAGATCCTTATTCCCATGTTCATGATCCTTCCAGGCCCATGTATCCTTCCACTCATGGAATGGGCTTCCCTTCTTCTCAGTCCGGATCCCCTTATCCGGCCCAATGCCATAATTCTGGTCCAAATTCACACTCTCTTGCTCAAGCCGGCTTGCATCCTTCCCGATCTCTCCCCATCGAGGAGATGATTGCTCAAACCCAACGCCAGCTTGATGAACTTCAATGTCAAATTGATCCCAAAACTTCTTTGAGTGTCCCGTTTGCATTCCAAGGTCTTCAGCTTCCACCGCGTTCACAAATTCTCGCATATCGCCGCTATGGTAGAGCCGGTGACCCCTATGTTCACTTGAAGGAGTTTCTTTATGAGTCGGCTCAATTCCGACATGACCAACGTTTGATGTCCTATCTGTTTGGTCTGTCTCTAGAAGGCCCGACTTGGGATTGGTTCTTTGCATTGTCGCAAGATCAAGTGGTGAATTTTCAAGCCGTTCAAGAGAAATTTCTTCAGCAGTATCAAGACCATATTGGGCCCAAATATTCCTTGGTTGATCTGGCCCATGAGAAGATGAAGTCCGGCGAGGAGTTCTCTACCTTCGCCGACCGCTGGCATCGCTTGACCGCTCAAGTCTCGGGGCATATTCCGGAGGGAGAGCAAATCAAAATGACAATTTCTAATGCAACGCCTGAGTACCGCTTTATCTTAGCCTTGAATGATATCACCTCATGACAACAGTTTTATAGCCGAGCCAGCTTCATCCACCAACAACTTTTAGATTTTCTTGACCCCGAGTCCCCTCCACCTTCTACGCCCACATACGCCTCCTATCCATCATCTCCCATCAGTCAGCCCTCCACGAGTCAGCCTTGTACCACATATCCTTCGATGATTCGGCCTTCCACTCCCATATACCCACATACGTCTACGTATCAACACTCCATGAGTCAACCTACCGCCATCCACAGTCAGCCCTCTGCTGTTTCATATCCGCACGTGTCTCCACCTCTGGTCAAGGAAACATCGCACCGCGAGCAGGTGGATGTCGTCCACTACATACCTCCTCATCCCACTTTGTATGCGCCATTATCTAATCATTCTCTTAGCCATGGGCCATTGCCTACGCAACCCCCGCTTCCTTCTCCACTCCCATCTCCATTACCTTTTTATACCTCTCGGCATCCACCTTGCCCGAAGCGGGCTCTTTCTCCGTCGTTGCCGGAGTCTTTTACAGACATTTTTAGCGCTTTGATAGCCGCTCACGCGTTGCAGCTCCCTCCAATTGTGCCTTGTCGACTTGCGGCTGGAATGTGTTTCAATATTGTGAATTTCATCACCAACAGGGGCATTTGGTTGAGGATTGTCTCGAGTTTCAAGAACTTGTTTATGGTTTGGAAGACAAGAAGATGATTGATTGGGCTACCATGCATGAAGTCATTTTACGTCTCCATAATAAGCAGTAGCAGCAACAGTCATCGCCCAGGCAACCGTCTCCACTACAAGACCAGGGGCACCCCTGTGATTCTTTATCTGACATTGCACCTGCTCCTCACCTACTCCATCACCTGTTCCCTCCCCTATGCTTTTGTCCACCTCATTGCCTACCTCATCACCCTCTTCATCTCCACCTACCCCCTCACCTTCACCATCTCCTAATCAACCTCCACAACCCCCACCAACCCAAGCCTCTGCTCAGACAAGTGCCTCTACTTCTTCTACTCCCATTTCCACCACCGCTTCTACTCTCAAAGCCGCTCGACGCGCCGTGTCGATACGTCGAAGGTGGACGTCACGACCCTCTACTTTCTCTGCCTCACCATCTTCACCTCCATTGCCTTCATTGCCCACATCACCACCTCCAATACCCTTACCGCCATCACCATCGTCTTCACCGCCTCCTCTCCCAGCGACCCCTATTCCATCACTTCCACCATCTCCACCGCCTTTGCCCTCCCCTTCTCCATCGTTGCCCAAGCCTGAGCAGGCTATACCTATACCCACATCTCCACCTTCGCCTTTACCCTCTCCTACGCCTCCACCTTTGCCTTTACCCCCACTTACGCCTTCCGAGCCTTTACCCATGCCTTCCAAGCCTATTACCTCTACTTCTCCATCCCTTTCCACCCCACGGAGCGGGTGTGCGTTATCTTTGGTGCCCCTTGGGTCTGGTCCCCAGGGAGATAATGAGCCGAGCCACGTTTCGATTGTGCATTTCAAGATTCAAGATGTCATTTGTCGCATGCCAATCCGGGTCCTGGTCCCTGGCTATTTTGAAGATAATGAGCCTGCATTTTCAGAAATGGTTGCAAAGAAGAGTTCCCTTGCATTGGTGCCAGTTTCTTCAAAAGCGTGGCCGGTGGCAATATCTTTGCTCGCCGGAGGATTCACTATTGACGCTGTTATCACATCTCGCTCGATTGCTATTCAGTTCACTGACCAAGAAGGCTCTCTACTCAAGTTGTGCTAACTCATACGGCCGCCAAGAGCCTGATGGATTCCCTATTCAAGGGGTAATTGGCCGTATCTTCTACGCTTTTCAAGGACATTCTACACGTCCTATGCAATCTCCCTCGGTTTATCGGTGAGTCGGCCACATCGACGCCGCACATTCCTCTCCCTCAGTTCTGTCTTACTCTTCTGGTAAGGGAGTTATGCTTCATGCCCGATTGCCGAATGGAGATGTCGAATCTCATGTTGCTAGTGCCGAGTGACAAGACTCTGTAGTTTTCTAATGTTTATTCTAATGAGTTACTTGTTCAAAGATGTCTGCCTATGGTTAGCACCAGGTGTCTAGGGGCAGCCACCTCGATAAAATTGCATATTCATGACCGGGCTAGGCCGTTTGCCAGGTGGGACCGTTATATAAAAATATGTTTCAAGACAAGAAGGCCGAAGGTCCAAATCCGTGCCAGGTGGGTCCGTTACAAGATAGTTTCTGCCAAGAAGAGGCGGCGACGTAAGTTTAAGGGCCGCGTAGTGCACACTCAGGGGTCCACTTCTTCCTCTTCCTCTTCCTTTCATTCCTCATTTCTATTGCCCAGCTCCCACCCTTGGGTGGTGTATCTTCCTTCGTCCAATCCTACTTCGATCATCTTCTCCTCTCCTCCCGGGTCTGTGAACCCCCGCTTCACTTTTCCTAGTTTGGAGCCGCCAGATTCTCCACGTTCTCATTATTCTAGGCTTCGGCCCATGTCATCTCATCTTCCCGATCCCGGGACTTCTTCTGATTCTCTTCCCTGGATATCTCCGGGGTCTACTTCTCGTTCCCTTTCCCCGACCCTGTCGGGTGTTCCTCGCGCTCTTTTCCCGACCTTGTCGGGTATCTATCATTTCCCTTCCCCGACCTTGTCGGGTGTTTATCAATCTTCTTACCCGCCTCTGGCGGGTGATCATTATTCCTTTTCTCCGACCGCATCGGACGATTATTCTCCTTCTTCCTTATCTTCGCAGCAATCTTTTCATCGTCTTTCTATTCTTTCCTCCTCGCCCTTTTAGGGTCATCACCCTTTTTCTTACTATTTTCAAGGCTTTAGCCCACCTTGATCTCAGCTAATCTCTGTTTATTATGTATTTGGTTCCTTGTCATCAGGGTCTTTGTACCTTAACGAGGGAGTTCTAGCCCTCGTCTCTCTTCCTTTTATTCCTCTTCGTCTAGTTTGATGTCTGCCGCTCCTCCGTGTAGAAGAATCTTCAAGTCCTTGCTATCCTCTCCATTTTTTTTCCTATCAAGCAAGGAATATCAAGGTCACGTTACGCGAAGTTCGCCGGTCAAAATTACTTCAGGACACCGATTTTCGCTCCATGTCTACAAGGTATCCTTTCTATTATGCAAGAATATGTTATCATCATTATCACTCTTATTATTCGTGCGCATGGTCATAATATCGGTTCCTTCACACGTTTGAGTGGCTTAGTAAGGTTAAGTTTAGTCAAATGGGTTCGCTTCTGCAGCACCTTAGGCTGGTGATAGCTCCGCACTAGGAGTCTGAATTTCTTTCCCCCATCGTTGAGGGTGACCTTTGAGTATGGGTTTTTCACACACTTCACGTCAAGCCATAGTCGATCTCTCTGAGGCACATCGTTGCTGCTTTGGCCATACCATGGGTATGCACGAAAGTCTTTTCTCTTCTCTGCTCGGCCAAGTGCAGGGACAAGAGATGAATGGATGAGATGACCGACCTAGGCACTCCCTGATACGAGAGAGGTCTCAAATAGGGGCAGTCTTGACCCTTGGAAAATGAGCTTTCATGTTATATCTAGCCAATAAGGGCCGTCAAAAGAAAATTAAAGAAAATGAATCAATGCAAAATTATGAAACCAAAGGTATGGCAAGAGTGGCAGTACAGTTCCCCGCGGGACGTCATGAGCCCGGTCGCATGCATGCCTGATAAATATGGGTCTGAAAATCAAAGACACAAAGCCCCGGCGCAACAGACCTACTCTTTGAGGGGTAGTGCCCTGGAAGGAATTCTAATCTTGATATCTCTCATCATGCACGAAGCTTATCTCAATTTTCTTCTTCCTCCCTCTTAGACTGGGTTGTATCCCGGCTATGGCCTTAGTAGGGGCACCATTCTTTAGGGGCGGTTGGTTATGGTGAGCCACTCTCAAATGCACGCCTTACTCAAGGGGAGTTCTTAACAAGAGGGGGTGTGTGTGTGGAATGATGACCCCTTGGCCAGTAGCTTAAGCCCGTCCTTGGATGCTGCAGATAGCAATGTTTTCAAAATTCAAAAAAAAATTAAATATTGTTCAAAATACAAAAAAATCAAATATTATTCAAAGTACAAAAAAATCAAATATTGTTCAAAATACAAAAAAATCAAATATTGTTCAAAATAAAAAATCAAATATTTTCAAAATCTAAAAAAATCAATTATTGTTCAAAATCCAAAAAAAATAAAAAAATGTCAAAAATCTAAAAATGTTTGTCTTCTGTTCCATTTTCTCTTTTGTTTTAAGGACATGTATTATTTGTTTGCTAAGTGTGCAGGTCGTAAGTGTTCATGCTTTCTGGCTCTATCTTTTGCTCTGCCTCCTGTTCCTACTTTTCTGATCTGTCCTCTTTTTTTTTTTCAAACTTGTCCCTCGATCTGTTCCGAAGCTCATGTCCTTCTCATGCTTTGCTTCGCTCAGCTTTTGATCATATCTTTGTAAGAGAGGGCTCTTTGCCTCACGATCGTGAACCTGGCAGTTCTGCTTCGTCAGATCTTGGGCTTGATTGAAGAACATATTTTATCATTTCCCGTGTTGTCCCCCTGTGGTTGTCGTCCAGGTGTCCTTGTCCTGCCAATGGTCATCTCATGCATATTCTAGTTCCATGTGTTGTTTCATTCCACCATGTGTTGCATGTGTCCTTGTCCCACTTGTGGTTGTTTCACATGTGTTATGTCGTCTTAAGATATCCTTGTCCTACGTATCTCTGTCCCATTACATGTGATTTTGTTACGCATGGTGTGTTGTCCCGCTATGTTCTGGTCCCAACCATGTGTGTTGTCCCGTCGCGTGTTGTCATGCCCCACCATTTTCTCCGTTCTCATGCTTGTTGCTTGTTCATGTGGTGCTTTGCATATGTTCGTATGTTAGTTCATCCTTCGTTATGCTGTTATGCTATGTTGTCTTATTCTTTGTTCATTTTTTGGTTATGTTATTACTATGTTTTGCTTATCTCTTTGTGTGTTTGTGTCATATAAAATCAGAAAACAAAAAAAATGCTATTTCGCTTGGCAGGTAAGTTAGGTATGGCTCTATATCCCTGCTCAGTGTTGCATTACTATATGGTATTTATATTATTATAGCCTCTCAAGGACCGGCTGGTTGTCCGTGTGTTCTGGGATCTGATGTTCCCCTTTAACAAAAATGATGATGATCTAGGAGCATACGGTTAATCGTTGGATAGGCCGCTCAGTTGAGTCGGGTGGGGGACGATGGACTCTGTCTCGCATGCCGTGGTTGCAAGAAGACTCTTGACCCCGTCTTGGCTCAGTCTAGCAATATTATCTTTTAGTACTTTCTATTTTATCTTTTATGCATTCATTTTTATGATTTCTTTATTTTAGCCCAGCATGCATCATGTCATTTTAAGCATTCACGCCTCGTGATTCGTTCAAAGTTTCACCTCAACAATGGTTAATTGCACTTCAACTCTCTTGGATAAGAGATTCTCATTCCACTCTGAATTTGAACGATTTCTCTGATCTGCCCGCTTGGTCTGGTTGGCCGGCGTGATTCCTGTTTAGATTTTATCTCAGTTTCAATTGCTTCTTTTTCAACTTACGCTATGTTCCTTTCCGACCCCCTCATTATCTGTGGATTGTGTCCCCGATGAGACTGGTCGTGTTTCCTTTTTTTTTCTGTTAGTTTAGTCTCCAGACATGTCTCATTCTTGTCATCCAGTCTTGGTGGTTAGTTTGACATTTTCGGGAGAATTCCTGTTGCTTGTTGATTGTGACGGGTGTCTTTTACCTTGATGCCCGCTTATCAGTCCTCTCTGCTTCATCTCCGCGTCATCTCCATTTCACGTCGCTATCACTTTCGCTCCATCTCCTTTCCATTTCACCTCCGCGTCACTTTCACTCGTTCCCTTGCAAAGCGAACATCAAGGAGAGACATCTGTTGACACTCATTTTTAGTCCGCAAGTTACGTCATTTCTCTTATTCATCATTTTTGATGTCCCGAATTAACCAGTATTTTGGAGCATTCCTTGGATAGATTTCAAGCCCATTTTATTGCTCCCTTCCCTTTGAGTCTTGGGGCGTTTTCAGCCTTTTCGATCTTTTAAGTTGACTTACGGCCCATTTAGGTCAACTTCCCTCAATCATTCGGCCCCTTTCGCTACATAGTCTTGAAAAATGGTCCTTTTTCATCCCCTTTTGTTCCTCTATTCATTATGTGTCATTCACCAAAGTTGTTCGATGTTTAAAGCCCTACATTTTCTTCTTCTCTACTATTAGCTAGTTCCCCACAGTTTTCAAATCCCAACATTTTTCTCTGTTCTCACCCCATTTTCTCTCTCTTTTGATCCTTTTTTCATTTTTCTCTCTTCATAAAAGTTGTTCATTTTTCAGCTATCTACAATTTCTTCTATCACTTTCACTAATTCTGCACCATTTTCGAGATATGCTCTGATTTCTATAGTCACACGAGCCTGGCAGCCACCCGAAGAAAACGGTCAACTGTTGACCACTGCTTAGAGTGGGGTGGTCAAAGGTTGGCCACTTCATGAAGAAAACGGTCGACAGTTGACCTCCCATGAACAGTAACTCTTTTATTTTTTTATTTTTTTAAAATGTCAAATGACGGTCTTCTTGAGACCGTTACTTTCAAAAAACGATCTTTGGATGACCGTTTCTTCAATTTTTGTGCCGTTTTTGTACCGTCTCACCCAAGTCTGGGCGGTATAATGCTAGACCGCCCCATTCAAGAAACGATCTACTGCTAGTCTGTTTTTAGCCTGTTTTGGACCGAACTGCCGTGCTCGCCAACGACGTTGTTCTTCATGATGTATGCGGTCCAATCATGACCGTTTCTTACCAAAAACGGCCGCTCGATAGACCGTCTCTATGACAGAGAGTCCAGAAGATCCTGAACTCCGTCTTCTTCGCCGCTGGACTCTAAGGGCAATTTCTATGCAACAGGGCCTCCTTGTTAGGGCTCTATCTTCTAGAGTACTCCACGAAATTGAGCCATGTTTGTTTCTGTGTCTTCTTCTTTGTATTATCTTGAATTTGGAATATAGAGCATGATTTTTCATGGACCGGATCTCCGGGAATCTTGGCCGCAAGTTCAGATTTTATGTATTTTACACAACACAAACTCTGCCAGATTAGGTTCCATGGCCTTCTTCCAAGTGCCATAACTTCCAGATCCTTCCACCAAAAAGAGTCCCTCTTATCCTAACTATTATCTCGAGATTGATCCATAGATCTCGAGATATGGTGGTCTATATCCTTTGGAATCGTGGGAGAAAGTTAGGGTTTTCAGCAACTTTTATAAATTCTGCCCAGTTCGCCTGCGCGACAGGGGACTCTTCTTCGACCTAGGGCAAAGCCATGCCGCATCGCCGTCTCAACCCTTCGACCCCAGGCTATTGAGGGAAGTATTAGCTTCAATTTGATACCTTATTTGCTCGATTTCATCATCGTTTGCCCTCCTAACTTTGCCCCTACTTCTTGCAAATCATCACAAGTTCTGGGTTTTCTGCACACCTTCTTGAACCTGTGCGGCGGGACGCCCTTCGTCGGCTCGGGGCGGAGCCATGCTACGTCCTCTTCGTTCTCCATCGGCCCCAACCTGAAGAGGGGAGTATCTCCTTTCATTCCAATCTCTCTCGGTTCTTTTTCTTTGCTCCTAAGCTTAGTTCTTCTCCCTTACTTTTTCAAAATCATCACAGTTTTTACACTTGGCTTTTGCATAGTTCTCTGCATGTTTTTTGCATTTTTCTCAGTTTTGCACAGCGCTTTTCTCCTTATTCTCTCCACCAAATTTCGTGATTTCAACTCCCATGTACGCACAACACTCCCACATTTTATTTGCATCCGTTTATAGGAGTTAAAAACCCTCATCCGGTGCGTTCTCCCCTTTCTTTCATACTATTTTATCGCTTCGGGGCACGTACTACACTTTTATGATCTAATGGGTGTTCTTTTATTTTTATGGCCTTATTTTGCAGGGGATTATCAATAGGAACGTGAGGCCCTCTTCCTCTAGTCGGCTGGAAGGAGAGGAGATCCGATCCCACCAGTTCCCCGCACCCATCTTCAAGGCGCGATCACGTTGTAGCGGTCACCTTTGGCCGCGGTCTTCTTCATCTTCCCAAGGTATGCCGTAGGTTTGTTTTCATTATAGCATCTATTTCCTACTGCTAATCCTTGGGTGGCGATCACGGTTCACTCAGTTTTTTTATCGCCCTTTCCTTGTTCATGCTATCATGTTATTTTCATGATCACACTCACATACACATGCATAGCTTGTTAGAGGGCGGGGAAGGTTACATTTACTATCTACACTGATGATGGGAAAGTTACAAATATACCCCTGTCTCAGTAAGAATGTCATTTATGAACATAAAATTAACTTAAGGGTCTGATCACAGTCAAAAGAGTGATCGTGACCAAGAAGCCACTAAGATGATACGATAGTGATCATATTGGCGATCCATCAAATCGATCGTAAGAAAATTAGTAAGATATGCAGATTTTACGCCGACGTAAATAAATATTGACCACAGTCGACGGAGGAATGTTCTATATCCGAACTCAAATTGTTCGATAAAATTAAATTTGCAGAATTGACGATGCACATGCACACTCTTATTTAAATAGCTAAAGGAAATGTTCATTTTACGTTACGTAGTGTTCAACAATATTGAGCCACAAATAAAGCACATATATAATTTAAGATCTAATACCTTATGTTTGATTACATGCATTGTATGTCCGAAGTAGAAAGTACAATAAAAATAAGATATATAATTAAAAGGAGGACCTACAATGGTACTCCCGCCACAACAAAATGGATCACCCACGCTCCTGCTGCGACCCACCCTCTTGTGCCTGAATGTATAGCTAGCTAGCTTCGTCCAACCCTACCGGCCTTGTCCAAGGAGGAAATGAGTTGAGTAAAACACGTACGGTGGAGATGATTGCCATGTCACTCCCAAAAAAAAAGGGTGGGTGCCACGAGTAATATTAAAAAAATTTTTTTGTCAAAGGATATTCATTCATATCGTATTAAAAGTAGAGTACATGGAATGTAATGACACCCAACCGTACAGGAACAGCCATCTATGGCCCATACTGTCGATCGCCCTTTGAGCAACACGAAGAAAAAATAGGTAACTATTGAGATCATTTTCTCCCAAGGAGATTGGGAACTCCTGGAGATGTCGAGGAGACAGCTTCCGCATCTGAAGATGGCCAGTTTCTTCCTCGAGGAGCACAAGGCTTCCGGATCGCTTTTACTTGTAGCGGTATGAGTAGGACGCTCGGATAGCAAGCATCCGGTGGGATGCAATAGAGATATGCGTAGGATCTCCGAGCTCCGTAGGGGCCGAGGGGAGAGACTCATCTCCTGCATGACGCCAAGCTGACCTCGTCTTCGTCGGGTGCCCAAGGAACCGCCCAGCGCCGTGAGAAGGGACCGTAGAGACAGTATGTGTCAAAAGGGGTTTGAGGAGACAGAAACGGAGGTGGGGAAGGTGGAAGGGGAAAGGCAGAGGGGGTGGTGTAGGGGGCACGGTGGAGAGTGTACGGGGGGAAGGCGGAGGGGGGGCGATGAGGGATGGTGGAGGAGGAGGGGCTTCGGAGGGGAGGAAGGAGGGTGGAGGGGAGGGTATGTGGAAGAGGCGAGACTGCGAGGGTGAGGGGGTGGGAGTTGGGGGGGACGGGCGTCGGAGATGCCTCGGACAGGGGGGCGGGGGGGCGGGGGGAGGATGGTGGGGGGGGGGGGTAGAGAGGAAAGGGGGTTTTGGCCAGAGGAAGGTAACGGGGAGGGCGGGGAGAGGAAGGGGTGTCGGCGGGGGCGGAGGGGGAAGATCGAGAGGTAGAGAGGCGGGGGGGGGGTGGAAACAGATGGGGGGGACGGGGGAGGGGAGCGGATGGCGGACGGTGGGGGAAAACCTAGTGGTGACTAGGGGGGGAGGTGGAGGGAGGAGGGGGGAGTTTCGACGGGGAGGGAGGGGCCGGTGAGGGGGAAGAGTGGGGAGGGGAATAGAGGAGAGGGGGGGGAAGGAGGTAGGGGGGAAGACATGAAGGGGAGGGGGGTGGGGCCGACAGAGGGGGAGGATCGGGGGGTACCTGGAGAAGGGGGTGGGAGTTCCCGGCGGGAGCTCCTCCCTCCCGACGGTCTACCGTCGAACACCGGTGAGGGGGCCGTCGGAATGGTCCGGTGAGGAAGCCACCGCCGAGGGCGGTGAGGGTTCCAAGGGTAGGTGGGATCTCCCACCTACCCCTGATTTTTTTCCACGAGCAATATTAATTATGACCACACATACATACATAACTGATGAGATCAAGCAAAAGTATCCCCTTTAATTAATTCTCTCCCTCCCTCCCTTTGAGTTGAGATGAGATGCTCACACGGCCGGGGCCACAACCACCGGTGCATATATGCAGTGCCCTCGCTCTCAACACCTACTAAAATCCTCACGGGTACGTACACATATATGTCATCCGGTTAAAAGTGCTCGTTAGATTTCATATGGGATTTCTCAGACCCGATCAAGGAAATTAATTAAGCAAATTAATTACCCTGTTAATTAAAAGTGCTCATTAGATTTTTATTTTTTTTAAAATATATTAACAGATATATCCTTAATCCTGTTAAAATAGTATAAGAATGACATCGTGATTAAATTCTATAGATGGAAAGATAAATATTTTTTTAAACTTTTAAATATTCTCTTTATTTTATAAGTAGATGACTAAAAGTACATCTATCTCAAACTTTAAATTTTCTATCAAGAGAGAGATGAGAAGGATCCAGAGAAGATAGATAGATAGATAGAGAGAGAGAGAGAGGGAGGCGCCGGAGGTCATGACTTTCTCCCTCCGGTGCCGGTAACTCACCGGTGGAGAGAGAGAGAGAGAGAGAGAGAGAGAGAGAGAGAGAGAGAGAGAGAGAGAGAGAGAGAGATGAATGGGCTTTTGGGGCACGTCTGAGGATGCTCGATCGGTTTCTTCCTCGCACACGTACGATTTGCCGTAGGAGAATGCCACCGCCTTCCATCCAGAAGTAGTCCCCTAATTAAAACACTCGTCCACACGGGGAAATTAGACCTAATAAAAAAAAGGTTTAGGGACCGATGGTAAGATCCCCACCGGACGACGCCGCCGGCGTTGTCTCCGGCCGATGGGGGTTTGACGGCGGCCGGGGCACCCCCCATCCCCTTTCCCATGGTGGCAGCGGCGGTTTGCTGTGAGGCTTAGGGGACGTTTGGTACGGGGATAGCAGAAGGATAGCCCCACTTTAACCCTATTATATGCTTGGTACGGTACATTTTGACGGGGATATCCGAGGATAAGGGGAATGGAAGTATCCTTGAAAATGGGGTTATGAATGAAAATAACTCATTCCCCCATTTTGGTGGAATGAGTTATCCCCATCCCATTAATCTCAAAAAATTCTCTCTCCTCTCTCATTCGTTCCATCATGTCATCTTTCCCCATCTCTTAATTAATCATAATTATGAAGAGATTAATTATTAAATAATGATATCATTATTACTAAATATTTTTACAAACTATGAAAATATCTTATTAAACAATATCTTCATTTGTACTATTTAAGATTATTAATAAAATTAATTTAATCATAAAGTTTTTCATGAAAAATAATGGTAAATGAGAATTTACCAAAAAATCATTATTTTAAAAATATTTTAACAATAATTTTATTAATACTAATAAAATTTATCCATTAAACTTATTTAGGATCTTCATTAGTCGTAAAAAATAATTGTTAATTCTAATTAAATAATTCCTTTCACTAAATTAAAATAATTATTAATCATTAATATCATTCTTATTAAATATTTTTTAAAATATATTTATTTGTACTATTTTAGATTATTAACAAAATTAATTTTATAATACTTTTATTAATATTAATAAAAATATTTTAAGATTTTTATTAGTCATAACCATGATTATAAAGTCTAATTAAATAAGTCTTTTAACTAAAAAAATGTTTTAAGTCTTCTAATCTCATCAAACAAAGAATAACATCATACGCCTTAACCCGGTATAAGAAGGATAATATGATAATTTTTCAGCATCTATTCTCATTTGTATCCTCAATTTTTATCCAACGAAGAATAAGAATATTCTCGTACTTATCCCATCGCATACCAAACATACACGAGAATAAGAATAAAAATAAATTAACTCAGAATGACTTATACCTATTCTCCTTAAAATTTATCCCGATACCAAACGCAACCTTAGGGTTTTGGAAAAGTTGGTTTAAGAGGGGGTAGAGGAAGAAGAAGGGTCTTTGACCCTTTTGCCCTCATTGTTATAATATTTAAGTTTTGAAATTCAAAATTGTGGATCCAATAAGGTTTGTGGATCCGATTTTTGGGTCTCCTATTAATGTATTCATATTTAATTTTTGGGTTTAGATTGAGGATCCTTTTAGGATCCGAATTTAAGTTGGTAAACGATTCTGGGTTCAAATATCAGGTTTTAGATCCATACGGATCTTATTTGGAATCCGAATCCGGATTCGTTTATGTATCCGAATCTAATTAAAATCTGATTTTTTTAAATATCCATATCTGTTATTGCTTAAGTGTATCTTTTAAGTATGAAATGGTTTATTCAAGTTCATTTAATTATATCCTTATCCTTTAAAATCTGTTAATGGGTCATCTATAGGGTCCATTAAGTTTCGAATCTTATGCCCATTTATTGTGGGTTTGTTTTGAACCCATTAACCTTTTGTAAAGGAGATGGGTCCATTATGTAAACAGTTTGGATACAGAAGCAATTTCTATGGATATGTTTACAATTCAATGGTTATTTATATAAATAGAAAAAGATGTTTATGTAACAACGTGCTAAAACTTATGTTTTTAACCAATTTTAATTTAGTTTTGGCATGATTAAAGCATGTTAATGGACTAATAATTGTTGCAGTAATTTTAGAAGATATTTTTGTTATGTTTTGACTTCTTTTTATTTATGCATTCATATCTCCATTTCAGATTGCAATAATTATTGTGTTTATGTCCTTTTTGCTCATGTTTAGTGTTATTTTGATGCTATTATGTAGTTTTGTGTAAAATTTTTGATTTTTAAGTGATTAAGTAGACCACCAAAGTGACACTAACTACGAAGAATGATAAAATTTTACACTCTTAAGTTGATAATAGTACCATTCATGAGCATTGTGATTTGTTTGTTATCATTTTTAATTGAGAGGAGAATATTTTAGCATTCAAAGTGTGTAAGTTGACCACCAAAGTGGCCTTATGTATGGTGAATAATAAAATATTCATATTAAAGAATTAAAATGATATCAAACTTTGTGTTCTTGACTTGAATGTAGAACTTAACTCCCAAAGAAGTGTTCTATTTTCATGTCATGAACATGATATAATACAATTTTTGTGCACGGCGACTCTTGAGATTTTTGTTCCCAAAGGCACTCTCTCTTGACATCAAAGCGTATATAAGTTTTAGTTCTATCACTTAAGTTATTTTGGGGAGTTGGTCCATTAGTATATTATAATTCTCACCCAAAGGAGAGATTATAATGATACAACAAGATCATTTATTAAAGTAGTTATTTTCAATTATTAGAATTACTCTATCTTTATATCTCATAACTTGCTATTATCATTTCTTTGTCTTATATGTGAGCATGTGTTTATATTTTACAGCTGCTTCTCCCTTGTTTGCACCTTTCACTAGTCAAGTGCCTTACCTTAACGGGACAAACTTTACTAAATGGAAACAAGTGGTCATGTTTGCTCTAGGGTGCATGAATTATACTGGAAATTGGTGAAAACACCTTTCAGTTTGAATTTTCACTTAGTGATGTTTGAGATTATCCGTGAGAATGCTTATTGGACTATGCCTTGAACCATGTCCTATAGTTCAGACTTTCCCAAATTCATACACAGTATAGTCCAATCGAGATTCTAGGCGGGTTGCGCTATTAATGACCTTGCGCAGATATCTCATGTGTGTTTTAGAAGATAACCCACATCTCATAGCCGCGGCCTCATGACTCCACACATGTCGGTGAATCCTTCAAATGGTGTGAGCAAGACAACACCCTACCTCTTGGGTCTTGAATTCATTAAGAGTATATACTCATCCTCACCTCTTGCTTCTTAAATGAGCACTGGCACCATAGGGATGTGAGTAAAATACAACAGTGCTCCACATAGTTACCTATCAAGTTTGTTTCTACTCATTGAACTTCGTGAGGTTGAGTTATCACCATGGTAACTTATTTATTTTATGGACTCAATCCCATCCCCCTCGACGTTTCTAGAACTACCGTTCTAGATAATCCTTTTGTGAATACATCTACAAGGTTTCTTTCTGATTTTACAAAATTTAAAGTTATCAATTGTTGTTTTATTTTCTCTCTTATCGACTTGTGTCGCACTTTCAAATGCCTATTCATTTTCGCATCAGCCTTTGCCTACATACATTTATCAATAGCTGATTTACAATCACATAAAATGGATATAGAAGGTAAAGGGCATGCCATCAATGGAATATCAATCAAAATATCTCTCAACCATTCAGCTTCTATGCAGGTAGTGTCTAGTGTAATCATTTCAGATTCTATTGTGTTTCTAGCTAACACAGTTTGTTTGGTAGATTTTCATGATACTGCACCTCCTCCTAAGAGGAAGATAAAACTTGATGTGGATTTGACATCTAGGGCATCACTAATCTAGTTTGCATCATTATATTCTTCTAAAATAGAAGGGTAACCAGTGTAGTATAATCCATAAGTCATAGTACCTTTTAAGTATCTAGGTACTCTTTCTAAGACATTCCAATGACTCTCATTAGGGTTTATGGTATATCTACTAACCCTATTAACCGCATAGATAATATCAAGCATGGTGTAGTTTGTTAGGAATCCAAGTGATCCTATGATTTGTGTATATTCACTCTACAACACTAGATGTCCTAAATTTTTCTTAAGGTGAACATTAGAGTCATAGGAGGTGAAAATTGGTTGACAATCTATGTAATAAAACTTCATAAGGACTTTCTCTACATAGTGAGATTGTGATAAGGTTATTTCACTCGAATTTCTTATGATCCTAGTATTTAGGATTATGTCAGCTTCACCTAAATCTTTCATGTTGAAGTTCTGAGACATAAAGTCTTTTACTTCTTTTATAACTTGAATATTAGATCCAAAAATTAAAATGTCATCTAAATATATTATCCCCAAACCTTTTATGGTAGACACATGTGTCTGTTTGGTTGATTTTAAAACTATAGGATAGAATGATTTGATCAAATTTTTCATGCCATTGTTTGGGTGCCTGTTTTAGACCATAAAGTGATCTAATTAATTTACATACTTTCTTTTCTTGGCCAAGAGCAATAAAGTCCTCAGGTTGATCCATATAAATTTCATCTTCTAATTTACCATTTAAGAAAGTAATTTTTACATCAATTTGATGTATTACTAGTTTGTGTATAGATGCTAAGGTAATTAAGACTCTAATTATAGTAATCATTGTCACAGGAGAGTATACATCAAAGTAATCTACACTGACTTTTTGCGTAAATCTTTTAGCTATTGTAGCGGCAGGAAAATGGTTCCTAGGTCACGTACCACCTTCTCTATTTATTTGTTGGGGAACTCATCTCGCACCCGTAGAGTCCTGCACACACCAAGAAACCAGAAGGGCGTCAGAAGGAGTCTCGCGTGTTACCCCAGGAGACAACCCTCCGATGGTTAAGTCAGCAAGGGAATAATGAGCAATAGATAGGAGCTAGATGGGAGAGAAGTAGAGGCCGCAGTAGATGATTCGAGAGGCGTGTAGGTCCTCCACACGCGTGCTCGCCGCTCCTAGTGGGCTCTCGGAGAGTGCTCGCTGGGTGGTAAGGCCGTGCAGGAGGAGGAGGCCTTCTGGTTGTAGCGGATGGCCTCTCTGTCGTAGTTGCAGGTTGGGTTGCTCTCTTCTCAGTAGGAAGCTCTAGTGGCCGGAGTGCTCACTGTGTCTCCTCTTGCGTAGTAGCGTGGGATTTAGTAGAAGAATCTACCGTGTTCTCTCTCTTATGTCGATGTCCCTTTTATATGGGTTGTCCTGGAGCGAGGGGCCTCATCCCTTGATAGGGAAGGGTCCGTTTAGTAGAGTAACGTTCCCCCGCTATGTTGGCGGGAGTTTCCCGTTGGAGGGCGATAGCCCCGACGTCGGCTGGTCCCTGGGCAAGTCTTACGGCACTCGTGGCGCGTGCTTGCCCGTTACGGGGTCAAGGCCGACGTCGTGGGGGCAACGGTCGGTCATCGGAGTGTTCTCCGACGAGAACTGTGCTTGGGCCAGCTTCATCGTGCATCATGGAATCCGATGCTCTGCTGGGCCGGTCCCCTTCTTATTGGATCGGGCAAGCATGTTCGCCCCTTGCTTAGGCTTAGCTTGTCCAAACCTTAATGGGCCTTTCGTATTTGGGCCGTTTCTAGGTCGAACCATATTTACCCTCCTCAGCTACCAATCGGGCTTTATATTTATCTATAGTTCCATCTGGTTTTAGTTTTATTTTAAATATACATTTACATTCAATAGGTTTACATCCGGGAGGGAAGTCAATCAATACCCATGTGTTGTTTTAGATTATTGAATCCATTTCATTACCTATAACTTCCTTTCAGAAGGGTGAATCAATGGAGTTCATGGCCTCAGAGTATGTGGTTGGAGAATCTTTTATTAGTAATACATAAAAGTCTTTAAAGACTGTTTCTGTTCTTGCTCTTTTACTTTTTCTTAGTTCGGTAGGAATTTCTTCTTCTTCTCTAGGGCCAATGTGATTAGAGATAGAGGTAGGCTCATTATTTCCTATATTGGTTTTGATTCTAGGTCTAAAGGGAAATATATTTTCATAATAAACAACATCTCTAGCCTCAATTATGGTGTTATTAGATATGTCACTTATTTGAGAATTAATTATTAAAAATTGGTTCATGTTACTTGAGAATTTATGTGCATTATTGTTTGGGTAGCCTATGAAGACATTGTCTATTATTTTAGGTCTAATTTTATTCCTTTTATTTTCAGGTATTTTTACTTTTGCGAGGCACCCCCACACTTCTAGAACATTTAAGTTAGGTCTTCTCCTCTTCCAAATTTTGTAAGGTGTAGAGTCATTTTGTTTAAAAGAAATTCTGTTAAGAATATAATAGGCAGTTAAGAGGGCCTCCCGCCATAAGTTCTCAGGTACACCTGAACTAATTAGCATTGAGTTAACCATGTCCATTAATGTTCTATTTTTCCTTTCATCTACACTATTATATTGAGGAGAGTAGGGGGCAATTACCTCATGGATTATTCCATATTCTTAACAGAATTGAGTGAGTGAGAGAGAGATGTACTTTCCTCCTCTATTAGACCTAAGTATTTTGATTTTCTTTTCTTGTTGATTTTCTACTTTAGCCTTATAGATTTGAAATTTGGTTCATACTTCATCTTTTATTTTAATTAGATAGAGATAACAGTATTTTGATAAGTCATCAGTAAAGGTCATAAAATGTTTGTTGCCACCTCTAGGTAATCGTCCAGAGTCACATATATCACTACGTATTAACTCTAGGATATTACAGTCTATATCCACCGTTTTAAATGGTCATTTAGGTAATTTCGCTTGAACACAGATTTCACATTTTTCATGATGTTTGATATCCATTTTAGGAATTAAGTTTAAACGCATTAATCTTTTGATTGAGTTATAATTAACATGTCATAATCTTGAATGCCATATAGAAGATGATTTGACATTCAACACAACTATTGATCATTGAAAGAAGATGCGCATACATTCAATTTGAAAATGCCATCACACATAAATCTCTTGCCAATAAAGGGCAGCCCTTTGGTTATTACAACTTTATTTGACTCAAACACTAATTTATATCCTTGTTGCACTAGAAGGGACCCACTAATGAGGTTTCGCCTGATGTCGGGAACATGGTGAACGCCGTGAAGGGTCAATATTTTGCCTGAAGTCAACTTCAGATCTACTCTCCCAATCCCTAGCACATGCGTCTCCGCATTATTCCCCATTATCACAGCTCCGACACCTGAGTCCTAATAAGTGGAAAATCAAGAGCGATCAACACATACATGAATGTTAGCTCCGATGTTAATCCACCAATCAATAGACAAATGGGTTGAGTTTACCTTAGGGTTTAAGAGAACTGACCTAAGTGTGGGCTCAGATGCTCCAGCATATGTAGTCACCATGTTGACTTGAGGGCCAGTTGGAGGACGATCATTTTTCTTCATCTTTCGGGATGACTTCTTCCGAAATAGCATTGATATGCTAGATTGTTCGCCCTCCCACACACATAGTAGCAACGCTCCCCATTGTTCATATTTGGCTTCTTATTTTGAGGATTTGGATTTTGAGGTTTTTTGTTATAGGATGGGCGGTGATTTTTTTTAAAATTGTTGCACTTTGGAGGAAAGGGTTTCTTATGGGTTTTAAATAATTTATTTTCTACCATGTTGGTTTTAGGTTTGTAGATATGAGTGGAGGCCTCTCTAAGTCTATGATGCTCTTCTACTCTAATGGCACCAAACACTTGGGATAGAGTGAGATCACTTTGAGTGTGGCTAAGTGTTTTGATGAAATCAGACCAAGAAGGGGGTAACTTGTCCAACAGACATGCTACTTGGAATGAGTCATCTAATTGTGATCCTATGGCTCTTAGTTCATGGACAATGCACTCGAATTGATGTATTTGGTCATTCATTGGTTTGTTGTCTACAAACTTAAATTTGTTAAAATTTGAAGCCTTAATCCGTTTGATGCCAGCATCATCAAGCCCATATTTGGCCTCTAAGACATCCCACATTTCACTATCACTCTTGGAGTTGTAATAAATGTCATAAAGGTTATCGGATAATGCACCTAAGATTTTGTGGAGGCAATGGTAATCAACTTCTTCGGGTTGGTTGCGGTGGATGTCTCGGGTTTTTTCATGCCCCGAGATTATGCAGCGAAATTAGTCGGGAACGCGAACAGCCGGCAAGAGAAGTCTCAAGTTATAATAATAATCAGAGTGCTAATCATTCACACATAAAAGTGAACACAAGAGGATATAATCTAAAAACCTTGACTTTATTGAATTATAATGAAAATGTTTACAACGACTCTTTGGCTAACTAGACTCAATAAAGTAAAAATTACATAATTGACTCTTGACTAGACTAGCTATGGCTTCTCTCGAACCATCAATCACTCTCGAATCCATCACTTGCATACTCTGAATCCGACCCGCTAGAATGTCCTGAAAAGATTAGAAAAGTAGGGAATGAGCACACTTGCCCAGTAGGTATCTTCGTATCAACATGGAGACAATGTTTAAGTAATTAACATTTTAGCTCTAGAAAATAAAATAAAGGAAATACGGTAAAACATGCGGTATAAACCAAAGTAACACAAGTAACATGATATGATCAAGAATGAGATATGAGAATTCAAGTAGATTGGGAATATGATCAAGCAAGAATATATCACGAATATAAATATGGCCTTTCACGAACAAGAATGTACTTTTCATAACCATAAACACTATGCATTAAAAAGTCACTTAACACACAAGAATGTAATTTCACTAGATTATCTCATGATTTTCACTCGTCTATAAAAAAAGTACTTCCAGCACAATGCGACGCCAGTATTATCGTACCCCATGATTTTCAGCACGTTTTCGACAATCAGCTGAGGGGGCTAGCATGGAGCCCTTGGACATAATCAGTATCCGGTCTGCATCTTCACGTTATAAATCAAGCTACTTCCATGAGAAATATCAATAAAGTTCGGCCAGCAATGTACAATTCAACAGTAAGCTCATGATAACAATGTCAAGGTAAGAACGCACAAATCTTTAGAACATAAGAGTTCAAGGAATGCTATAATGACAAGATCATGATACGGAAGAAATCTGGCAGCATAACAGTACATTCATTAACTTCCATAATTCATTAATAAGGTATTAGGTTTTAGATCATCAATAGACTAGCTAGGAACTTAGGAAAATCAACCCTTGGGTCAAACCTCAGGTTAAACATATATAACTCAGTATGAACGCGGTCATTACTGGACCATTTTTGGACTTAGGCGGTCAAGACAAGACTGTTTCTATGCAGAGTCGACGCATGAAGAAAGAAGAGTCGATGCAATGGTGAAAACTGGACTAACGCGGTCACGGGATGACCGCTACTAGACAGTAGCAATCGCCTGAGGGCCGCTATAATCTAGAACTCAGAAAAATGCCAATAAGATGCATTCTAGATAATTGGGTTTTGAGGGTACAACCAGCTCGACGTCCTAGTGAGAATCCCATGCTCGCGGAGACTTACGGAGGCCTTGAAACAAGATCACCTAGTCCGGTGGAAGGAATATCTAACGGCCGGAGAGGATCACAAGTCCAAGATTGTGTGCTTATAAGTGTAAAAGTGTATCTAATGACCACGCACTAGAGTACGTACCATGTACTTAAGAAAAGACTATAGATGAGAGTGAGATCATGAAAAACATAGATCAAAGCATCATTATGGCAAGTCTACAAACCATGTAGAAGTAGCTTTAATACAAACTATACGAGTTTTGGCAAAAATTATCATAAGTTAAAAATAGATATTTAAAACATGTAAGACATGCAATCTATCAAGTATGATTCACAATATAACCCCTATTAATATGAGGTCAAAACAAGGAATAGAATCTCATTAACTAGGTTTATCATATAGTTAATAGGGTCAATCTACAATTTGTTTAGGGTCAACGAAGTGCAGAAATTGAAACATAGTAGTAGTCGCCATAGGACCGTTTCTATAGAGAAGCGGTCCGTCGAGGACCATTTCATTACTTTAGCGGTCGCAAGAAGACCGTTTCTGTCCTCGTGACAGACAAGGTGTAAAATCAGAGGTATAAGCCTATCCTAAGGCCATATATGCATGAAAACTATATAAAATTGAAAAGTATAGCATGATAGAACATAATTAAATCATGAAGACGCCTAGGTTACTTGGATTGAGCCAAAGATAGCATTTTTCTTTCAAAGTGCAGGGATATGCATGCAGAGCTAATCTAGATGCGCAGTCATGATAAAACATCAAATACGATGAGTGCAATGCATGAAATCGCATGAAACAAGAGGGCTTTTGTTCCTAACATATTATTCTATCCATCTACGAGATAACCTACCTTTGATTCGATCCTTAGACTTTGAATTTCTTACTGGAAGTTGTCCCTAGTTTCTACACATCCTGTGCTAAATCAGTAACTTCTCGTCCCTCTATCTCCTGATCCTCTTGACCTAAATCTATGAAATTTGGAGGGTGGGTGGAAGATATAAAGGACAACAATAAGTTCTAAAGGATCAACTTCTAAATACCTCGATTATGATTTCCAATCTCTAGGTCTTTGCTAGACGGCCACACTGGTTCCTATGCAGATTGCAGCGAACCAGCAGCTTGTAGGGCTTCTAACTCTCCAACGACGTGTCCTGCTAGCATGAGATTTTGAGGAGAGTTAGACAAAAATAAGGAGAACAATAAAGTCTAAAGGACCAACATGAAATACCCATGACTTACCATCGAACAACGCGAGCCAAAACGAGGGTTCGCGTAGGTCGAACCTGGTACTATTTATAGGGTTAGCTAGGGTTTAAAGGAGTAAATCGATCTAGGAGTCCTAAATTAGAGTAGGATTGATACCCAAGAGTCCTAGACTAGGTTACCAAGCCAGGTAGGTTCCATCCTAGGCGATTGGGATGGGAAAAATCCCATTTTCCTACAGTTTCAAAACCTCCATCCACGGAACCTAGTAGCGGTCGCCTCGAGACCGCTACAGTATGAAGGCGGTCTCACGATAGACCACGTTTAGGCTTTGAATCCAAAATTTTTGAATTTTTACAATATCCCCAATTTATCCCATTAATTATCCTATTCTAAATCCGTAATTTACCCTAATTACATCTCTAGAATTAAGCTTGGGCCTAAAAGACTTAGATTTTGGTCTATGGACCCATTCTAAGTGGGATTAACATTTTGGTCAATATAGGGCCTTTAAATAGATTTAATTATCCCTTAATTCTCTTAATAGCCCATTAAGCCTTTTTAATTGCTTAATAATTATATTTAATCTTAGAAAATTCTTAGAAAAATCTGGGGTGTTACACCCTCCCCCACTTAAAGAGAATTTGGTCCCCAAATTCAATGTATGAGTTTTAGGAAGAGTGTGATTAATTATACCAATAATTAAGACAATTGATGAATATTAATGGGTCAAGACAGTACCTTTGATCGATTTATCTTCATCATCCAAGATGGCATTTAGTCGGCCTCGTCGCTCGCGTCCATTTTTATCCTGTGAGGATTGTTCCTTTATGAGAGGACACATGGGCAAGTGATGTTCCCGACTTCCACATTTGAGACAAGTGCTGAGACGCTTCTAATATTCTTCCGCCGTGTGCCCGAACTTCTCACAGAATGAGCAAGCCATCATGACCTACTTTTCTTCCTCCTCCTTAACTCTTTTATCCTTTCCATTGCCATTACTATTGCTTTTCCCATTACTATTTCTTTTACCATTACCATTCCCATTGCAGGACCTCTTGTTGTGATGGGGTTCGTCATCCTCCGTGATATTAAACCTTTCTTCTTTTTCCTCTTGCCTATTATATTTTTGGCTTGACCTTTCTTCTTTCCCCCGGAACTTCTCTATCTTCTCCAGGGTCCTTTCACATAAATGTGCCCGTTGGACCATCTCCGTATATGTGCGGATATTTTGAGATCCCAGTTGTTGAATAAAGCCGGGTCTTAGTCCATCCATGAATCGATTAGCCTTTAATAGATAGGTACTAACCAAATGAGGAGCATACGGGGCCAACCGAGTGAATTGAAGTTCGTACTCTGCCACAGACATCATCCCTTGCCTTAGCGAGGCAAATTCCGCCACCTTCCTCTCTTGACGTGCTCGGAGAAGTACTTTACACGGAAGAGTGTAAGAAATTCCTCCCATGTAAGTTATAGATTTTGAGGTTGTGCCTTCCACCAAGTACGGGCGTCTTTGTTTAGTTGAAATGTGGCGAGACATACCTTCTCTTGGTCAGTGCATTGCATGACCTCAAATATATGGTTCATCTCGTCAATCCAATTTTCTACTTCATCGGGATTGGCGGATCCAGAGAATAAGGGAGGATTTAAACTCTGAAAATTCCCATGTAAATTTCCCGCGCCAGCCCTGGCGCCAGCTTGGGCCACAGTCTGTAGGGCCTGGGTAAGACCCGCAACAGTTTGTTGCATCTCATCCCAGTTGACACGGTGATCCATTATGAGGATGGGGGTACCTGAGAAGAAGAACAATTTGTTAATTCCTATAGAGTGAAGGGAAATTGTCCTAGAGATAAAATCTAATTAACTATCTCATCCCGGGCTCTATCCGATCTCTCGTAGGTGGGAAATTTCGTTCCTAGTTTATCGGTGTGGGTCCTTAATCCTTGGACTTAGCTTATGACATGACATTTTCCTAGGATCAAGTAAGTCCTGAGACCTATGCTCTGATATCAACTTAACTGTCACGTCCCGAGATTATGCAGCGGAATTAGTCGGGAACGCGAACAGTCGACAAGAGAAGTCTCAAATGATAAATACAATCAGAGCGCTAATCATTCACACATAAAAGTGAACACAAGAGGATATAATCTAAAAACCTTGACTTTATTGAATTATAATGAAAATGTTTACAACGACTCTTTGGCTAACTAGACTCAATAAAGCGAAAATTACATAATTGACTCTTGACTAGACTAGCTACAGCTTCTCTCGAACCATCAATCACTCTCGGATCCTTCACTTGCATACTCTGAAATCCGACCCGCTAGAATGTCCTGAAAAGATTAAAAAAAGTAAGAAATGAGCACACTGGCCCAGTAGGTATCTTCGTATCAACATGGAGGCAATGTTTAAGTAATTAACATTTTAGCTCTAGAAAATAAGATAAAGGAAATACGGTAAAATATGCGGTATAAATCAAAGTAACAAGTAACAAGATATGATCAAGAATGAGATATGAGAATTCGAGTAGACTGGGAATATGATCAGGAAAGAGTATATCATGAATATAAATATGGCCTTTCACGAACAAGAATGTAACGAGAATGCGCTTTTCATAACCATAAAGGCTACAGTAGAAAGTCACTTAACACGCTAGAATGTAATTTCACTAGATTGCCTCATAGTTTTCACTCGTCTATAAAAAAAAGTACTCCCAGTCCAATGCGATGCCAGTATCATCGTACCCCATGATTTTCAGCACGTTTTCGACAATCAGCCGAGGGGGCTAGCATGGAGCCCTTGGACATAATCAGTGCCCGGTCTACATCTTCACGTTATAAATCAAGCTACTTCCATTAGAAATATCAATAAAGTTCGTCCAGCAATGTATAATTCAACAGTAAGCTCATGATAACAATGCTAAGGTAAGAACGTACCAAGCTTTAGAACATAAGAGTTCAAGGAATGCATTAATGACAAGATCATGCTACGGAAGAAATCCGGCAGTATAACAGTACATTCATTAACTTTCATAATTCATTAATAAGGTATTAGATTCTAGATAGGAACTTAGAAAAATTAACCCTTGGGTCAAACCTCGGGATAAACATAACTCAATATGAACGCGGTCACTACTGGACCATTTCTGGACTGAGGCGGTCAAGACAGGACCGTTTCTATGCAGAGTCGACGCATGAAGAAAGAAGAGTCAACGCAATGGTGAAAATTGGACTAACGTGGTCACGGGATGATCGCTACTAGACAGTAGCGGTCGCCTGAGCCCCGCTACAATCTAGAACTCAGAAAAATGCTGGTAATGTGCTTTCTAGACAATTGGGCTTTGAGGGTACAACCAGCTCGACGTCCTAGTAGGAATCCCAGGCTCGCAGAGACTTACGGAGGCCTTGAAATAAGATCACCTAGTCCGGTGGAAGGAATATCCAATGGAGAAGATCACAAGTCCAAGATTGTGTGCTTATAAGTGCAAAAGTGTATCTAATGGCCACGTACCGGGGTATGCACCATGTACTTAAGAAAATACTATAGATGAGAGTGAGATCGTGAAAAACATCGATCAAAGCATCATTAAGACAAGTCTACAAACCATGTAGAAGTAGCTTTAATACAAACTATACGAGTTTTGGCATAAAATATCATAAGTTAAAAATAGATATTTAAAACATGTAAGACATGCAATCTATCAAGTCTGATGTACAATATAACCCCTATTATGAATATGAGGTCAAAACAAGGAATAGAAACTCATTAACTAGGTTTATCATATAGTTAATAGGGTCAATCTGCAATTTGTTTTGGGTTAACGAAGTGCAGAAATTGAAACATAGTAGCAGTCGCCATAGGACCGTTTCTATAGAGAAGCGATCCGTCGAGGACCGTTTCATTACTTTAGCGGTCGCAGGAAGACCGTTTCTATCCTCGTGACAGACAAGGTGTAAAATCAGAGGTATAAGCCTATCCTATGGCCATATATGCATGAAAAATATATAAAACTGAAAAGTATAGCATGATAGAACATAATTAAATCATGAAGATGCCTAGGTTACTTGGATTGAGCCAAAGATATCATTTTTCTTTCAAAGTGCAGGGATATGCATGCAGAGCTAATCTAGATGCGTAGTCATGATAAAACATCAAATACGATGAGTGCAATGCATGAAATCGTATGAAACAAGAGGACTTTTGTTCCTAACATATTATTCTATCCATCCACGAGATAACTTACCTTTGATTCGACCCTGAGACTTCGAATTTCTGACTGGAAGTTGCCCTTAGTTTCTGCACGTCCTATTTTAAACCAACAACTTCTCGTCCATCTATCTCCTGATCCTCTTGACCTAAATATATGAAATTTGGAGGGTGGGTGGAAGATATAAAGGATAACAATAAGTTCTAAAGGATCAACTTCTAAATACCTCGATTAGGATTTCCAATCTCTAGGTCTTTGCTGGACGGCCACATTGGTTCCTGTGCAGATTGCAGCGAACCAGCAGCTTGTAGGACTTCTAACTCTCCAACGACGTGTCCTGCTAGCATGAGATTTTGAGGAGAGTTAGACAAAACTAAGGAGAACAATAAAGTCTAAAGGACCAACATGAAATACCCATGACTTACCATCGAACAACGCGAGCCAAAACGAGGGTTCGCGTAGGTCGAACTTGGGTTCTATTTATAGGGTTAGCTAGGGTTTAAAGGATTAAATCGATCTAGGAGTCCTAAATTAAAGTAGGATCGATCCCCAAGAGTCCTAGACTAGGTTACCAAGCCAGGTAGCTTCGATCCTAAGCGATTGAGACGAGAAAAATCCCATTTTCCCATGCTTTCAAAACCTCCATTCACGGAACTTAGTAGCGGTCGCCTCGAGACCGCTAGAGTATGAAGGTTGTCTCGCTATAGACCGCATTTAGGCTTTTAATCCAAAAATTTCATATTTTTATAATATCCCCAATTGATCCCATTAATTGTCCTATTTATCCTATTTTAAATCCGTAATTTACCCTAGTTACGTCTCTAGAATTGGTCTTGGGCCTAAAAGATTTAGATTTTGGTCTATGGGTTTATTTTAAGTGTGCTTAACCCTTTGGTCAATATAGGACCTTTAAATGGATTTAATTGTCCCTTAATTCTCTTAATAGCCCATTAAGTCTTTTTAATTACTTAATAATTATATTTAATCCTAAAAAATTCTTAAAAAAATCTGGGGTGTTACAGGCTGAGCTTGTGAACGGGATGCACTAGTGTGAGCACGTCGGGTGGTGGTTTGGGAGGAACCCGACTCATGATTCTAAGTGGCGCTCTCACTAATGGCTGAGATTAAACCGAGTGTGGTTAACCAAAATTTCATTTGATTTTGTCACATCCTAAAGTTTCCTCCATCAACTTTTTCAGATTTGACACTTAAGGTTTCCTTAATGATTAAATTTGTCACTTGAGATCTATGTGGGATAAACACAACCTGTAAATAAAGTATTTTAAGTTTTTATCAACATACTTGAATTTATAAAATTAATAAATAATCAATTCTCACAATGAATTACTGAGATTACAACGTAAACTAATGAAAAATTCCACTTTACATAATTTTGTTTCAGAAACAGAACTAAATATTTATCTGTAAACATAAATGATTTTTTTTCAGGATTTATTTTCTGAAAATAGAATTTATTTACTTAAGCATGACCAATATTAAGAGTTTTCTGATTTTCTGAAAACAGAAATAATTCCTTTGAATAGTAAGAAATATAGAAAATTTTTAACAATACATAAATATTTTGTTTTCTGTAAACAGCAGTAAATTTTTAGAAATTAATTTATTTTAAACAGAAATTATTTCATGTTGAAATGATTTCCAGGATTGTAATTTATGAAGTGCGGACATAACTATATTCTATAAATGAGATTCAGAAATTTATTTCCTGTAAACAAAAGTTATTTGAAAGAGAAATAATTATTTTTCTATAAACAGAAATAAATGTTAATCAGAAATCAAATTACAGAGATTTATTTTCAGAAATAATAGAAACGAGACATATATAGTTATTTTATGAAAAAATAGAAATAACTATTTTGCAAAAAAACAGAGTTCAAAATTTTATTTTCTATGAATTGAATTCAGAAGCTAATTTTATATTAACCAGAAGTAGTTTTTAATATAAATGAAACGAGGGATTTATATTAATCTTATATTTTAAAATTAGCGTCGACATAATTGACGTTATTTATTTATTTTAATATGCTTCTAACACTTAATTATGTTTTAGGTTAGTTAGATGTCATTCAACTGTAGCCTGTTATATAGAGGTAGTATTTTAATAATTTTTTATGTTTACTTTTAATATTATTTTAATATACTTCTAACACTGTGAGTTGAAAGTTAGTTAGGTTTTAGGTTGGTTAGATGTCATTCAATTGTAAATCAGTAGCCTGTTATATATAGGGATAGTATTTTAATAATTGTAACACATCTATTTCAAATAACTAACGTCAACGTGATTAAAGAATTTTTGGAGTGTTCTCCCGTGGGGCCTCCGGCCATGGCCGGTGGCGGGAGAGGAAAAGCTCCCTCCCGCCGGCCAGGTACTGCCATCCCAGCTTCTCCGCAGGCTTCTTCGGTTGGTGCTCCACCTTCCTCTGTCCTCCTCAACAACCAGGTCGCTCCGTCTACGGCTGGCTTCTTGGTGACGGACTCTTCGTTCCCCTCTCTCCCTGGTGCGGCCCACCCGTCTTCCACCTCTCCCGCAGTTGTCGGGCCATGCACTCTCGCCCCCCACTCCTCATCAGCTTATGCTTCGGTCCCCACCGTCACTAGATCTACAGTCTCGGCTGGTGGCCCTCCTGTTCTTGAAGGGCTGGTCCCTTCTTCTGATGTTTGCACTGCGGTGGAGCCCCTCCTCCCTGCCGGCTATGGCCTTACTGCTTCTGCAACTGCTCCAGGCCCCCCTCTCCTCCAGCCAGCTTCTTCACGGTCCGAAGGCGTTGCTGCGCCGCCGGGAGGCCCTCTGCTTTAGTCCGGCGTCGCCCCCGGAGGTGTGACTGCCAACCCTCCTCCCATTGGCAGCCACGTTTATTCCCCCTCTCTCACGCAATCATCCCAACCGTCTATTCTCCTTCACCCTTCCTCGCAAGCCACCGCTTCATGCCACGTTATCACACCAACCACATCCCACCCGCGGTTGACTGGTCAACCTAGCGATGGGACACTTACCACTTCCGATGCTCTGTTTTTGGCTGAGGATGGCGGGTTGGGCTGCTCTGCTCCAAGCTCTTGCCCCGTCGGTGCCTGCGAAGCCACGGCGAAGCCTCCCACAGCTGCTGATTTTGGTGTTATCGATGGCGACCTGCGCTCGCACCTGGGCCCCTTGGACCCCGCTCGCCCTGGCCTGCTCCCAACTCCCCCGTCCGGCACTGCTTGTCCTAGTGCGGATCATGGGGTGCTTGGCAAGGAAGCTGCAGGAGCTCCAACTGCCGCTGCCCCGGCTAGCCTTCCTACTCCTGCCGTGGCTCATGCCCCATCTCCCTGGGCCCGTGTTCCGGGTGCTCTCATAGCTGGAGGTTCCACCGCCGCGTCGGTTCCTTCCTTCGCGCAAGTGGTCAGCCAGCCGGTAGGCCTCCCCAAGCTGAACATGGCCGTTCATGCGCCGGCGTTCTCCAACTCTGGAGAACCGGCTGCTTTCTTCTCTTCTGAGGAGGTCCTGCTGTCTTGCCAAGCCTTGCAGTTCACCATTATTGCCCGCACTGCTCGGGGACGGCCGCCCTTCGAAGCCATCCGGTATCATATCGCACAGAGGTTCAAGTTCATCAAGGACTTCGTCATTAGCTCGTTGGATTCAAGACACCTTCTTCTGCGCTTCCAAACACAGCAAGATTACCTGCAGGTGCTGCTTAAGGAAACCTTGTTTATACAAGGCAAACCATTCTATTTTTTCAAATGGACGCTAGACTTCTCCAGGACGGCTGATTCACCTTTGGTTCCAGTATGGCTGGAGTTTCCGGATCTACCGGTGAACTTCTACCATGAAGAAATGCTGCTGTCCATTGCGGGCAGCATCGGTCCTCCTCTGCAAATCGACAGGAACACTAAGTGTCTCACCCGTTCATTAGCTGCTTGTGTGTGTGTGCAGTTAGATGTTTCCAAGCCTCTCCCTTCGCGGGTCCTCATCCATTATGGCTCCAACAGCTACTGGCAACCCATCATATACAAGAATCCTCCCCACTACTGCTCCTCTTGCAAGCGCCTTGGGCACCTTGCACTCAAGTGTAATAAGCCTCCTGAAGGCTCTCATGCAGACCCAGCCCCACGGCTGGCTCGAGCAGGTCGCCCCCCCCACGTCGGCCTCTGGCGCTCAGCCCCCGTCTCCTCCAGATTCTCAGACTCCTCCTGCGGTGGGAGGCCAAAGCCTCTCTGCTGGTGCCAGCCTTGTGGCGCTTGGAGATCCCCCCTGTGGCGCTTGAAGACCCCCCCCCCCCAAACCACCGGTCTAGCACTCTTCCGGCAGCACCTTCTCCCATCCCTACAACTCCTCTGTTCTCCCCAGCGCAGGGACTTGTGGACGGGGTCCACCCTCCTGCCGCCACTGTTGCTAGAACTGAAGCTCTGATTCCCCAGTGTCCCGGGGAGCCTCATGGCCAGTCGAAGTCCTCGGCATCACCAGCTCACCACCTCGTTGCCTCCTTGCTGCAGGGGGTGTCCAACGCCCGTTCTGCTGCTTCCCCAGGCGACGGGCTCCTCCCCCGTCCTCCATTTCCCCCAGAGCAGGAGGCCCTCAATCTGTTCTCTCTCCCCGCGCGCAGGGCTGCCAAAGACTCAGCTGGGCTGCCTAATCCAGTCGCTGCCTCTCCGCCAACTTCGTTGCCCTCGGCTTCTTCTCAGGAGCCTTGCCCTCCATCGGCTTCCACTTCGGCTGGTGCCGGCTCACTGCTGGTTTCGCAGCCCACTCCTCTGCCTTTGGGACCGGCCACCTCCCATCCGCTAGTTGGCATGCAGGTTGCTGCGGTCCCTACGATCTCTGCCTCTCAGGGGCCCCTGGCTGCTGCCTCTGCTCCCTTTGCAGCCACGACTGGTGGCTCCCTTCAGGTGCTGGTCTGCCCCTTGCCCCCCCTGGGCATTCCGGCGGACCCCCCTCCGAGGGTTTCTACCGTTCTCCCTCAGCCAACTATCGCTTCAGCCTTCGTGGAGCCCGGCATCCTTCGTGCGGGTGTTGACTCCATTGCTATTGGCCTCCCCCCGAGCGCGGTTCCACCAGTTGGTGCTCCTGCGATCGGTGCCGTGGAGCTGCCTACTGTGGTCCCCTCCTTCAAGGCCGACGGGCCTCCGCACGACCAACATTGTTCGAGTTTGGTGCCTTCGTCTGCCCTTGTTAGCTCGGCCTCGATCTCCCTTCTCTCTGCCGCTCTTCCTCCTCGTCCTGTGGCGGTGGAGGCGGCAGCTGCGGAGGCGCCCTGTCCATCGAAACTGGTGGATGCTTCCTTATTGGACCCTCTCCAAGCTGCTCCTGTGGACGTTCCTCCAGGTCTCTCCAGGCCGAGAGGGCTGTGGGGGATGGGGCTCCTCCTTTGTGCCCTGTTTCGTCCGAGACGGTCTCTTTGTCGGCTGCCACTTCCTCCCGTGCCCAGGTGCCTAGCCATTCGGTGACTGTCCTGCCAGCGCCTCTTCCATCTGTCGTGGAGCGCCCTGCTTCGTCCGCTGCTCTGCCCTCCGTCGTCCTTCAGGCCCCCCAGCCTCACCTTGGCGCTGGCCAGGGGATTGCTTCATCCTCGGCTTCGCCCGTGGATGGGCAGCGCAACCCGGACTCTTCTTCGGCAGGAACTCCAACCGCGCCTCCGACACCGGTGCTTCTTCCTTCGGTCCCTACTGCTTCTATCTTTGGAGAGGGAGCTCCACCTCCGTGCCCTCCATCCCATTCAGCGCACGAGGTCAACCCCCTGCCGGCTGCCTCGTCTTCACGTTGTGTCCAGGTGGCTGGTCATGCCACGGCTGCTTCGATGCTCCTCGGCCTCTAGGCACCGGATGCTTCGGCCCTTGGCGGGCTGACGCTGCCTCCTGCTGGTCTCAATGCCGCCGCTGAGGCTTGGTGTCCTAGGCTGCAGCCCTCCACTACGGCGGGTGGCGCTGCCGGTCCCGTGCCATCTTCCTCTGCTGCTTCGCCGTCCCCTCGCCTCTCCTTTGCTCAAGCTCTTAAGAAGAAAATCAACCGGGATTCTCCCGGTCCGATTGTTGTCTCTGCTCCGCCCACTGCCCCACTACGTCCCTCGGCAACCTTGCCTTCTGCAGGTCGTGGTTCTGGTATAAAGCTTCCTCAGCTCCTTCAGTTGCTCACTGTCCCCGGGCTTGAGCCGACGTCGGGGTTCTCTGACTTCGCAGCGGCTCATGCGGCTTTCGTTGGCAACCCCGTTCTGGACCGTTCACGGATGGCCTCGAGGACGGAGGCCAGCGCTCCACGGCGTTCCTACCAGCGTTCCAACTCCACTTCTTCTTCGCGCGATCGGCAGTGCGTCTTTGAGGAGGCTCCTCCTCCTCCACGGCGTTCACTTCGTCTCCAGTCGGCTTCGGGAGTGCTCCATCATCCGGTCCACTCTTCCCTCTCCGAGGGACTCGATCATGATGGTTCGGACATTGACCCTCTTGGCTCGCCATGTTCCCCGGTCCACCTGCGCGGAATACGTTCTTCTTTCTCCTCTGACTCTGAGGGGGTGTACGATGAAGATTCTGTCTTGTTGGGGCTGTAATTTTCTTTGTGCTTGGTTCCTGGGTGCTGCGCACTCGTCTGGGTTTCGCTTTGGGCCCTTTGGCCTTGTTCTTGTCTTGCCCCTCGTGGGCCTCCCCCTTCCCTCACCTTTGTACCCCTTCTTCTTTTACTGCTTTCCTTAATGAAAACACTTGCTTGACGGTCAGGGTAGTGTGTTCATCTTCTTCCGCAATGAAGGGATGAACCCCCTCCCCTTTATTCCACCTTGCAAGGATTGACTTGAGTTAAAAAAAACGTGATTAAAGAATTGACGTCAAAGTGTAAGACATTAGTTTATATTATTATATTTTTATTAAAATGAGCGTCTAATTGCATAGATGTTAATTTATAATGTTATTTTAATATATATTTATAACATCTTATATTAAGATGTTAATTTAAAATATTATATTAGTTATATGAATTAGAGTCTTCCTAAAAAGATACTATTTAGTTTACTGTAATTTTGGTAAGCACGTTCGTAGAAAATAACGTCCATATAGCAGACGTTATTTAGTTTATAGCAGACGGTTTAAAAATTGGTGTCCTTCTACGAGGAGGTTGATTTGTAATATAATTATTATTTTATTTAAAATGATTACTAGTAAATAATAACAATAGATCTCTTAGAATGTTGGAATTATGTCGTTGAAATTAAAAAAAATAATAATAAATAATTAGAAATAAATAAGTTTAGAAAAGGTCTGTCGGGTCGAAACGCGTAGTCATTCGAAATAAGAGATCTATTGTCACCCAACGTGCGGGACTCGTGATAATGATTTTCTAGAGATATGACGACCTTCGGGTAGGCGATCCCCTCTATCTCATTAACACGTTCTTGGAGTGAATTTTACGAATCTCATTCTAACTTTTAAGAATTCAACATAACAAAATGAAGAAGAAGAGGAATTAGAAAACGAAGGAAGAGAATATATGCGAGAAACAAGAGCTCTCTTCCAGTTTAACACCCCTTATGTAGCAATCAATCTAACCTGTAAATGATCACCCATAGTGATCTATTTAAAGAGTTTAAGGAAGCATCCGAGAGAGGAGCGTCTGTAAATAACGCTCCTCAAACGACTCTTTCTCCTGTTGTCAATAGAAGGATAACAAATTCAACAGAAAATGTAGTAGTCAAAATTCGGTATCTACACGTGCAGAAGTCATTTTAGTGCACATTAATAAACAATAATAAACAGTGAAGAGGGGTGACAAAAGCTGGAGATTTTCAAATTATATGGAAAACGCAATCTAACACCCACCGCACAAAACGCGAGCCACACGACATGCATGATTGAAAGGGTCACCGGATCAACCAGATGCTCAGACAAACTTTTCACCCCTTGCATTTATGCCCACACACACCTGCGCGCCCATTGATGGGAACAATCAGGTAGTGGACGTTCTATATAATTGAGAGGAGGGGGCCGTCACTGTCAGTAGGTCGTCCATGCCCTATATATAAGTACGTACACCACATATAGCACCGCACTTTTTTATAGAGGCGTCGAAGAGCCGCTTACCCGACTTATCCCCCCCCCTACCTACCTACCTACCTACCTTTACACTTACCCACTCAGCCTGCGCAGCTGTGGAATTCTAGTCGATCGGGTGCGACTCTGTGCTACCCATGGCCGTCACCAGGTCCTGGCCCTCCAGCTGCCGCCGCGTCTGCTGCCTCCTCCTTGCCCTTCTGCTGGTGACGGCGCCGCCGGTCTATGCCGCTGTCGTCGACCCAGAATCCGAAGGCTCCTCATGATTTGAGGGGAGCAGCTGCCCGCTGCTGACAGAGTGCATGGGAGGAGTGGCCAGCCAGGAATGCTGCACGGCCATGTATGGTCTTGACGCTTCCTGCGTCTGCAAGGAGCTCAAGAGGATTAAACAGTGCGACCTGGCACGGAAATGCAAACTTAACAACTGGTGCCCCGCGTGCAAAGCTTGTGATGGTTGTGCCGCGGAGGAAGAGGTGTCCGCCTACTGATGCTGCGTTACTAATTAAGATACAATATGCTTCGTTTCCCAGTTCTGTTGTCGACGTCGTTGATGTTGTCCATAAGTAAGTGCTTGTTATCATGTCAGCAGCTCCCAATCGATAGTGGGGCAGTGTAGTGGCAAGAGTAATATGATGTCTCTCTCTATGTGTGTGTGTGTATATGTATGTATGTGTGTGCCTTGCTTGATGAGATTCCTCTCTCTGGCAGGGCGTATCATGAACGAAAAACTGAGTTGTAACCATGTTGGAATATTAATCTATGCATCCTATCGGTACAAGGCCGTCTATTTCACTCTCTTTATATTATTAGTTTTTAGTTCTTTATATATATATATATATATATATCCCGTAAGTTGTGAATTTGCAAATAAGTACTCTTCATTTAGACATTATCTCAAATATCGATCCCTAAAGTACTACGTTGCATGTTTGCAGTTTTACACCTATAATTTCCAGGCCATCAACCACAGACGAATACTCTGGGAATGTGTTCTACAAAAACTATTAGGTCGTGTGAAATACCAAAAACACCATTGTTAGTCACGTGTCTTCCTTCTCCCTCTCCTTAATTTCCAATCTTAAATCAAGACTCCCTCGTTCAGCACCAAGGATGGTGAGAACCGGAAGGCACATGCCCGACTAGTGACAGTTGCGACTAGTCCTGCGGCACTGCCGGGGGGGGGGGGGGGGGTTGGGTTGGTCACAACTAGACCAACAGAGCTCTCGAGCCAGTGCATGGTGGCACAACTCCCTAGGTAGTGAGTGCATGGGACTCGGATTGAAGTGATAAGCATTATAAAGATTGCACAAGTATTTGTCAAAATTAAGAAATATGGTTTTTTTTTTTGTTTGGTTGTTGTTGTTGTTGCCAAAGAGACACAGAAAAACATCGATCTGGCGCTGTAAAACCAGCTGGGACCGAAGAATATATTCTAATTGAAATTAACAATAAGTTGACAGTACTAAAATCTGGCTGGCCGGAATCAGAGAATCCCAATCGAAACAACAACAACAAGGGTAAGACTCTAAATTCACTGCTCAAATAGGAACAAATAACCATAAATATGACAGCCGACGGCCTCCCAATTAGCTGTGCGCCAACGCAAACGATCAAAAACATTATTATGCCGATCCATTTGCACGGCTGAAACTAAGCTAGCTAGAGATGGCGAAAAACAAAGAAAGAACACTATTCCCCGCAGCCCGGGAAACTGTGAAGCGACCGGCCGGAAATCCATCCTTTGGATCCCACGCATAAAGAATGTAAGGTACGTAGACAAGAGAAGAAGATCAAAAAGGAGAGGAGTGTAAATAGATTTAATATCTAGAGCGCATGCACAGTGGTCTGACTAATTTCAAACCCAGCTACACATCCGCATTCAATCAATTCCGAACCCGAAGACTAACTAATTAATAGTTGAACCTAATCAACGTGATCCGAACTCTAAAAATCTTATTGGGTCTGCTGGATCCGAAAACCCCAGATATTACATCCTCCCCCTCCAAAAACATAAAAAGAAAAAGAAAAAACCAAAACAAAAAAGAATCTCATCCCCAAAATTCCATCATCTGGATAACGAATCACGTATTCATAAGCTCAGATCGATGGGGGGCTTGGGACGCTAGGACTTACTAAAAGAGATATGGGTACCGTGCCCACATCTGATCCTCCCACTCCCAAGTAGTTTCTTCACATGTACCTCTATGATGTTGCCACACCAATTTCACCAACGGGAGGGTCTTACTCCGCAATAGTTGTTCTTCACCACTCTCGGTCCAAACGGGGCACTCCGTGGTCGATATGTCAGACTGTGGAGCAAATTCGCAAAATCAAGAACATGAGAAGGATCCAAAACATACTTTTAAGAGCATCACTAGGTGGTGAGAGAGTAAAATTCGCCGCACCCAATATGGCTCAACATCGCTAGGCCTGTTGCGGCTCGATTCGATCCGATCCATAACGGGACACTCCACTCACAACCCATCTAGGGCTGTCTAGCTTAGGCCCAAGGAAATTTTGTCGACCCCAGGCGGAATTACTGGGCGCGTCCTGGATGCTGTGAAGCTCATCAACGGATGAACGTTACTACTACCATTACAGGGCTTCCCTCAAAGTGGACTAAATCACACCCACGCCGCCGGAATCTTCGCCGTGGAGCCTCCCTCCAATGACGGGCAAGGGAACAAAGGGCAACCCCCCACGAACAAGGAAACGTCTCTCCACGATCCTCGCCACTTTTCCGGTAGAAGAACGGCCAACGCCACTGCGGCCTGTATATATGAATAGGCCCTCACTAGACCCCGAGAGAGAAGACTTTCAACCTGCACTTACGGCCATACAACAGGAGACGCCCTTCAGACACTCCTACACAGAGTCATTCGCAGAGAGAAGAGCTCCTTGTGTAACAATCGAAGGATTCTCCACTCGAGGAGTGGGATCAGAGAGGTTCCCCTGTGGTTCTTCTCTCCTTGCCTCTCCGAGCTTCCTCCAGGCCGCTGAGCACTCTCCAGAGCTCCACTCTTTTGATCAAGCTCTTTCCCTCCTTACTCTGCCTCTCCTCTCTCTCTCTCTCTTTCTTAGTTTACACAAGTGTCCCTGACTTAAGCATCGGAGGATTGACCCCTAGGGGCACTTCCGGGACTCCTTCTGACGCTTTCTTATAGTGTTTGTAGATTTTCCTGGGAGGTCGGCTGTTGTTCCCTAATAAGTGCTCATTTGTATGTATTTATTAATATCACTTATATTATTTTGGACTTTAATGTAATTAATTATGCAAATTTTACACTTCAATCTCAGTCTCACACAAAATTGAGCTTTTTCTGTAATTAATTAAAATTTTAAACATGATTTAATCAATGAGATTTGAGAAATATTTAAGAGGATTAAATATTAAATAATTAAATATATTTTAATAATACTATTGTTTGAGGGACTTAGGCATAATTTTTACATTGAATAAGCTGCCACCTAAGTTTCATTTTATGAACAGTAAATGAACAGTGCGCACCATCGTCTTCTACGACAATGACAGTCGCGAAGGTGGCGAAGATAGTGACCATGCATGCGTGAGGCCGGAGCAGAGTTCAACGATCGGCGAGGTGGAAAAGAAAGAAGAGCTACAGTGGCAAGTGTAGCCATCCATGGTGGCACCAGAGGGCGAACACAGCAGATGCATGCGGCTATTCGGCATAGGAAGAGAAGAAGCCTTTGCGCAGAGATGACAACGGCAACAAGGGCGTGAGAGAGCACCGGCGGTGCTTCACCAGCATCGATCACACCAGCCGGTAGAACTAGGGACCAATGATCGTGCTCAGAACGGTGTGGCACACGTCATAGGCAAAGCATGCAGAGTAAGGGCAGGTGGTGGTGTGTTGGCTCTGACGCGTGGCCGACCAGCGAAGGAAGAAGAAGAGAAGAGGAAGAAAAGAAGGACGGCGACAACAGGTGGCTGCCGGTCGACCTGCAGAGGAGGAAAAGGAGGAAGCGACGGTGGCCCCTATGCATGGAAGAACAGGGTAGGTGCATGTTGGCTCTGGCGCGTGGCCGACCAGTGAAGGAGGAGGAGAGAAGAGAGAGAGAGGGGGGGTCTGTGAAGAGAGTCTATGGCAGGATGAGGAGAGAGAAGGAGAGAAGAAGGAGAGTCGCTGCGGAGAGAGGGCGGCAGCAGGTGTGCCCGGTGTACGCGAAGAAGAAGAAGTGACGGCATCGTGGGCACCTCGTTGTCACCAGCTGGAGAGGAACATATATATGGTTGGGTTCATATGGTACCGATGCTGTGCATGTGTATAGGAAAGAAGAGAGAGAGAGCCTTGCGGTGGGATGTGGAGAGAAGTGTTGACACCCGTTTTATGACCAATGAGTTGGGTCATCTCCTTATCTATATTTTATGATGTCCCGAGTTGTTCACCGCTTACTAGGTCATTTGTGGGTCATTTTTTGGGCTTATTTTATGGGTTATTCTCCCTGTTGGGCCTAACTCCACTGGTTTCTCGTCATCACAGCTTATTGGGCCATAAGGGCTAATAAGGATTATCTTGTGGATTAACATGGAGATTTATCGGTCTTTATCTCTTTTGCCACGTCCACTAGCCTAGCTGGTCTATCGTGTGACTGTTTGGCTGGCGTTGGCGGTTCTTTGCTAGACCGCTAGGATGCAGAGAGTCCTGTTGGGTCTCCTTGATCTTATCTCTTTCTGGACGAATGAGCCATGCGGTCTATTACTAGACCATTTTCTTGAGCCTTGCGGTCTATTACAAGACCGTTTGGGGAGACAGAGAGTCCTACTCTGTCTGAATTCCTCTGCTTCGCCATGGATGAACTAGAGTCTATGATTCCTTGATTTCTCTCTAGATAGAGGCTCTCAGAACCTTCTGATTGTTTCTATGGACTCTTGGGAGTATTATCCTCGAGATTTATCTAGTTTCAGGCCTATTTTCATGTCATTATCCCTCTAACTCGAACCTAGGGTTTGGGGGTCTATAAATAGAACCCTTGACTTCATGGCTTGAAGAGGAGATTTCTGGAGTTTGCCTCGAAGTACTGCTGCATTCTGGAGCCACTTCCAACTAGGGAGAAGCTACTTCCACGTCCACAAGGCTTCTGGTCCAGGGAGTATCAAGTTCCTTTGGTCTAAGTTTGAGTCTTTTTGCTTTAGTTTTGTTTATTGTCCTTTTGTATCCATAGTATCTTCCCACCCCTTCTATCACGTTCTCTGCACTCCATTCGTCTTTTCAAACATCCTCCTACTCTTTTTCATGCCCCACAGGGGTTAAAAAATCACCAACCCCCATGTATTCACCCTTCCTTTTATGCATCTTAGCTTAATTGCATTATAGATAGTACACTTGTCAAAGGGCTAATTAATTGGGTCATTTTTCTCTGTGTCTACACTCTTTTGTAGGTTTACAGGACTCATTGCACGAGGCCCAACTCTTCTGGCCGGCGAGGAGGGGTGGAGATACAAGTCCCAAGCTTTTGGTTTTGGGTGCTCTAGCGGCTATTCAGCAGACCGTTTTCAGATTTCAGGCGGTCTATCGTAGGACTGTTTGTCGTCTCCTAGCGCTCGTCTGTTAGACCGTTTTCCTCTACAGCACCTGGTTTTCTCTCTCCCATGGGCAGGTGACTTCAACCGGCTCTTTCCAAGGTATTTATTGTGGTTTCACTGCATTACTTTGGTGGTGATCACACTTTCCATTATTTGGGCTTTTGTCATCTTGTTCATCATATTGCTTGCTTTCTCTCTATTTTAGTTGCTCCACACCTATGGTGTGTGTGCTTTTCTTTATTCCTTTGCTCCACGTCCCGGCGTGTGTTTTTATTTTCCTTCTTCACTTCTGCAACATTGATGACATGCCCACTTGCTCTACTTTTATGTTGATCACTTGAGTTACTGCACCACTTGCTCACACGCTTTCATATTTCACATCATATTCACACCACTTCGTTCACATTCACCACACAATCACCATCAATCATAAACAAAACATCAACACCCTAATTTTTTGGCGATCATAGTGGGACATCTAGTGCCAATCGTGCTGAGTTTCTGTTTGACCGGCTGTTCTTAGTAATTCCTAGTTGCCCTGCTATTTTCCTCAGTTTTCCCATTTATTTTCTGTTGGTTTCTGCTCCCTGGTTCCCTGGCGGTCTCCTCACAGGTCGTTTCTGGCTTACAAGCGGTCTAGCGATAGCCTATACGACCGTTTCTCCAGTACAGGTACGCACCCTGAGGTTGCTATTATTTCCGTGGTTTTTGACTGTGTTTATTATTCTTGGGTGCTGTCTGGTCTCCTCCTCTGTTGTGGCATATATATACATCATTGTTTGCATATTGTTTGCTAGTTATTAGGCTAGAAATTGCATGCACTCCGGTGCACATAGCACTACCAGAAAAGGTGGTAGGAGATGAACGAAAGAGAGAATGAGAGGGAGAGTGGGGGGAAGTGAGTGACAGGGAGTGGCGGGGAGGGGTCGATTTGGGCGGGGGAATTCGTGATTTTCAGACGGCATTTCAGATGAATAATATTTTTGTCTGAAATTTTAATAAATTTCAGACGGAATAGTTTCCGTCTGAATATAAGTCTCAAATTGAGATGGATAATGCGACAGATAATTATCTGTCTAAAATAGAGATGGATTTTCAGACGAAATCTATTCGTCTGAAATTCAGACGGATATTGAGACTCAAATAATTCCGTTTGAAATTCCCGTCGCTAACCGCGCCTTTTCTTGTAGTGTAGGGCCATTCATCTTTCATATCATAGTTGCGTTCTCACCTTGGTGTGTGATCCTCTCGCCTCCATATTTCTTGGGGTCGACTAGGTGACCACATCGAGGACTTCCATAAGTCCCCGTGAGCCGTGGATTCCCACACGGACGCCGGGCCGATTGTACCTTCACCACCCCGTGTCTAGGTTGCATAAGTAAGGGAGAGTTTACACCTAGAGTTAACCAAGTTGCCAAATATCCTTCCTAGTAGGAACCTATTGTTGGAGAGAACATATTAAATTCAAATTACTAAAGGTTCCAAAGCAAGAAATAAAGAAAATTTGTGCATCATCATAACTTAGTTGACTTTGGTTGTCTTATGTCTTTCTCATTTTCAGAAAGTTTGGAGTCATCTTGTCCAGTCACTTATTTGTGGTTGTTTGTGTTGTTGGCTTTGTTTCAAGGTACCACGTTGCATGTGGAGTTACTTTCGGTCATTAGGTTCATCTTCTAGGGGCAATTCCTCTTTCACATCTTATTCTAACCCTTGTTTGAGTCCAACATGTCTCCCTATGATCTTCCCCACTCCCATGAGGAATCTCTTCCCCAGGGACTCTTGGAGGACCCACCTAGGGTTGTCCAACTTCAATCAGGAGAAGGGTACGCCCCTCCTCCATCCTCTGTCCCCATGGAGGGCGTGCAACCCTCCCTCTCCTCCAATAATCCGACCAGTCAGATCTTGCACATGATGGCCCAGTTGGATCTGGCCCAACTTCAGGCCCTTTATCAGACTTTGCAGGGGTCCAATGACCCATCTCTCATGATTGCACAAGGTCTGTCCACTACCTCCCTCTCTCAATCTAGGGTTGATGGGCTCGGGGCTTCACCCATTCCTATTGATCTTACCTCGGTCTAGCTCAGGACCCTTCAGTTCTCCAATTCAGAAGCGGTCCAGTCCTCTGGCTCGGCCCATCAAATTCTCGATAAGGGGAAGTCCGTTCTCCCCTCATTTACCCAGGCCGAGTCTTATAGGCCCATTCTATCAATGCCACATGCCCTTGTCTGCCCGACCGATCTCGCTCGTGCTCAGCAAGGGGCGGTCCATGTCCACTCCAGTTTGGGTCATCCTCCGGCCCAATATCATTCATATGGACCTCCTCCCCCTCCTTCAATTTATCCTTCAGCTCCTCGCCTTGAGCACGCTCCTTTCACTCCACCTACTCCATCTCGGGAGCAGGAACTCCTAGATAAATGAGCTGCCATGCAGGAACGACTCGACTTTCTTCAAAAACGAGTTGGCCCACAATCTCTAGCCGACGTTCTCGTTCTTAATTTTCACAACATTCAATTCCCTCTTCAATCTGAGCTCCCCACATACCGCAAGTATGATGGGAATAGTAATCCATTTGTTCATGTGAGGGGCTTTATATATGAATCGGTGTAGTTTCAGTATGATGATCGCCTCATGGCATATTTATTATGCCGATCTCTAGATGGAGTTGCATTAGAATGGTTTTATGCGTTGCCATTAGAGGATGCTGAAAGCTTTAAGGTAGTCAAGGATAAATTTATTCAGAGGTTTCAAGACCGGGTCGGCCCGGAATATTCATTCACCGATCTTATGGCCGAAAAGATGAAAGTCGACGAGGATTTTGCTACTTATGCCGACCGATGGAGGCAGATGGCCGCCCGTGTGCCCGGGCATATTCCGGAGGAAGAGAAAGTCAAGTTGCTTATCTCCAATGCTACCCCCACCTTCCGCAACATACTAGCTATGAATGATATTTCCAATATGCACCAACTCTACAGCCGAGCGAGATTCATTCAAACCCAAATTAAGGACTCCCCTATACATTCTCTCTTCGAGACCCAAAAGCCCAATTATAGTAAGAAATCTCAAGGGCCCATCATCGAGGAGTCCAAACCAATGATCAAGTACAAGCTGTTGCATTCCCCTTTCCTAACCAGCCCGCACCATTCCGTTTCCCGCAAAATCCCCGCAATCCCCAATTCCCCACTCCACAAAATGCCCAACCCGTCTTCCCCGCTCCACAAAATCCTCAGCCTACCTTCGCCACTCCACAAAATACCTTTCCTGCTCCACAACAACCCCAACAACCTCCGCAGTACCATAATGTCCCTCCACCCAATGGCTACAGAAATAACAAGCGCCCGGCTCCGAAGAGAGCGTGATACCCTCCTTTGCCCGAATCCCTCACGGACATCTTTTCGGCTCTCATGTCAATAAATGCAATTCAACTTCCTCTGAAATGGCCCAATTGGAACCCGGCCGTTGATCAATCCAAATATTACATGTTCCATAGGCAGCCCGGGCACACTATTGAAGGATGTTATCAGTTTCAAGATCTGGTATACGACCTACATGAAGGGCAATGCACTGATTGGGCCGAGATGCATAAGGTCATTGTGGAAATAAAAGAGAAAAGAAGGCAGGCGCCGAGGTAGCAAGTGCAGCAGCAACAAGCACCGCAGCCACAGCCGCAACCACAACAGCAGCAACAGCCCGTTCAGGACTTGGGGATCCACCAAAACCCCATGCCGAATCATCCGCCCGCTCCACAACCACAACCACCGGCACTAGCTCAGGTCAACCTCGTTCAACCACCGGCCCCTGACGCCGGGTGGTTCTATGATGATGAAGCCTCGGTAACGCGGCTCATGGCCCTCCATCACAACTATCGCAATCCTTCTACCCCCGTCATCCTCCCGCTTAACCATCAAACCTCTCCATCCCCCACACTCGTCAAAACCCTCATCCTACCATCTGCTTCCTCCATTACCCCGCCTATCTCCACTCCACCGACAGTACCCGTACCCATCATCACCATCCCTCCATCAAACCCTTCACCCATCATCCCTCCATAGCCTGTCATCTCCACTACTCCCATAACCCCCATTTTCACCACCGCTACTCCTATCACCCCTACGCCATCTACCACATCATTCATCCACCCCGCCGGGCCCATCAAGCCGCTTATCCTAAACCCATCTGACGCCATGCCGGCCCAAAATCTTGCCCTACGGAGCGGGCGTTTGTTCCACAGGAACTATCCATCCACTGGTGCACCTGCACCCAACCCCCAGTCCTCGCAATAGGCCGCTGATCAGGAGGAGGCAGATCCGCTGCCAGGAACACAATATGATCTCTTACATCATCTAGACAGGGTGCCCGCCACGATTTCTGTGCTAGAATTAATTAAGAGGTCCACACTTCACCAGGATGCACTCCACAATTTTCTTCAGAAGGTGATAGTAAATGAAGACATGGCAGTGGATAGCTTACCGACAGCCCTGGCTACAATCTCCAAAGTGCCAGCAATTACATTCTCTGAGACCGAACTGGCACCTCCTGAGGCACGACATATGCCGCCATGCATTTCTATTACTCTAAACAAAGTCAACATAGACGCGACACTGGTGGATACAGGGGCCTCCATTAATGTCTGCCCTCTCAGCACTTTAAGGGCCTGTAACTTGTCAGAAGATCTACTAAGGCCTACCCCGACTACTATTGTAGCATATGACAATTCTAGAGGAGCATGTCACGGGGTGGTTACTATTCAGGCTGAGCTCGGGCCTCTTACTATGCCAATTGAATTCTATGTGCTCGATATCGACCCTATGTTTAAGGCTATCTTGGGTCGTCCGTGGATTGACAATCTTAAATCTGTACCATCCACTGCTTACCAGTGCCTTAAATTCCCTTTTCAAGGGATGGTAGTCAAGGTGAAAAGCATATCTACGGTCCAATCTGTTAAGCCCATCTCCGAGAAGATCTTGCCAACACTATGGCCCAGCAATCGGCCTGTCATCTCGGTGCTGGATCTCGACTTTCAATGGGCCTATGAGCCACAAAAACCCACCACCGTGCCAGTCAATGTGAAAGTGAAGCCCCAGATACGGGATTCAAAGGGCTGGTCCATCATATTAAAATTGGGCTATCAGTCGGGGAGAGGCCTCGGCGCACAGCTACAAGGGCGAACCAAACCAGTCCCCAAGGGCAGGAAGATGAATAGAAGGGGCCTCAGTTATCGAGAATCCTTATTCTCAGTTTTGGGTGACTCTGGACCGTTAACATGGGACTATCGTCAGCATTTTGTTAAGGGCCCTCTCCAGCCAGGCACTTTAAAAGCACCGCCAAACCAGCCTAAGAAAGAAGATGCAGCTCCTATATTTGACAATCCGCCATTGTTGCCTAAGGGGCCAGTTGATGATATGATTGATTTCAGCCAATCATTTGAAAGGTTATTTTATAAAGAAGAAAGTTGCCAAAGAAACAAGGAGGTACGGCTTGTGCATTATGAGCCGAAGAAGCCAGCTTATCGCTCGCGGGAAAGGGGGAGCTCACCCATCATATTTACTTGGTCTCCTTCCCGCTTGTTTTCATTCTTCCAAAAGATGGCATCTATACCCCGCTTACCTCCTATCTTAATCAATCCACTGCTGTTGGAGCTTCCTACCGATTTCCTCATTGTCAGGATATGCAATTGCTGTTCTCCAGTTGATATGTCTACTCCATTCTTCTCTTCCTCCGATCCCTTCCTCGACATCTTCTGTCCATCCAAATATCCCCTCAGGCTTCCTCCTCCGCCTTCCTCTGCATCTTGTTGCATGATCTCCACTGATCTCCAAAAAAAAACGTCAACTTTGAAATGGAGATTTCGGTGGAAGATTACGCTATCTTCTCTCCAACCTCCTCCCAGGGGCATGACGTCCCTGCTGTCTTCTTCCCACTAGATTTTCTCTCTCCTAGGTTAGATGTAGGGTCCGTCGAGTCTAGGGAAGTAGAGTCTGTTCAGTCTAGAGAAGTAGGGTCTTGTTCTAGGTCATCCAACACATCCTTGTCCAAGCTGCGCCCACTTGCGCGTCATTCTAAATCTATCCCAGATAGGTTCTTGCAGGATCCAGCTCAGCGGTGTAGTGCTCTTCTTAGATGCCCGGAGTTCATAGCTACGGCAATTGTGATTGAAGAAGATGAGGACCAAGATGGGGTGTGGAGTGATGACGGATTAGGAGTATATGAAGTTATGGATGAAAAAGACCCGGTGGATCTTGAGGACAACGACGTAGACGACACTATCAATTTGTATGCGCAAGGATTAAAGAGATTTGATGAGCGCAGTGGATGAACCTACCAAGGAAATAAATCTAGGAACTGAAGAAGACCCTAGGCCCATCATTATTGCTGCTAATCTCCCTTCAACAGTTGAAGAAGATTTAATCAAAGTCCTAAGGGAGTATGGCGATTCTTTCGTCTGGTCTTACGAGGACATGTCGGGTCTTGACCCCTCCTTGGTGGAACATCGACTAGTGCTTAAGCTAGGGGCAACACCCGTTAAACAAAGGTCAAGGAGATTTCACCCCCACATGGCCTTAAGGATAAAAGAAGAGGTCGATAAACTATACAAGGCCAAGTTCATCCGAGTTGTATTATAACCTCAGTGGGTGGCGAATATAGTCCCTGTCATCAAGAAGGATGGAAAGGTGCGCGTTTGCATTGATTTCAGGGATTTAAATAAAGCATGTCCCAAGGATGATTTCCCGCTGCCTCATATAGACGTATTGGTGGACAACACCGCCAGGTATGAAGCATTGTCATTCATGGATGGTTATTCATGCTATAACCAAATCCGTCTCGCTCTTGAAGATCAAGAGAAAACCTCCTTCACCACACCCTGGGGTACGTACTGTTATGTGGTCATGCCGTCTGGTCTGAAGAATGCAGGTGCCACTTATCAAAGGGCGATGATGGCTATATTCCACGATATGATGCATGCCTATATGGAAGCTTACATGGATGATATTTTGGTGAAGTCAAGGACTAAAGAAGAACACCCCGCCATTCTACCTAAGGTGCTTCAGAGAGCTAGTGAGTACTAGCTGAAAATGAATCCAAAGAAGTGTATTTTTGGAGTCTCTTCAGGAAGCTGCTAGGCTTTATAGTCAGCAAACGGGGGATTCAGATTGATCCTAACAAAGCAAAAGCCGTCATGGACATGCCTCCGCCTAAGAATATCACGGAACTTCTAGGACTGATTGGGCGTTTGCAATTTATTAGGAGATTTATATCCCAACATTCTCAGAGGTGCCGCCCGTTTTACGAATTGATAAAGGCGGGGGTCAAGTTTGAATGGAATGAAGACTGCCAAAAGGCCTATGAAGATTTGAAGGCGTATCTGTCTAATCCCCCGATTTTGCAACCTTCTGTCCCTGGGAAACCCCTAATCCTATACATTTCTGTCATTGAGAACTCCCTAGGGGCTGTCCTAGCCCAAGTAGATGATGAAGGCAAAGAGCGGGCAGCTTATTACCTTTCCAGGTTATTTAACCCCGCGGAGGCCAAGTACACTACCATGGAGAAAACTTGTGCCGCCTTGGTTCAGATAGCTCAGAAATTGAAACACTACTTTCTAGCCCACCCAGTTAGGTTAATCTCTAGAATGCACCCGATCTGCTATCTCTTAGAAAAACATGTCCTTTCTAGTAGGTTAGCTCGCTGGCAGAGCTTACTCTCTCAGTTTGATATCGCATTCGTCGTTCAAAAGGCAATCAAATGATATGCCATTGCTGAACATCTTGCTCATCTTCCTATTCCCTGCACCGACTCTATTTAGGACGATTTCCCTGATGAGCATCTCTCTGTTCTTACTCACCATCCCTTTTGGTCTATGCACTTCGACGGTGCCCTCAATTCCCAAGGCCAAGGGATAGGTGTTGTTCTCCTCACTCCAGAAGGAGTGACGATTCCTTTCGCTTATCAGCTCCATTTTCCTACTACCAATAACATGGCCGAGTATGAAGCTCTCCTGGCTGGATTGAAGCACGCCTACCTTTTGGGCGCACGTTACTTGAACATCATAGGGGACTCTCAGCTCGTTTTGTGGTAAGTTCTGTCCACTTACCACACCCGTGACCCGAAACTCAAGCCATATCAGGATTTGGTCACTCTCTTGGTTAGGCAATTCCGTAAGCTGATCTACATCCATACTCCTCGATCTCAGAATATTCTTGCCGATGCGCTAGCATCGCTCGCTTTCTCCTTATCCTTCCCTCTTAGTCGGAGTTCTGAGACCATCGTCGTTCAGAGATTGGATGCACCCTCTCTTCAGGATCCTTGGTACAACAACCTTAGGAAAACTGTAGAGGCGAAGGCTGAAAAGGAAGATTTGAAGGAAGTATCTTTAACTGAGTTAGAAGAGATTCTGGAAGAGGAAGAGTTGCCATGGTACCATGAAATTGAGCTGTATTGCAGGGTTGGATCGTTCCCAGAAGGGGCAAGTGCCGAATAGTGTAAGGCTATTAGAAGAGCCGTCTCGAAATACACTATCATTGCTGGGGAATTGTACAGGCGCGCTCTTAATGGGATGCTTATGAGATGTCTCGATGATGATGAAGCTTGGAAGGTAGCTGAAGCAGCGCATTTGAGTGAGTGTGGAGGTCATGTCAATGGCTAGGCTCTAGCGAAGAAAATCCTTAGGCAGGGTTACTATTGGCCCACTCTAGAGGAAGATTGCGCCCTCTATGTTCGGAGGTGTCTTAAATGCTAACTCCATACTGAGAAAATCCATGCTCCTGCTTCATCTCTCGATCCTCTCTCAGCTCCTTGGCCATTCTCTATGTGGGCTTTCGACATTGTTAGCCCGCTAGGTGATCCTAATTCTCAGACCAAGCAAAAATCCTTTATCCTTACCGCCACTGAGTACTTCACCAAGTGGGTTGAAGCAGAGGCGTACGCAGAGATCAAAGCTACCACGGTGTGCCGCTTCATCTTGAAGAATATCATCTGGCGGTTCGGAGTGCCAAGCAGCATCGTCACTGACAATGGACCCCAGTTCATTTCTCAAGAGCTTCAGGACCTTTGTAAGAAGTTCAATATTGCATTGCATCATTCATCTCCATATTATCCTCAAGGCAATGGTCAAGCCGAAGCTACTAATAAAACCCTTCTTAAAATCATAAAGAAAACATGCGAATCTCATAAATTCTCTGATTGACCTGAACGATTAGTCGAAGCTATATGGGCTTACTGCACCTCCGTTCGTACTCCTACAGGGTAAACCCCCTATGCCCTCACTTACGGGATGGAGGCGGTGCTCCCATATGAGATCTTGATCCCTTCCCTTAGGATACACCTCGATAAGGAACTTAATCTTGATGAACGTCGAGAGGCGTTGCTCGTCCAGTTGGAGCTCTTAGATGAGAAGAGGATGAATGTAGCCGATCATGTGTTCGTTTATGAAAAGAGAGTTTTGCGTTATTTTCAAAAAAAGGTAATTGAGCACAAATTTCAAAAAGGTGATATGGTTTTGAAACGTAAATTCATTAGAGCAGGAGGTCCTAGGTCTAAATTGTAACCTAACTGGGAAGGGCCGTTTGTTGTTAAAGAGACTTATCCAGAAAACATATATCGTCTAGTTAACGCAGAAGGTGAGGAGCTGTCTCACGCCTGGAATGGGTTGTATCTTAAACATTTTTTCCCTTAGAGTCAAGCTAATGAAGGCCCAGTAGCAAGGTGTCTCTTCCTCAATCATGAAGAAGGATTCCGAGATTGGCAATTCACACACTTCACGACATCCCTGGTCGGGTTTCCTGATTTTGTGTTAACACCGTTTCTTCCTTGGCCATGCTTGGGGGGAAGTGAAAGTCCCTGTTCATTTCTCTCCTCGGCTGAATCTAGGGGCAAGAGACAAATACAGGGGCGATGATTGATGTAGACACTCTGTTGAGAGGAGGTCTCAAATAGGGGCAGTCCGTTATGATTTGGAAAAGAAAAAAAAAGAAAAGAGAAGAAGTAAATCAAAGCAAAGCCGAAAGCTCATTCCGAAAGCTCAATAGGTCAAAAGATCAAAACAAACTCCAAAAGTATGAAACTAGGCATGGCAAGAGTGGCAGTGCAGTTTTCCCGCGGGATGTTATGAGCCCGGTCATATGCATGCCTAGGGTGGATAAAGGTTCGATGGCGGATGCAAAGCCCCGGCGTAACAAACTGACTCTCTGAAAGGGTTGTCACGAGAAGGATTCAAGCCCGAAAATCTCTATACCTAGCCTAAGCTTACCTCCCAAATTCCTTTTTCTTTTAGGCCTAAAACTATGCCCTAGGTATGGCCTCGGTAGAAGTACTGTCACACAGGTTGGCCCTGGCCCGGGTTTGTCACCTCAAAAGCACGCCGATCTCAGGAGGTTCCTAGTGAGACAAGTATGGCTCTTATTGCCGGGATGGAATTGGCATTCAAAATCCAAAAAAATCAGATACTTCAAAAGCCAAAAAAACAAATATTTTTAAAAATTTAAAAAATCAAATATTTTCAAAATTCTAAAAAAATCTGATATTTTTAAAAATCCAAAAAATCAAATATTTTTAAAAATCTAAAAAAATCAGATATTTCAAAATCCACAAAAACTTAATATTTTTAAAACTCAAAAATACCATCATCCTTGCATAGCATGCATGTGCATTCATATTTTTATTGCATTCTATTTCGCCTATTTAATAAGGCTCCACCCCTTGACCAAATATCAAGGATTGGTCATTCTCTAACTTGCTGCAGGCAAGGGGTTTAGCCTAAGAACGGATCTAACTTGTTTCTTGTTTTAAGTGTGTGCAGACACAGGACCCAATGCCCCAAGAGTCAAAGCTTTCAGGTTTCTCTGATCTTAGTCCCTTAGTGGTCTTACACTAAACCGCTTATGCATTCCTAGCGGTCTAAGGACGACCGCTAACGTCACCCGAGACCCTCAACTCTCAGAGTTCTCTGCTTCTCGTTCCTAGCGGTCCTTCTATAGACCATTTATAGCTCCCTAGCGGTCCAAGAAGTGACCGCATGCTCTTCTCGAAAGCTTAAAACTCTCAGTTTTCTGGGTGCTCTCCCTCGCGGTCTATCGATAGACCATTTGGCACTGTTAGCAGTCTTACGCTAGACCGTTTGCCAAACAGAGAATCTTGTTCTTTTGATTTATCAAACCAAAATTGTCATTCCATTACACATCTTTCAAGTCAAACTTCTGTTTTATTCATCTAAGGCTTCTGATACATCATTCATGCCGTAAAACTCAAATACATGATCAAGAAATTCAAAGTACATTCAATTTCATGTCCGCGTGGGGCCGAATCTTGCGCAATTCCTTCACATATGCACGGTACTCCTCGTCGCTCTCTTTCACTTCTCCTTGCAAGGAGCAGACCCGGTAGATCTCCAACATGGTCAGAGCGCTCCGAACCGCCCGTTCATCCTCCTTGGTCCCGATCTTCCTAGCTTGAAGGGGAGGGTAGTGAGATAGTGCTTGAACCGTGGTGCGAGAAAGTCCAACTTGAAGATAGCACCGGTGCGGGTTATAGATTGCCAAGGTAGTGTTCCCCACTAGCTACAGGTCTAGGCCCAGTCGTCGAGGTAATCTGAGGGTAATACCTTGAAGAGCCCGGGGTCGCATCACGAACTTGTCAATTGGTAAAGTGTTGAGGAAGAGGCGCCACTCGTCCCTTGTCTTTTTGTCCGGCGTCCGGCACTCAACCTGTGAAGAGAACCCAAATGTGCCCCCTATAAAGAAGAGTGGGTGGCACCCAAATATGCGGCTAGCTGATGGCATGTCTACCTTGGGTAAGAATTTGAGTCTAACTCTCATCCAACACTCAAGGATGATCATTGACCCAAAGAGGGGTCCCCCTAAAGAAGTTGAGCTAAGGCCTTCATAGAGGTATGAAGTGATGGCTTGAGAGATGGATAAACCCCGCCTCAACCCACTAATGATGTTGAGATTTTGGATATCTAAGAGGTGGTCGGTGGTGGTAAAGAGCAAAGCCCCGCACAAGCAAATGGAGATGACTTTTGCTATGGCTTCATATCTCCCCCACTTGTTTTTGCAATAAGAGACAATCCATTGGGCCATGGGTATCAAATGGATATGGCAGGGGCCGATCATGGTCCTAACATCCTTTGGATTGTGTATGAAATCTCCTAAGATGAGTGATGGGTCTATAGGTTCAACCGTATGACACACCAAGTCTTCATCTCCCACCTTAGTCTTAGGAAGGGTTAGGTAGGTCTCTACCTCTTCTATGAGGACTATCGCTTCAAAGGTTGGGAATATGAAAGTGTGTGTTTGAGGATGCCATAACTCTACAAGGGCTGAAATGCTAGGCCAATCATAGGAGATTTTCTAAAAATTCTTGGCTAAAACTAATAAAGGTTGAAGGTGCCATGTCCTAAGGATTGAGGTAACTTCCAAAGGAAGTTCTTTTATCATGGGAGCCACCCACTTCAAGCTAGAGTAGCACCTTGGGCCAGGAAGGAGCTAAGTAAAAGGAAAAAGAAGAAGAGAAGAAGACGAGAGGAATTTCATGAGAAGAAACATGAGAAAATTCATGGATTTTGAAATTGATTTTAACTCACCTCTCTTGAAGAGCTTGTGCTCAAATGCTTGGGGATGGAAGGCAGCCTCTGCAGCTCCCCGTACTCCCTCCTAGCTGGCTTTGGCCCGATATAGGCCACCTCTCCCATGGTGCTAGCTTCAAAGCTCCTTTTCATGATGATTTGGGGTGATTTTGAGGGACTTTTCAAGGTTTATACCAGAGATTTCTGTGAGCTACGAATTCTGGGTGCATTCTTACTTATAAAGCTCTAATTTGGGGTTCTAATGCATTAGGATTGAGGTTAGGGAACCTCAATTTGAGTTAGGATGGGTCTTAGTGTAGATTAGGTCCTTTTAGCCTCGAGTTCGGACTCTCACGGAGAGTCCCGCTCTGACTTCACTGCATCTTCTCCCTAGCGGTCTATCGAGCGACTGCCAGGCTCTCTCAAGTGGTCGTCCATATGACCATTTTATTCCTTCCTTCACTGCCTTCCTCCCACTCGCCTAACGGTCATATCTTAGACCGTTTGCTCTTCCTCGCGGTCATCCATAGGGCCGTTTTCCCCTGTCTGTCCTATTTTTGATCACCAATTTTTCTCCCATTTGCTCTCCTTCCCTCACTCCCCTGATCTCTTGGTCACTCTTAGGAATCATTGTTAGTGTGTTAGCATCCACATTTGCGCAGATAAAAAGCCAAAAAAATCATATATTACTAATATAGAGTCATGTACATGCATAAGTCCAAAAGATAAAGGTACAAATCACTCTCAGGCTGGTCCCTCTCCTGGACTGCCGCTGTCCCCGGTCCCCTCATGCCTCTTCACCGGCGGGGCCATGGAGGTGATCCCCTCCTCTCGGTAACGTCGCCGTTGCTCCTCCTCCTCGTTCCTCCGATGGCCGGAGGAGCCTGCGAGATAGTCTCGGTGCACGCTGCGCACCCCGCTCTGTGACACGCTATGGGAGGATTGTCCGCCCACTAGCCGGAGTGTTCTCTCCAGTGCTATGATCTCCGCCCTCAGCTCCCTCATCTCTACATGAGAGTCTGCTACCGCTGCCGCTCCAACTCTGAGTCTTTCTACCTCTGCGCGAAGAGGAGCCACCTCAGCCACCTCCGCCTACAATCTCTCTACCTCTGCTCTGGCTCACTCCACCTCGCCAAGTGCTGTAGTCAGCTCCAGCGTCTGCATAAGCATTCACCATGTTAGTCATTCGCATATCATAAGCATTTAGTTAAAGAGAAGTCGGTTAATTGCTTACCCTCTCCGCAAGAGTGGCCTCTGCCTCCTCGGCCCGGGCGACTGCCCATGCAAAGTTGGCATCTCTCTCGGCTCGGTCTCCCGCAGGCAGTAATGAAGAGGATGGAGCATCAGGTCCCTGTCGTCCCGCTCCCTCAGCTCGCTGCATTTAGAAATCCAAGTTAGTTAGTCATATGCATAAGCATTTTTGTCTAAGGATTAGAACTTACCAGGAGGTCCAGAGAACGTTGGAGCTCGTCCCTCTGCTGCACAGTGGAGTGGAGGAGTCCCTGAAGTTCCACTATCCGGCCCTGGGGGTCTGCTGCACGTAGAAAGTCAGATGGTCAGTGCATCATTAATAGGTGTCAAAGCATTAAATGAAGTTTAGACGTTTAAGTTAGAGAGTCGTACCGGTCGTCGGGAGCCACGGAAGTCCTAGTCCCCGTATCTCCGAGCGTAGGCCCTCAGGTAGGCCTCGTCGCTACTGGCCCGGGCTCTCACCACCCGGCCTCTCCTGGTCCAGTCTCGTACCTAGTCGATCACCCAGGTGACCCAGTCGATCTCTCCGCTCAAGCCTTTCGAGGGCCGTCCAACCCGCTCGTCGTCTCTGGATGGGAACTCCACCTCCGACTGGTGCATCCCTCGCGTCCTCATAATCAGGTGATGGTGCAGTGGCTCGATGATGTTGAGGTAGTGCAGCCACACCTCTCGTCCCGCGTACGCCAGGGCTGCCTCTACCCATGGCTCTCCGTCGTGACTCTCATCACGGTACGGTGTCCTGAGCACCTGAAAGGTCATGCATTTAAATCAAATGTCAGCATTCATAAAAGCATTTAAGTGCATTTAGAAGTTTTAGAGTTTGAAGTTTACCGATGCATATGGGAACGTGTCCATGTCCTCCTGAATCGCCCGTGTGAGCCGCCGTAATGATCCCATGTCCCGTACCGTCATCCACCGCCTCGCGATGGGTACTCGATCCGGATGTACCTCTTTTCCCCACCCCAGGCCCGGGAGGTACATGTAGCTCCAAACCTGCATTAGTCGGATGACAACATATCATAGCATATCATAAGCATAATCATGAGCATAAGCATAAGCATTTAAGAGTTAAGCATTTACTTGAAGAAGAGGCGCGAACCCGCCCAGCATCGTCTGTCGGTCGGTGGTGCTGAGGGAGTCGAATAGAAACGCCAGTACTGTAGCTCCCCAGGCGTAGCCTCCAACCTCGTCCAGATATTGCAGTGGTGTGAGGAGCCTGACGCTCACTCCATCTGCCCGCGTCGCGAACAATAGCTTCCCAAAAAGCAACATCATGAAGCGGCACAGGATAATGTCTCCCTCTTGTCCCGGTCATGCTGACACACTCTCTCGGGCTCAGTTAGTCAATCTCCCGAGGTGCTCCTCCGATAGCTCACCCATAGCTATCGCTACTCCCCACAATCCCAAGCTCTCCTGGAGTGTCGCCCGTCCCAGCATGGACGAGTGGCGTCCTGCTCTCAACAGCTCCAGTCCAAGCAGCTCCTGTGCCAACTCTTGGTAGTCGGCGTAGGTGGTCCCCATCACCGGTGCTTCGTACACTCTCAGTCCTGTGATCCGTGCGACGTCCTCAAGCATCGGGATCATGTGTCCTCAGGGGAACAAGAAAGCCCGGCTAATAGGGTCCCATCTCCATGAAGTGCGTAGAGCAATGCCATGTCAATCCGCATCACCTCAGTGCTGAGCAGCTCCCCGAATCCCATCGCTGCCAATCTATCTCTCTGGTAATCTCGAAGTGCTAAGTAGACCGCTTGGACCTGCAGCCAAGAGGTCATGTTCTTTCTTTTCCCCTGCATACATGTAAAACAATTCAATATCAGTCATACATATAGGTCATGATTGATGCGGGACGGATGACTCGACCGGGCTAGAACGTACGACGGACACAAGTGCGGCCAGCACTAGCACGTTAAGGCAAGCCAGGCGGCTAGCCACTGTGGTATTCTCCGGATGGAGACGCCTCTTAACAGCGCTCTCTCTTTAGCCCAGTGATCGTCCCTTGCGAGGGAAAACGTGGGGATCATGGCGATTAAGAAACCACCGTCGCCTAGGGTGCTAATTCGCGCTCGATGCTCAATTGGAGCTATGGAACGGGCGCTCACAACTCACAAACGCGGTGTATTTTGAACTGGCTAACGGCCCTAATCTCACAAACGCAGTAATAGATAATATACTAAATCAGCAAGTGAGAAAGGAATTGAAGCGCGTACCTCCACGCCTAGGCGTGGAGAAGAATTCCCGGCCGAATCCGAACAACCCCAATACACACGATTGTTACAATTACAATTCCAGAACTTAATACCCACTCCACGCAGGGAGGTATAGGGTTACAATGGCCAAATATGGGGTTGCTAGAACCCGGGTTGACGGGCCACACTCGCAGGAGGCGAGGAACGCGCGCCGGAGCCGCTCGGATATGCCGACGGAAAGCCGACCCGGTTCTGCCCGCACTGGTCACCCTGCGCAGCGAGTTTACGGAGGCTGGTACGGCTAGATCCGAAGCCCGATCGGAGCGCCGTTTGTTGGAGAATGACGGTGACTGGACGTAGTTTCTTCACTCCAGAGGGCGCATTCAGATCCTTTCAGATCTGGGTGCAGCAATGATTTCTTTCAGCGTCTGATTTGGTGTTCACAGAACTGCACAGACAGACAAATAAATGGTGGAAAAAGGGTTGCCGATGTCGAAATGGAACTCTGTCTGTGGGAGGTTGTTGGTGACGTCCATAGGAACAAATCCTCTGAAGACCTCTCTCTCAGATATTGGCTGGATGAGGCAGGACAGATGTGGGAAGTCGCCTCTGGATCTGGACTGAGTCTGTTCAGATCTTCTTGCGCGACCTCACGAGAATTAACGCCACGGACAACACAGACCTTGAAATGCAACGAAACCAGAGGCCACGTGAAGATGACTTGCAATACTTTAATTGATCTTCAGACACTAGCTCCTGATCACATCGTGGTTGGGCTGCATAACTCGAAACACAGTCAACCTCAGATCTGGACTGCACTCTAGGACAGATCTGCGCGCCGCCACGAGAAAAATCACCGCCGATGCTCCCGAACTCCAAACGGCATCAAACCAGCGCTGAAATCTTGAAATCTTGTAGTAGTATCTAGGATAAATCGGAGAGAACAAGATGATAAGAGGGGGATGGGAAGCGAAGGTCGAGTCCACGACCAGATTTCTGGGAAAACCACACCAAGGGAAAGGGCAAGAGAAAGAGGGAGAATCACTCTCTTAACAATTTTCTTTCAACAAAATTTAATTCTATTGTGAACAAACACTATACATGCCCTTTTATAGACAATGCAAGGGGTAGGGGGAGGGGAAATTCGTGGGTTACATGGAGATGGAGGGTTGGGTGCGCATGGTTCATGACAAGGGGACTTGGTGAAAGGGAAAGGAGGGGCAATTGGACATGGGTGTTCACCAAACTTTGAATTTCTTGTAAAAAGGAGAGAGGTGGCAGCCATTTGAATATGACCAGCAGCCTTTCTAGCCTCCCATGTGGTAAATGGAAGAAGAAAATTCAAAGTTGCTAGCCTAATACAACAAGGAAGGGGGCGCCCCCCTTCTTGGGCCTTGAATGGGCCAAGTTTGGCCTTGGTCTTCCTTAAGCCTATTAAGCCAATATGGAACCAATATGGCTTAAGGCCATTCTAATCTAGATAGCCCAAGAATGAAGGAAGCCCAATTGGGCCTTTCATGGCTAATGGATCCATCATAATGGTCCAAGGCCATTCCTTCTTAAGACATTCTAAGGGGCTTTAACCAAAATGGCCATTTAAGGGCCTTACAAGCAGCCCAATATGAAAACCCACATATAATGTGACATTACAAGCCCAATTTAATGCTAAAAAAGGTCCAATTTGAAGCCAAAGTGTCCCCAATTTGAAGGGAAGTCGATGTAGTCAACTTGGTGCTCCGCGTATGGCACCGTCGGTTCGCCGACGTGTCACGTGATCGCCCTGGTGTCCGCACCAATTCTCCCCGGGTGGGAGGAACTCGACCCCGTCGAGTAAGTGTCCGGAAGCTTGCATTCTCCGCATGTGATCAAGGTCTTGGTCATCGTGGGGCATCCTTGCCAACGCACTAGGACGTGTGGATATGCGCCATTCCTTGTGGTGATCACCTGCTCATCCAGTATACAATCTATACGCATGCGTTGAGGCTGGAAGAGGTGGACTCTCGGGTGGTGTATCACTCACAATAGAAGGAGAAAGCCCAAAGCTCACTTAGGGATCACCGCGGGTTCCAATATGCTACCAGATCTGAAACATGGAACGTCGAACTGTCACCATAGTCACCCGGTAGTTCAATATCGTACGCTTTCGGACCCACTTGTTTCATAACCCAGAAAGGGTGGGAATCATGGACTTAGAGTGGCTTTCGGTCTCCGAGAGGAAACCAATCAGGTATGACCCTGACCTAGACGTACTCTCCCTTTGAATCCACGAATATGTAGCATGCATCGGCTACCTCCTTATATGTGCTTGACTGGCCTTTTATTGACACGACTTAATGCAAACCATATGAAAGAAAACAAACCATAGAAACAAACACACACACTTGAACTTAGACAAACCTATGGTGATGTAGACCATGCATATGCAATGGTGGACCAGGGCACCCGAATATGTGCCATGCATACACTAGATGTACTCGATGCTTGACGGAATGGACGATTCCTAGACACCCTAAGATGTACCAATCATGCATTGGCGACCTATGGGATTTGGGTGGGGAAGGACTAGGAGATCCAAAACTACCCTCGTCATTACCCCTAGACGTAGGTACGGCTTGCCAACTAGACCGAGGGGTAGGGATGGGATGGTGAACTCCTTGGAAGAAGTGGAGTGAATAAGATAGCTCGGGAGGTTCACTAGTGAAAGGGTCAAAGAATTTATGACCCCATGAAGTGGGTTCCCCCATGACTCGGTCCCAATTGTGAAATTCTTGAGGGTGTAAGTAGTCACCTTCATCCGTTATGGTAACTGGGACAATGGTCATGTGAAGAAAATAAACTTCCTCCCTCGGGCAAAAGGAAATGAAGTCGGACTCGGCCGGCATCGGGAGGAGTAGAAGAATCTCCGTGGTGACACACCCCACGGTGCACACGGAGGTAATGGATCCTAAGGCCGGATGGGTGAAGCTAAGACTAGCGGGTTGGGCAAAGCCTCGGGCCAAAAGATGCGTCAACTCCCATTGTGAATCTAACCCCATAATAAGGTCATCCAAAGTATCGACATGGTGACTAGACCGAAAAGTTGTGTGGTAGGAGTTGATGGACACCAAAGGTAGGGTAGGGTCCATAGACGGGTAAGGGAGTGGGACCAAGCCATCCTTGAGCCAACTAAGAAGCGGCTCGGCTATGTATAATGTACCCGTTAGAAATACGGGTGGCTCGGGATGAGGTGGCTCCAAGCGCGAATCCGAAGGTGGAGTGGGCTGCTGGGGCTAGGTGGCTGGACATACGGGGTCCCTAAGGGTGATCTTACCGGGTAGGTATGGTGGGCATAAGGTGCAAGTCCTCTTGTCCCAGTCAAGATTGGCCCTTCTCTCTCCTAACCACTTTTGCCCTAAAATGATGCATGAACCAGCAAGTGTGCCGATCCTGCACCATGCGCCATCGGTGTAGAGAACAGAGCCGATCCTCTTATAGAACTCAACACAAGCAAAATCACCATCGCGGACAATCTCGCCTGTCTTGGAGAGAGACTCCACGATGTCAAGAGAAACCCAATTATCCGACTCCCTATCGGTGAAATGGAGTTCCGTTGTGGACCCGTTGGGTAGAGCGGCTTTCATAATGAGAGGGGCAAAACCAAAGGCTCGGTCCATGAGGACATTCATTTTGGCCACAAAAGTTGACCACTCGGACGTATGGTCTTGGGGATCGGCCATGGGTAGTGGACATGGACATGCATACACACGGTGACAAGACACTAGACCGGCTATGCAAGTTTGGAATGCATGCACACTAAGGACCCTAGACGTAAACCAAGACTCGGTACGTGGCGGAGATAACCGATCCGAAGATCACTCGCACAAGTGTGCGGCCTTCCCGATAGGCGTAGCCTAACGTTCGGACAACACCTTTTGAGATACCGAGTAAAGGGATGCAAATGCAACCTAGACTGACTTAGACAATGACTTAAATGACACTCTTTTTTTTCTTTCTTTTTTGACACCCTAGACTCAAACTCGCTCTGATACCAAATTGATGCGGGACGGATGACTCGACCGGGCTAGAACGTACGACGGACACAAGTGCGGCCAGCACTAGCACGTTAAGGCAAGCCAGGCGGCTAGCCACTGTGGTATTCTCCGGGTGGAGACGCCTCTTAACAGCGCTCTCTCTTTAGCCCAGTGATCGTCCCTTGCGAGGGAAAACGTGGGGATCATGGCGATTAAGAAACCACCGTCGCCTAGGGTGCTAATTCGCGCTCGATGCTCAATTGGAGCTATGGAACGGGCGCTCACAACTCACAAACGCGGTGTATTTTGAACTGGCTAACGGCCCTAATCTCACAAACGCAGCAATAGATAATATACTAAATCAGCAAGTGAGAAAGGAATTGAAGCGCGTACCTCCACGCCTAGGCGTGGGGAAGAATTCCCGGCCGAATCCGAACAACCCCAATACACACGATTGTTACAATTACAATTCCAGAACTTAATATCCACTCCACGCAGGGAGGTATAGGGTTACAATGGCCAAATATGGGGTTGCTGGAACCCGGGTTGACGGGCCACACTCGCAGGAGGCGAGGAACGCGCGCCGGAGCCGCTCGGATATGCCGACGGAAAGTCGACCCGGTTCTGCCCGCGCTGGTCACCTTGCGCAGCGAGTTTGCGGAGGCTGGTACGGCTAGATCCGAAACCCGATCGGAGCGCCGTTTGTTGGAGAATGACGGTGACTGGACGTAGTTTCTTCACTCCAGAGGGCGCATTCAGATCCTTTCAGATCTGGGTGCAGCAATGATTTCTTTCAGCGTCTGATTTGGTGTTCATAGAACTGCACAGACAGACAAATAAATGGTGGAAAAAGGGTTGCCGATGTCGAAATGGAACTCCGTCTGTGGGAGGTTGTTGGTGACATCCATAGGAACAAATCCTCTGAAGACCTCTCTCTCAGATATTGGCTGGATGAGGCAGGACAGATGTGGGAAGTCGCCTCTGGATCTGGACTGAGTCTGTTCAGATCTTCTTGCGCGACCTCACGAGAATTAACGCCACGGACAGCACAGACCTTGAAATGCAACGAAACCAGAGGCCACGTGAAGATGACTTGCAATAATTTAATTGATCTTCAGACACCAGCTCCTGATCACATCGTGGTTGGGCTGCATAACTCGAAACACAGTCAACCTCAGATCTAGACTGCACTCTGGGATAGATCTGCGCGCCGCCACGAGAAAAATCACCGCCGACGCTCCCGAACTCCAAACGGCATCAAACCAGCGCTGAAATCTTGCAATCTTGTAGTAGTATCAAGGATAAATCGGAGAGAACAAGATGATAAGAGGGGGATGGGAAGCAAAGGTCAAGTCCACGACCAGATTTCTGGGAAAACCACACCAAGGGAAAGGGCAAGAGAAAGAGGGAGAATCACTCTCTTAACAATTTTCTTTCAACAAAATTTAATTCTATTGTGAACAAACACTATACATGCCCTTTTATAGACAATGCAAGGGGTAGGGGGAGGGGAAATTCGTGGGTTACATGGAGAGGGAGGGTTGGGTGCGCATGGTTTATGACAAGGGGACTTGGTGAAAGGGAAAGGAGGGGCAAGGGGACATGGGTGTTCACCAAACTTTGAATTTCTTGTAAAAAGGAGAGAGGTGGCAGCCATTTGAATATGACCAGCAGCCTTTCTAGCCTCCCATGTGGTAAATGGAAGAAGAAAATTCAAAGTTGCTAGCCTAATACAACAAGGAAGGGGGCTCCCCCCTTCTTGGGCCTTGAATGGGCCAAGTTTGGCCTTGGTCTTCCTTAAGCCTATTAAGCCAATATGGAACCAATATGGCTTAAGGCCATTCTAATCTAGATAGCCCAAGAATGAAGGAAGCCCAATTGGGCCTTTCATGGCTAATGGATCCATCATAATGGTCCAAGGCCATTCCTTCTTAAGACATTCTAAGGGGCTTTAACCAAAATGGCCATTTAAGGGCCTTACAAGCAGCCCAATATGAAAACCCACATATAATGTGACATTACAAGCCCAATTTAATGCTAAAAAAGGTCCAATTTGAAGCCAAAGTGTCCCCAATTTGAAGGGAAGTCGATGTAGTCAACTTGGTGCTCCGCGTATGGCACCGTCGGTTCGCCGACGTGTCACGTGATCGCCCTGGTGTCCGCACCAATGATTCCTGCAATACATTGCATTCTAAACAAAAACACAAAAAAATACTCTGGTCCCAAATGGTCTCCCTCTGGACTGTTTCCTTCCCCCAAGCGGTTACCCCTTGGACCGTCTGGACTCCTAGTGGTCTCTGAAACGACCGCTAGGCACTCAACGACCGGGCATTGTTTGCCTCGGTTCCCCAAGATTGGAAAATGGCCTTAGAGGCCTACAAAATACTTTTATGGGTCCCCAGACCCATTCCCACTCCATTTCCTACACATGCATGAACTTAAAGCAATAAAAAATGGGTTTTTAAGGTTTTGGCTTACCTTCGATGGCCGGCATCCAGCCGCCGCCCCTGTGGCCTCCTCGGCTGTGGGTTCTTCTTCATCGTCTCAGGGGTGTCTTCAGCGCCTTCCTCCACTGTGGGAATGTCCTCTGTCGCCGTTTGGGCTGCCGGACCCTCTTCCTCCGCCGGTGGGTTCACCGCCGCCGTGGGCGGCACGTCCTCCTCCTCTATCCATCCTTGGAGGTGTTTGACATCCCTCATCTTCACCATTTTGGGGCTGGGGTGTGGTGGTTCGCGGTGGTCGCCGGTGGGTTTTGATCATCGGAGTGGCCAGTGTGGGTTGGGTTGTGAGTTTGATGGAATGGGATAATGAACGCCCGTTCGTTTTTGAATTCGCTCAGAGCCAAGCGGTCTATCGCCAGACCATTAGGTCTTCCTTGATGGTTTTCATTCAGACCGTTTTCCATCTGGGTCACACCCTCAAAGAATGTAAACTGCCCTCGCCTAAGCGGTCTATCGATAGACCGTTAGGTTAGTCCATGCGGTCCTTTTCTAGACCGTTTGGTGGCTGAATGTCTTGATATTTGGAATGATATACTTCCTCTATTCTTTGATCCATATATGCCTCATGCTTATTCTATGAATTGAATTATTGATGGCTAACCCTTTCTTATTGTCAAAGCCTAAACGACAGAATGTTGTCAACTGCTCGCAAGGCAGGTAAGTCAGGTAAGTATCTCGATCCCTGATCCCTTAATGCATTAGTATATGGTATCTATGATATATTACCTCGAGAACCGGCTGGTCATTCATGTGTTCTGGGATCTGATGTTCCCCTTAACCAAAAATGATGATGATCTAGGTGCACATGTTTAATCATTGGATAGGCCGTTAGGTTGGAAGAGTTGGAGGACGATGGTTCTATCATGCACGCCGTGGTTACAGATAGTATCTTGACCCTGATTTATCCGGTCTAACAATACTATTCTCGAGTATCTTCCTATTTTATCCTTTCTTTGCATTCGTTTTGATGATTTCTTTATTTTAGCCCAGCATGCATCATGTGCATCTTTTGAGCATTCATGAGCCCTCATCTGTCTAAAGTGCCTCAGTAATGGTAGATAACTATGGTTTTGAGTAAGGAGAGTCATTCCACTCTGAGTTGGAAGGTTTCCTTCGGTCTATTTGCTCGGTTTGGTTAGCTTGAGATTCTTGTCTGGAGTTTAGTTGCTCGTCTCTTTACTTTTCCGTTTGCTTCGACCGTCTATCAACTGTGCATTCCAGTGAGGAGGCTGGTCATGACTTTAGTTCCTTTAGTCGTTAGTTCCTCCAGGCATGCGTCATTCGATTTTGCGTTCCTTGTGATTGGTTCGAAATTTTTCAGAAGATTCCTATCGCTCATTGGTTGAGGACAGGTGTCAGTTTATCTTAACGTCCGCTTTTTAATCAACTTTGCTTCATTTTCGCTTCACCTCCATGCTCCATGTCACTTTCGCTTCACCTCCGCTCGCTCCCCTGCAAAGAGGACGTTAAGGATGGGCATCTGTTGACACCCGTTTTATGACCAATGAGTTGGGTCATCTCCTTATCTATATTTTATGATGTCCCGAGTTGTTCACCGCTTACTGGGTCATTTTTTGGGTTTATTTTATGGGTTATTCTCCCTGGTTGGGCCTAGCTCCACTGGTATCTCATCATCACAGCTTATTGGGCCTAGATAAGGGCTAATAAGGATTATCTTGTGGATTAACTCGGAGATTTATCGGTCTTTATCTCTTTTACCACGTCTACTAGCCTAGCGGTATATCGTGTGACCGTTTGGCTGGCGTTGGCGGTCCTTTGCTAGACCGCTAGGATGCAGAGAGTCCTGTTGGGTCTCTTTGATCTTATCTCTTTCTGGACGAATGAGCCATGCGATCTATTACTAGACCGTTTTCTCGAGCCTTGCGGTCTATCGCAAGACCGTTTGGGGAGACAGAGAGTCCTGCTCTATCTGAATTCCTCTGCTTCGCCGTGGATGAACTAGAGTCCATGATTCCTTGATTTCTCTCTAGATAGAGGCTCTCAGAACCTTCTGATTATTTCTATGGACTCTTGGGAGTATTATCCTCGAGATTTATCTAGTTTCAGGCCTATTTTCGTGCCATTATCCCTCCAACTCGAACCTAGTGTTTGGGGGTCTATAAATAGAACCCTTGACTTCTGTTGGCACTCAAAATATGCTCAATGGCGATCAAGCCTAAATGACAAGAATGATGCGGCCCGCTGAAGCGAATAAGCCGAAGGAAACTAACACACAAGGGCGTTCTCGAGTTGTCGGAGCCTTGGGTCACCCGGAATGAACACCAGGGACTTTACCTCAAGAGAGTCGAGAAGAATTCACAACAAATCGGCAGTGTCGTCAGACCTGTCCAATGAACCAGTATCGACTCGGTCGTGCCGCATAAACAATATACGCCGTCTGACCAAGGACGAGAATGCACCCGGTGGTTCGCCACCTGACATGAGACCCTCCTGAGGTGATATAATGTCTCTGGCCCTAATAGAAAAAAAAGAGAATTGGGGAAGAAGAAAGGTTTTTTGGGGAGTGAGACTCAGAGCGCGGCCATCCCTCATAGTTTGCTTCGCCTGTCTGCCGGGAGGAGCCCGGAGCCGAAGAAGAGACGGTGCTTTCCGATACTCTGTTTTCGCTGTCGTTACAGAGGTGGGTGGTGAAGCTTCATATCTGTATTTTTCTTTCTGGTCCCCTCATGGAAGCTCTTCGTGTATTATTTTGTAATGCCCTGGGCGACAATATGAGCCCGCTACCCCTCGGTTTTCTTTACTTTCCCTTTTCTCCTTTCTTTTGGGCTTGATCTGGGGATTTGATTTGCTTCGTGCGACAACACCGAGCCGTATCAAAATATGTAACCTCATACACCTTTTTGGGTTATGTGATCAGTTTTGAGTATGAATGGAACTCTGATATGCGTATGTGCTTCCTTTGCCTTCTTTCTTTGAGTGCATTCAATCTCTCATCTCGTGTTGTCGTCCGATTCCCCTCGTTGACACCGAATGTGCCCTGGGATATTCCCAAAGGGGCTACAGCAATATCCCTTTCTCCCCGGGATCCTCTCTATTGCGTAGACCACATCGCATGCTCCATATGCCCATATGTTTCTCTATGCCGGAGGTGTGCATATAGATACACTCCCCTTTGGCCTTGGGAATGGCTTCTCAGCACCTCCCTATCCATAGCCATGGGCTAGGGAGAAAAGAGCCATCCCTCAAGTCTATGTGCGTGAGGGGGTTCTCCCTATCATTGTCATTTATGCTGTGGGATCCCCTTTTACTGTTTGATCGTTTGCTCCTTCCAATCGCTTAGTTCGTATGCTAACATGTCAACATGCTAATCCACTAACCAGCTGACTGGCTAACTCTATTATGCATATGACTAATCTTGGATGATCTAATAGTTTGATTACTACTTCCTATTATGTATGACTACTGCCGTGTTTTACTGTCCCTGCACACAATGGTCTAGCGGCCCGGGGAAGGGGAACATTCTCATCGGCGTTTCTGAGTCACCACCAGTTCATAAGGGCATGTCCACTGATGGCATGTTTCCCCCTGAATCATCAAGAGTGAATATTAATAGGGTTTATCACCCGATACTAAACCCACCATCCCAAAGGGAATGGTGGTGGCCATGGGTTGTGTGCCCCTCGTAGGCTAGCCTTCAGGGTTTCCTCCCTTATTGGTCGTCCCTTTTTTTAATCATGCTTTACCCTATGGAATATTGGTGCCCCTCGTAGGCTAGCCCTCGGGGTCTTCCATCCATTCAGGTCTGCCGGCTGCCGTTGTGCCACCCGATATTGAGGAACTTACTCCATTATGTGGGTATGCTTTCGCTTCCCCCCCTCCCCCCGCAATCCTCTGGAGATGGGGAGGTGCTGCCAAAATTTTGTCAGACATGCTTGACTAATTGCCCTTATAATCTGGGCTTAATAAGAGATGTTCTCAGAACAATTGACTTCCGTGCTCGAGTATGAACCTCGCACGAGCCTCAACCCTATCTCAAGGGCACCCTGGACTTCAATTCCCTCCTCAATCAACTCAATGCAATTTAATAAACTAAATAAACTCAAAAATACCTCAAAAATCAACTTACCTGGCACGGTCCTAATCCTACGCCCCCTAATACTGCGCGGTACCCCCCCGCGCCGGTTTAACATCACACTCAAACTCACTAATTTTCAATTGGTCACCACCCGGTGCGCCCTAATCCGGCGCGCACCGGGCGGGTCGCGTCGGTTACGGCCTTTTGCCTTGGCCACACCGTTTTAACCCTTTTACCTACGCTACCCCGCACCGTATAACCCTATACCTACGCTACCCAGCGCCGGTTTTGAACAAAAATGCGTCTTTCGTGAGGTTTTAACTCCTCTCTCATTCTCGAGCCAACCCTCGCCTTCCATGGCATGGGTCGATCAATGTAATCAACCATAAACCAAATAAGAAGAAACTTTTTAAGTTGAAATCATCTGTCATCATGTACTTGCTAATCTATGCATTAGATATAGATATGCATTCCAATATGCTACGTTAACGCATGCTTGCCCGAACGAGACCTCGGTATATCAAATGGCATTGACGGAAGGCCAGGTCACGCCCGACCGGAAGCCTTAGCTATGCACGATGGTGGTCTTTGGACCTACGTCCTCTGCCTCATATCGAGGGCTCGAACTCAATGAATTATGCCTACTCTGCATGATAAAGAAAATGATAAACGAGTCATTTCATGCGGCCTTGAAAATCTCATCATCACATGCATTTTTCTATATTCTATTTCAACCTCGGGCTACCCCTTATCTCGGCAAATAATTAAAGGTTTTCCTCCTTATCGGAGGATGTAATTAACGTCATAGCCTTTATGGTATGGCAGACTTCCGGTCCTGACATGGATCTCACTTTCGCCCGATCCCGATCAGATTGAGCGCATAATAAACTTGTCACCTAGTGACTGGCACGCCCACGTGAATAAACCAAATAAATAAAAATCAATTTTCCCTGATCAAACAAGTCTGGCACGCCTGGTGGGACCCAGTCTCCTCTCATCTCTTTGCCAAAATAAACGGGCCCCGAGGCCCCCCTAAAGAATGCTGATCGTTTGCTTGTTTTGTTTTTGCAGAGAAAGTGACGATGGCTGTTAGATTTGCGGCGCTGACCTTTGGCCTCGAAATTGTGGCCAATCATGCTGTTGCTGGGTACCTGGCAGTGCCGACAATTTTTGGTTCCTTCCCACCGGTGGTTGGCTTCCCCAACTTCTTGGGGGTAGCCTTTGCTGACATGCTGGAGGTCGAGCTTCCGGAGCCGATCGAACAGGAAGCTGATATGAAGACAAGGGCCCACAACACCCGAAGCTGCAAGAGTCTGGCGACAGGACAGACTCAATTGATTATCTACATGGTGCATCATGTGGCTCAGGGGGCTTGTTCCGCCTATCATAACAAGCCCGAGAATCTCCGCCAGAGGAGTTCCCGCCGAGAAGCTGCTACCCCTATGACCGGACGATTGTCAGTGTCTGGGAAATCTATCTTGATTGGGGGTGTCTGGATCTTCCTAGATGGACGTGAGGCCCAAGTAATTCTAGACCGGGGGGTTGCCGCTGTGCCGACCCGCAACTCCTTCCAGGCTCTTTCCAGGAGGAGGGCTGAGAAAGAAGGAGACCGTCAAAGCCGGGGGAAGTTGGCCCTGAGGTCGAAGAAGTTTAAACAAGTCTAGGTCCCTAAGAGGGTCCAACCTGCTCACCGAGAGGCGCATGTCTACTACCACTCCAAGCCTGTCCAAGCGAAGAAGAAGAATGAGAGGGTGCTAGCCCCAAGAAGAGAAGAGACTATCGCGGATCCCCCTCACCACGCAAGTTTTAGGGCATGTGCCCGACAAGCTGATATCCCCGTAGCGGGGAGAAGATTTGAGCAACCTGCCGAAAGAGCTCGGCTGGCCTATATATCTCCAATTGGAGGTCGACGACCATCCCCAGTCCTGCATCAGGGACTAGGGCAAGAAGAACTGACCAGCATGGTGAGGAATTATTTCAGGGGCATGGGCAACCCCTCATTGGGCCAGCAACGGCTGTTGCAAGCAGCCATGGCGAGAGAAGACGATTGTCCACCAATGGCAATCGAAGAAGAAGAAGAAGAAAGAAGGATGACGTCATCGATCGACGATAATGGGTATGAAGACGGCTTAGAGATCAAGGCCGATAAAGCCACTCCTCATCAACAGGAGGAAAGAAGAGTCTCCGTCTTCGAGAGATTGACCTTCCCTCGGCACCCAAAGAGAAGGGTCCATCGCCGAAAGAAAGAAATGCGAGTCTTTACTTGCAATATGGCTGGAGTGTCCGACCGATATGAACAATTACCCGAGGAGCCTCAGGAGCTGGCTCGATTGGTCGGAAGGCCCGGGCCGAGCACTCGAAGAGCAGAAGCCGCAAGAGAAATGCTGTCAGCGGAAAAGGGAAAGCAAGTCCTAACTGATGGGTTCACTATCTTGACTGCAAACGTGGTGACAACAGCAGAAGAGGACGTGCTGCTAGAGACCCTACCTGAAGGTGCATCAGGGGAAACGACAGAAGCCATCCCCACCATGGCAGCCATGGACCCATCGGTGTTAATGATACTCCAGAAATATCAGCAAGAGATAGAGCTTCTGAAGAAGTAGCTGATGGAGAAGATGGAGCAAGCCTCAGCTTCTAAGAAGCCTGAGATGCAGGTCGAATCATCACGGGGAGCCTTCAACCCGAGCGACTTCCCACCACTTTATACTTTACCCCAGTCGGCAGAACCCAACTTGGCAACCACTCAGCAGCGCCCACCACAGCCTCTGATGCTGCCAGTACTATCACAGGTGCACCAAGTGCCTCCACTGCTGCTTCCTCCTCCACATGCGACCACCTTGGTCACCCCCTATCTACAGCTGGCGCACTTCTATCCAGAACCGGTCGATCCGACTGTCATGAACAAGCTGATGGTGGAAAGGATGATCGAGCTAAAGCTTGCCGAGCGAAGTGAAGGCAACTATGTCACATTTGATGCCTACAGGGTGCCATACCCGCCACATGATGCTGTGAAGTGGCTCCCCCCTGGGATCAGTAAGCCACCTAAATTCGACAAGTTCAATGGGAAGGGATCCCCGAAAGAACACGTCACCTACTATATGACCGTCATGGGCGATCTAGCCGCCGAAGAGTCGTATCTGCTGAAATTTTTTGGGTCCTTGCTGACAGGGCTCACATTTGAATGGTATTCCAGCCTCTCGGCTGGGTCGATCAGCGACTGGCCGGATATGCTGAAGAAATTCAGAGAAAGATTCCATGTCACTGAGGGTTGGTCACAGTGGCCAAACTCTACTAGACAAGACAAAGAGCAGATGAAACATCCCTTGAATACATTAAGAGGTGGAGGAACCTCAGAATGAGATGCAAGCGGCCCCCGCACCAGGAGGACGCTGTAAAAATCTGCAAACAGAACCTCAGGAGAGAGGTACTAGAAAAGATGATTGGAATGGAAATCCGGTCATTCGACCGTTTGAACAACGTCGTGGCTGAGGTGGAAGCCTTCCTGGAAAGACCTGCCCTTACATCAGCTGCTACCACTGCACAGAAGGCAAAAACAGCAGAGCGGCACTCAACGCCTAAAGAAGCAAACACTCTTGACATCAAGTCATTTGAACAACAAAAAGATAAAGGCAAGAAGGCGGTGGCCCCTCAGCCTACTAAAGACGGAGATGACCGAGAGGGTCCCTCACTTCGGGATAAAATGAAGAAAGCCTACTCCTTCCCGAAGGAAGAAACCAGGATTCTGTTTGACTGGGTGACCCAATATGATAAGGTTACCTTACCCGAACTGAGAAGGCCGGAAGACCTGAAAAGAAAAGACAGCCCAAGGTTCTGCCCCTATCACCAGATGCTGGGGCACCCAATTGAAGACTGTTATGTTTTCAAGGATATCATTGAAGGTATGGTCAAGAAAGAAGAAATAGACTTGGGGGAGTACAAGGTGGACCCTCCACAACCTCATGAAGCGCCTCTGAGAAGAGCCACGGTCAACATGGTCTCTCTGTATCAGCATTGCCTGAAGAGATCGCGGAAGCCAGCACTCAACATGCTTATGAGGCCTACTTCCTGACACCAATAAAAGAACACCAGGGATGGCAGCAAGTCCCTGCAAAAACCAAGAAGAGAGGCACACCTCGCCCGAAAGTGGGGCACAGATCTGTGACGTCACACCACGACCCACTCTGCTAGTGGCAACACCTGTGTGGGCCAATCCACCTACAGTCATCAGAATACCTACACACAACCGGAGAAGACAGACTCCATTGCCAATGGTCAAGGAATTTAGTCCAGAAGCCCGGCGGCTGTAAGACTATATAAATGGGTTAGATGAGTATGTACAACCCGAACTGGAGCCTTTACTACTGCGGGATCATGTTCCGTGGCAGTAGTTAGAACAACTCTCATTAAAGCAAGAGCAGGAAGCTGACAAAGCATCAGATAAGGATGGTAGCCTGTTCTGGGGGCAAGCGCCAGCCGAAGGAAAGAAAAAGGGACGAAGGAAGAAAAGAAAAGCCGGCAAGACTACAAAGGATATAGTCCTTTCTTGCAATACCCTATCTGCACTCTTCAATCTGCCCGGTGAGGAAGATGAGGAGGAAATATGCTTTACACCCGCCACCGGGGCAAGCCAGACTGAAGCAGTGATCGTTGCAGATGCAACCCGGTCGGGCCGAAGATGGGGGCGTCAGCCACTCGCCAACCACAATATCATCTTCAGGGGAGAGCAGCCCTATAAGATACCCCCTCTGGAGGTCAGGGGAGTCCAAATCCCTCCTCCTTCAGGTTTATACAGTTAGAGTGGGGGCAGCACTACCGCTCCTTCCTTTCTGGAATTCCTAAGAATGTCAAAGGGAAAGCAACCTTGTCAGGATGCCGACCCCACAGTCGGGGATACTCACCCGCAGCTCCAACAGCCTTCTGGAGTTCTAGATGAAGATGAAGCTCGCCAAACGATAGCCAATGAGGGACAGTAGGAAGACGACACCAAACAGAAGGGTGCGGCCTCAGAGCCCGATGAAGCAGGCCCATCAGGGGCCATAGTTCAAGACTCTCCCAAGCCCAGGTGGCCAGAAGAAATGAAGTTGTCCAATGTCTGAGCAGGAAGTCGGATAGTCAAGTTGTTGAAGAAGCTCCCAACGAGATTCACTATTTGGGAAATCCTCTCTTGAGTGAAGAGACCCGACATGCAATCATCACTGCTTTACAGACGCCTGCTCAATATGAAGCATGCTTGGCTGAAGCACTGCCGGAAGCCAATGTGACCTTCACTCAGGAGGATATGCTACTCCCCACTGTAGGACACAACAAGCTACTGTATATGAGAGGACATCTGAATGGTCGGGAGCTGAGCAGAATCCTGGTAGATCTCGGAGCAACTGTCAACATCCTGCCATACAGGATATATCAGAGGTACCACTTCAACGTGCACCTCGATAAAGTCAGAGATATGCGTATCACCGGCTTCAACCAAAAGTGTGAAGTGCCGCTGGGAGTAGAAGAATTCACACTCACTCTGGCGGATCATACTACAAGGGTGATTTGATGAGGGCATCTCACAGCGCTCTCTTTGGCTTGGATTGCCTGCATCACTTTGAGGAAGTCCGGCTATGTGACCACATGTTATTTTCCTTTTTTTTGAGTCATATCTTATGTACCTTCCTTTATTGAGTCATGTTATTTTAGTTCATTTCCCTTATTATGCTTAATTGGTCCTTAGTACCTTAGTTATGGGCCCATAGGATTAAGTCTAGGATATGCTTGGTCTTTTGTCTAATTGTCAAGGGTATTTTGGTCATGTAAAGAGTGGATGCCTATATATAGGCCCCATCTTTCCCCATGTACTTCACTTTGCATGAATATTGAAATAGAAGAATTTCCTTACATTCCCTCCTCTTCTTAAATATTTCTCCAAGTCTCTCTCTCTCAAGGGGGGCTGCACCCCTTTCTCTCTCCTCCCCTCCCAACCACTTTCTCTCTCCCTTCCCCCTCAATTAAAGTCACTCCAACTCCCCACAACCCTTTTCTTAACTCCACCCCAACCCCAAGGTAGCTTCCACCACTCTCCACTCCACCCTCTAACCACCAACCACCCACTCCCCTTCCCCAAGAAACCTTCCATCTCCCCAAGGCTGAAGGGGCTTCACCCTAGGCCTAAAATTTGAATCTCCCTCTCATTTGGTTGTACCCTCCCATCTCTCCAGCCTCCTAACAAGCCTTGGTCACCCCTCCCATCCACCTCCCAACCTTGGACAGCCTCCATCTCTGTAATATCCCAGACCTTTCGGATCCTTCTTCTTGGGTCTCGGATCTGCTTTTCGAAGTGTCCGACTCCGTTATGTCCGAAATTTCATTTCGGACATCTTTCGTGTTCGGATCGGCACTATCCGGAGTTGTTTCGGAGGCCCGAAATGTGTCAGCAGCTTTTCCGCGTGTGTTTTCCGAGTTCCGGCATGTGTTTCAGTAATTCCTTTGGAACCTCGTTGCGGGTGAACCGGGTCGTTCACCAAGACTAGAGTGGTACCGTTGCGATCGGTGCATTCCGAGGATCGCAGAAATGGGATTTTTAATTTTTTGGTATTTTTCAAATTTTCTATAAATACCCCTCTCTTTTCTCTCTCCCCCACCTTTTCTTCTTCTTCTTCCTCTTTCCTTCCTCCCCCACCGTGAGAACCACCCCCTCTCCCTCTCTCTCTCTCCCATTCGACCGCGGCGGTGTCCCCTCCGGTCGCAGACGGCGCGGGGCGACAGCGTGACGACGTGGGCAACGGCGAGGTGATCGTGGCGGTGTAAAGTTTGTGGGGAATCGTGAAGGGACGAGGGTTCTAAAAGCGTCTTCCTTGATCTCGGCAACGATTCAGCGAAGCTTTCGCTCCATTGAGGTAGGGGGACGAATCCCTATGCTCATCCTGTCATCCCCCGCGATTTGTAGGCCGAATGGGAGCCGAGAGGGACGTTTTTGAGCGGGTTAGGGAAAAATCATGTTTTGGGGAGAGTTCACCCGATCTATGGATTTGAGCAGCGATTCAGCGTTTTGATGGCTTAGAAGTATGCTAGGGGTCCCCAGGGGTCTTCCCCTTTGATTTTCCCCTCTCCTATGGAGGCATGGGGGAGTGGTTGGTGTTTTTGGGCGTTTCACGCCGTTTCGCTGTCAGGTCGGTGTGACGGTCCTTCCAGTGACCGTCACATCCTGTGACGCCCCAAGGTGGGTGCGTCACAGCTCTGTTTTGGCCAACTGGGGGTCTGTGGGCTGTAACGGTCCCACGATAGACCGCCACGACGCTGTGACGCGCCTAGATAGGACCGTCAGGTGACGATCCGACTGTTGGCACTTGACCATTGGTTTTTGACCGTTGGGGGTCAAGGCCTGTGACGCACCCAGGGTGGCACGTCACAGCCTTGTAACGCCCCTATGTAGGTGCGTCAGAGCTGTCGCGTTTCCACCCTGTAACGCACCAGCGTTGGTCCGTTACAGTCTGTGACGCACCAGTGGCACGCATCATAGTTGGTTTCTTCTTGGCTTGTGACGCACCAGGGATGGCACGTCACAGCCTGTGACGCACCAGGGTAGGCGCGTTACACCCAATTTTGCACCGAGTGTCTGACGCGCCTATGTTAGGCCGTCAGATGGCTGTGACGGTCCAACACTAGACCGTCAGAGCCTGTGGCGCGTCTAGAGTAGACCGCTAGGCTCAGGACTGCACCGGGTGGTTTACAGTCCCGTTTCTTTTCCGACCGTGGTCACCGTGCGGCGGTGCTGGTACGTGGGACGGTCCCCGTACGTCGTCGGGTGCGGACATTATTTTTCGTTGACTTGAGAGTCTACTCCGTAGTGACCCTCCACTAGTCGTAGCATGCTTACACGTTTAGTGGTCCCACCAGGGAGTGGTGGAGAGGCTACCCTGAGGACAGTTTTAGACTGGTTTCTGTCGGGCCACGCGTCTAGCAGCCAGAGTCCGACTGAGGGGAAAACCAGTCAGAGGGCCAGACTAGGGACGGACGGTCTGTGTGTGCACACGTGGTTGGGGGCGGTTGGACCCACGCTGATGGGTGTGACCCCAGCTAGTCGTTGTTTGTGGTTACTTGTACGGTGCCCTTGCCTCCGCCGGGGGCTATCGTGCCAAGCGGACACCTGAGGCGGGGACTAAGACATCAGTGGACGCATCCGGCCTTGCTTCTAGTGGGAGGTACTCTTGTCGAGTCGGGAGTGACAGACTGTCAGTCAGTCATTGTGACTTCGACCTTCGGGTTTTGGTCGGGTTGACCGTTGTGTTCCGGTCGTTTCACCGTGGCACGTGCGTCAGTTTTCATGCCGTGTGATCGGTGTTTGTAGTTGCAGAGCTTTCATTTCTGAGGTACTCGCTTAACCGCTAGCGTAGTGGTTTCTCAATTTACGAGGTAGGGTTCGAGTGATCCCTACTGAGTCTTGTTCCGAGACTCATTCCCTGTGTGTTTTCACCGTGTTTCAGGCGAGGCGCGGCCTTAGAGGAGCACGTCTGAGGCTCAGCGTGGTTTAGGTGCCCAGCGTTAGTGCCAGAGGTCAGAGCCGTGGTATGCCCCATGTAGCTCTACTTTTCTTTCTTGTCTCTGTACTAGTTGTGGACTACTGTTGTTATTTTGATATATCTTGTGGACTATGTATTAATTAAATTGTTAATTTATTTACTGCTTAATTATATAAACTGTTTAATTTCTGTGATTATTTGTGATGCTTGTGTAGTCTCCACACCATCCTTTTAACCCTTCCGAATCTTCGGGCTCGTGGGTGGCGGTGCGAGTCTCAGGTTATCGGGCCTTCCCGGTAATCGGATTCTCAGATCGTTACAATCTCCCCCCCTTCCTCTCCCATTGCTTACCTAGTGCACCCATCTCCCTTCCCTTCCCTCTCCAGCCAGCTCCAGCCCTAGCTTCGCCCTCACCACTACTCCCTTAGCCCTTCAAGAGGTCTCCAGCAACTCCCCTCCCCTTCCCACAGCCATTAACCCTCCCCTTCTCGCTGCTAAACCTTCACCACCCCCATCAATCATCATCCATTCATTTTCAGATTCAGTCTAGGGTCGCAGGCAGTGGGGCATCAGTAGTTTCAGAGGTGGCCACGACCTTCCCTCCAAAATTCAGGTGGCATATCTTATACTGACGAAAACGTAGTTGAGTCAACTTTGCAACGGAGGTGGTCCCGCCGGCATCCAAGCTCGGAGCTGATCGGAGGAACGAATCTCGCCGGACTGCACAGCCAGACCCTGACCGGCGACTTGAAGCTGAGTGTAAAGGCTCCCTCGACCAGCTCAACTGAGCTCTTGTCCCGATCTTCAGAAGGAAATAACTACCTCCAGTTCTCTTTCAGTACCAGAAAGAAGGAGTTGATTCGCCCGCCCGAGCACCCAGTTCCGACCATTCTCGTCAAAGGTTGCAGACTGCGCCTGTCTGTCCAGGTTGGACCAACCCCCACTCTTCAGCTCAGAGCTTTCATCTCCAACCTCCGATTGTGGTCCCATCAGTTGTCATTCGAAGCTACTTTGTCCACGGTCGCGTCGCCCCCAACTTTGTCTCCATAAAAGTTCGGTAGCGCCCAGGGCAGCTTTGGCATCAGTACCCTTTGATTCTGCATCAGTCAGAACTCAGTCAGACCAGCCGAGTACTCTGAACTACAGAGACAGTCGGCGTCCACCAAACGGCGTCAAACTCGTACGGTTCGTTCCCTGGTCAGTCTCGATCGTCTCAGTGCTGATCCTGCCTCCGGAAACCTTCGGATGAGCTCGTGGTTGTCCCGACACCGACACCCTATCCTGCAGTCCCAGACCGGGTAGAACAGAGCAACTTGTGAAGACGACGGCGCAGCACCTTGGCTCGACCTCCGGACCACTACCAACTCCTACGGCTGGCTTCTACCTCGCCCCTAGTCGACTCAACATCAGTCCCGCCTTCTTGCAGCACCGGGAGATGCCCGCAGCAGCTCAACATCCACTCTCTATCCTGGCTGGTCATATCGGGCAGACTCGGGTGCATCGGCTTTTCCCCTCCCCTCACTTGGCCGGCTGAAGGCCCCTCCCGACGTGGAGGTAGTTTTGGTTTTAAACAACTTAACCCCCACCCCAAGAACCCCCTCCTGCGCGAGGTGTAGTGCTGTAACTATTTTATTTTCAGGTCAAGTGCCACGACGCGGCGTGCGGGTGCGTACCCACGCTTCCCCGCCCGCCCTCGTCTTCGACCGGGATCGGTGTCTTCACACCTATCAGGTGAGTGACTGGTCCCTCTCTTGCTTGTCTATATTTTTCAAATTTAGTATTATCTTTCATGCCCGTCGGACGGTGAGGGAGTGCTCGGACCCGTAATTCTCTTTTGTGTGCCCACCGCGGAGAGTGAGTAAGAGCCACCCAACCCCACGCCCCGACGTGCCGACCTCCCATGAAGTTGGGACTCCCAGCCCCTTAGGGGGTCCGCCCAAGCTAAGCCACGTCCCGAACGATTGGGTCCCACCCCGGATCCTCACCACCATCCCCCGATTGCCATCGGGAGATAGTGTGCGCCATGCGAGTGAGCCGATAGCGTAAGTCCGTTTATTGTCTTCGTTTGCTTGCGAGCCTTGGTCCTAGGTTCATCAATTCATCCATTATCATCTTAGGTCTGTGCCACATCAAGTGGTATCAGAGCGGTCATAGGCTTGTTCTCACAAGTCTAGTCTTGGGGCGTCTTCACACTAGGTCATTCATAGGTGCACACGCACACCCGTGCATAGCCCACCCAACTTTGCATGACCACCCGTAGTGGAGCTCATTATCAATCCAACCCATCCTCTTTCAATACCCCAATGAATCCCAATCCCCAAGGGAATCCCGCCCCCAACGAGCATGAGCTTCCCGACCCCCTGAGGTTCCTTGTGGAGGGTATGGCTAGTATTTTAGGGCGGCTTGATGACATAACGGCCCGGCTTGAGCAACTTGAGGAGAATAGACCCGCCCCAATGGTGGGTGATAGGAGGGAACCTCCCCCACATGAGGAACCAGCCATAGGAGGGCTCAACCTTGACCATCCTCCCGATCCGGAAAGGGACCCACCCCCTAGGAGGAATGAGAGACCCCCCGGGACAACCCGGATGACCACCTTATGAGACTTGTGAAAGTCGATGCCCCCACCTTTGATGGGTCCCATCACCCAAGCCTCTACTTAGATTGGGAGACGGCTATGGACCAATATTTCGATTGGTACTCCATGACTGAGGATAGGAGAGTCCGGCTTGCCAAAATGCAACTTACGAAGTTATCTATGACCGATTGGATGAACATTGAGGCATTAAGGATAGTTAGGAGGGAAGCTCCCATCACCACATGGGGGGCCATGAAAGAACAACTCAAACTCAAATATATCCCTCCCTCCTATCATCAAAACCTCCTAGATGAGTGGCAAGCCCTAACCCAAGAAGGGAAGACCGTTATGGAGTACATTGAGAAATTTGATTACTACCTTCTTAAATGTGGAGTCCAAGAGGTCCCCGCCATCACACTATCCCGCTTTAGGAATGGGCTTCAATTCCACATAAAAAATGATCTCTTCATGCGTCAAGTAGCCACTCTAGAGCAAGCCTACCAAGTAGCCCGAGATGTCGAGAAATTCTCTCGATACACCCGAATGGTTCCCCCTCGGGGAATGGACCCAAAATCCATGGCACCTCGGACCAACCCCCCACCTCCTCAACGAGGTCTCCTTCCCACCCCCATGGGAGCTCCTCCCACCCGAGCAGCCCCTACTAGTGGCACCCCTCCCCCTCGCCCCACAAGTGGGCCCCCCAACCCCACTCCCAATAGACCCAATCCGGCACCCACTCCCCCTCACACTAGGGCTACCCCAAACCACCAAAGTGGGTAGCAATGTTTGAGGTGCCTTGGGTATGGACATTTTGCCAATCAATGCCCCACCAAGGGCGCATCAAACTTGCTCATTGAGGACACAAACCGCCTACCCCAAGCTGAAGTTGAAGAAGAAGTTGAGGTGTATGAGGCCTCTCTCGATTGGGAGGAAGAGTATGAAACCCACTACATGTAGACCAATCAAGAACAAACCCCTCCACCCACCGACCCTCATCTTGGAGTGGTTAGGTGCACCCTCACAAAAGCTCAAGAACAAGATTGGAGAAGAAACACCATCTTCCATACCTACATCCGGATAGGGAATCATGCTAGGAAGGTCATCTTGGACAATGAGAGTAGTGTGAATGTGGTGTCACCCGACACCGTTAAACTTTTGGGCCTTACCATCTCCCCACACCCACACCCATATTGGGTAGCTTGGATTGATGCCACATCCGTACCCGTTAGCACTCGTTGCCTTGTCCCCATCACCTTTCAATCCTACCAAGGCCAAGTATGGTGTGACATTCTACCAATGGAAGTAGGGAGCATACTCCTAGGGCGGCCTTGGATCTACGATGTAGATGCCACCTTCCTTGGAAGGACGAACACTTGCATTTTCACCCATGAGGGGAAGAGAATCCAACTCAACCCCTCTCCACCCCGCTCTCTTCCCAAGAAGGCATCTCCCTCCCTTGAAGGATCCCCCACCCCTCCCTCTATTCCAAACCCACCAAACCCCACCCCATCAAGTCCTAGTCCTAGTTTGACCATTGGGACTACTAGGAGCATACACCTCATCACTAGGCAAGAACTTGAGGAAGAAGTCAACCAAGGGGGACAAGTGTGTGCCATTGTCATTTGCCTTGGGGAATCCACCCCAACCAACCCACACCCAATAGAAATTCAACAAATCCTTGAGGACTTCCATGATGTGTTCCCTGATGAACTTCCGGATAAGCTACCACCCATGCGCGATGTGCAACATGCCATCAACTTTATGCTCGGAGCTACCTTACCCAACCTTCCCCACTATCGCCTCAACCCCACTGAGCATGATGAACTTAGGAGGTAAATTGAGGAGCTCATCAAGAAGGGCTTCCTCCGGATTAGCAAAAGCCCATGTGCCGTCCCGGCTCTTCTCGCACTCAAAAATGATGGAACTTGGCACATGTGTCTGGATAGCTGGGCCCTCAACAAGATCATGGTCAAATATAGGTTTCCCATCCCTCGGCTAGATGACATGTTAGACATGCTTGCTGGAGCCACCATCTTCTCCAAGATCGATCTCAAAAGTGGCTACCACCAAGTTCACATTAGGCCCGGGGACGAGTGGAAGACCGCCTTCAAAACTATGGACGGTCTCTATGAATGGCTTGTCATGCCCTTTGACCTTTCCAATTCACCAAGTACATTCATGCGCCTCATGACCGAGGTCCTCTGACCCTTCATTGGCATCTTCCTTGTCATCTACTTTGATGACATTCTCATATATAGCCAATCCAAGGAATCCCACCTAGATCACCTCAAACAAGTTTGCACCGTTCTAAGGAAAGAGAGTCTCTTCGCCAACCCCGGGAAGTGTCATTTCTTGACCAATCAACTAACCTTCCTAGGATTTATTGTCTCAACCCAAGGAGTATCCGTGGACCCCGAGAAGGTCCAAGCCATTATTGAGTGGCCCGAACCCAAGACCCTCCATGAGGTCCGAAGCTTTCACGGACTAGCCACCTTCTATAGAAGATTCATTCATGGGGTTAGCACTATCACCGCTCCTATCACAGATTGCCTCAAGAAGGGCACCTTTGTTTGGACTAGGGAAGCCTCCAAAGCATTTCTAGAGCTCAAGGAAAAGATGACCCAAGTCCCGGTCCTTTGCCTACCCGACTTCTCTAAAGTCTTCGAGGTAACTTGTGATGCATCTGGGGTAGGGATTGGAGGAATTCTTAGCCAAGAGGGTCACCCAGTAGCCTATTTTAGTGAGAAACTTTGTGAGGCTAAGACTAGGTACTCCACATATGACAAAGAGCTTTATGCCGTGGTTCAATCCCTTCGGCATTGGAGGCACTATCTCCTACCCAAGGAGTTTGTGATCTTCTCGGACCACGAGACCTTAAAGTACCTCAACACCCAACAAAAGCTCAATGCCCGTCATGCCCGTTGGGTAGAATACATTCAGGCCTATACCTTTGTCCTCAAGTACAAGATGGGTAGTGAGAATCGCGCCGCCGATGCGCTGAGTAGGCAGGTAGCCTTACTTTCCACTGTCTAGGTGGAAGTCACGGGGTTTGAGAGAATCAAAGGGGAATATCCAAATTACCTCGATTGTAGGACCCACTACAACACCCTCTCTACTCAACCCCACAAGGAATTTGAGGGATTCATACTCCAAGGGGGGTATCTTTTCAGGGGAGCTAGGCTATGCATACCCCGGACTTCACTTCGGGACTTCTTAGTTTGGGAGTTACACAGTGGTGGCCTAGCTAGTCACTTTGGGGTCCAAAAGATCATAGAGCTAGTTGAGAGGTAATTCCATTGGCCCAGTCTCAAAAAGGATGTGGCCAACATTATGGGACAATGTCGTATTTGTGCCTCGGCCAAACAAGTGAGGCAAAACACTGGACTTTACACACCCCTTCCAATCTCGGATCAACCTTGGGAGGATTTGAGTATGGACTTCATCCTTGGCCTACCTAGGACCTTGCGCAAACATAATTCCATCTTTGTAGTGGTTGACAGGTTCTCTAAGATGGCTCACTTTATCCCATGTTCCAAAACTTCAGATGCTTCTAAGGTCGCCCGCTTATTCTTTGATGAGGTGGTCCGACTCCATGGACTACCTAAGACTATTGTGTCCGACCGGGATGTTAAATTCATCAGTTACTTTTGAAAAACTCTCAGGTATCTGATGGGAACCCTCCTTAAATTCTCCACTGCTTATCATCCTCAAACTGACGGCCAAACTGAGGTCATCAACCGAAGTCTAGGGAACCTACTCCGTTGTCTAGTCGGGGACCACCCCGAGAATTGGGATCTCCTCTTACCTCAAGCCGAGTTTGCCTACAATGATTCCGTCAATAGGTCCATAGGCAAGAGTCCATTTGAGGTCGTGCATGGTTATAGGCCTAGAAATCCCTCAGATCTTATTCCCCTTCCCCCACATGCTAGAGTGTCAGTCTCAGCAGAGTCCTTTGCACAGTATTGTAGACACGTCAAAATTGATACTATGTTGATTAAATCTCATGTCACCATATTAACGCCCCAAAGTGAACTTCAATATTTCCATAATATGAAGTTTTTCTATTTTTGTGTGTTTTTAGGCCATTTTCTAATTGTTTTTGTAATTCACGACTCTACGTAGGGCGTGTTTTAAATAACGGCTTGGGCCGGGACGTTTCTCAAAGAAAGGACGACTGATCCAAAAGGCGTCAGTTTTTGGACTTTTACAAATCCTACTCAAAATTAGAAAATAAGAATTAACGTCCCTCCATGGGTCGTGTTTTGAATTAACGTCTCTCTCTCAGGCGTCTCTTCATCATTTTCAAATAAAGAATGTTTTCATTACTAAAATTAAATCCATGAATTGACGCCTTTGTCCCAGTCGTGATTTTAATTAACGCCTTGTCCCAGGTCGTCAATTTCGAATAACGCCTTTCCGTGGGTCGTCTTCCACCCTTCCGAGTCCTGTTTGAACATACCTTTCCTGGAGAGTTCCCTGCTATGTTTTGGTCACCATGCTCGATTGGGGAAGTAGAGACCCTGCCGTAGATGAATCTTTCCTGTTCTTATCCCATCAGATCTGTGTTTTGCACCCTATAAATAGCCCCCTGGGTTGAGCTCACGCAAAAGGTTAGAAAGGGAGAAAGAGTTAGAAAGGGTTAGAAAGAGTTAGAAGAGGTTAGAGAAGGAGTTAGAAGCAGAGAAGAGCGGAGCCGGGATAAAAAAAAAGAGAGAAGCAGCAGGTTAAGCAGAGAGTTTGTTTTTTTTATAGAAACATATTGCTGCTGTTTGATGCTTCTTCCTCCTTTCAGATACAACATCCCACGGCCATCGCCGGTTTCTCTCCCTCTACTGTTGTCAGGAATAGCAGGGATTTGTTTTTGCACTAGTTTTTAAGGTCATCTCACCTCCTTCGTTCATCATACATCGTTCTTTTTTTTTACGTTTGCATTAGCTTTGCATCACATCTCCTCTCCCTGATTCTCTAGGGGTTTTAAAGAAACCAAAAGGTGCATCCTTTATGCTCATACTTCATCATCTTATTATACTTGAGGATTGATACTACACTTTGGCTAATCCTATTTTTTCTTTGTTTGTTTGTGATTTGTTTAAGGGTAATCAAAGAGAGAAACCCCCCTTCATCGGCCGGCCGGTAGAAGGAGGAGGAAGAAATTCACAATCATCCTGCATCCCTTTTCTCACCAGGTATTCGCGATCAATTTCTTTCCTTTTTTTGAGGTAACCACTCTGGCAATCACCCTCCATATAGCAATCTCTTGCCCCCTTTTTATTTAGCTTTGTCGGCGTAACATCTTCTTCTTTAGGTGTTCACAAATTGGCGATCACGGTGGGACTTCCACTATTTTTCTTTTAATTATCCCCTCCTATTGGCACCCACGTGTGCCCTTTCCTATTGTCACCCACGTGTGCCCCTCCCTTTGGTACCCACGGTACCGCTCCATTGTGCCCCACGGGCACCCTCCATTGTCCACTGCAGATTAGCCAGTTTGTGAACATCGCTGCTGTTTTCTTATTTAACGCCTTCCCTCAAGGCATTTTTCATAATTTAACGCCTTTACCCAAGGCGTCTTTCTGTTATTTAACGCCTTCTACAAAGGCGCTATTCATCATACCTCTTGATTTGGTTTATCACTCCCTGAGAATTCACGCCCTTTGGTCTGGGCGTCCTTTGTTAATGCATCGCCTGACATCAAGGCGGCTTTTATTTTGAGCTTGTGCACTATCTTTTTTTTGACACCCTCTGCCAGAGGCGTCCTTTTCACAATTAGCGCCTCACACCAAGGCGCTTCTTCTGCACTGCCGGTCAGCACTTCACAGATTAGCGGCAGCCCCCCCTGTCGTTTCTTCTGCTTTTAGCGACTGCTGCTAAGTCGCTTCTTACCTGTGTGTTTACAGAAACTGGTTTGCTCTATCTATTCATGCTGGATTGATTTATATGTTCATCATCTGATTATACCTGTTTGATCTGATCATATTATTACACATTTTGTGACATTTGGTTGAGAGACCTCCTCTCTCTACACTAGGATTCCACACACCTGTTGTGCCCCTTGTGCTTTGTTGATGATGTGGTGTTTTAATGATAGCAACATAATGAGTCACCACATTGTCTTGAATATGTCTGATCTATTCTGTGGGAGATTGCATGAGTGTGCCATGTCTGAATTGTGAAGAATGCAAGTGTATGCTTGAGTCATGCTGTGATAAATTGGTTTGTGCTTGATTTCTATTCTGTGCATTGCTTATCTGCTGATATGTTCATGTTATACCTCAACGAGTCTATACATTGTCATGCACATTAGACAGGCAGCAAGTGTGTACATCGCGTAGTGTAAGCATGGCGAAGTCCAAAGTCTATACACTGCTATAGGCATCAAGTCTATACATCCGTCTCACTGTTCACATGCATCAAGTATGTACAGTGGACCTTCTCTGTCAGCGTCTCGTTGACCGTCTCTTGCTGTGTCTCACAAAGCATTTCACTTAGCAAGTATGTACAGCGTCCGTCTCAGCCAGCGTCTCATGCTGCGTCTTAAGGCTTCTAGTCTATACATTGGACCGTGGTTCGCCAAGTCTATACATTGCTGAGCCATTCGACAAGTCTGCACATTGGGCTTTCACGTGAAGTCTACACATTGGTCTCCACTTGAAGTCTATACACTGGCTTATTCTTCAAATCTGTACAGCCATTCGCATTGAATTTCAAGTCTAGACATTGCACTGTTGCATTCATTGTCTTCGTGTTATTTTTGTGTTTGAGTCTTCACGTTATTTCTGTACTTGTGGCTTCGTGTTGTGTTTACGTCTTCGTGTTAATTTTGTGTTCAAGTCTTCATGATGTTTTCTGCATGTGTGTCCTTCTGTACCTCGTGTTGGTTCAGTTGTGTGCTGATGGTCTTTGAGCTGTTCTTCTGAAGTAGCTCGGTCTGTTCTGATGAACTTCGAGTCGCTTCTGTATGGACCTCATGTCGTTAGCATTTATGTTGGTCATCTCGAGTCAGTCTTCTATGATTGCTTCTGAATGAACTTCGTGTTGTTTTCCTTCACTTCGTGTCGTTCTCCATGCTGTCTGTCACTTTGTGTTGTTTTCATAATTGTGTCTTCACGTTACTCTGTGTATCGTGTCTTCGTGTTGTTTTCGTAGTTTCCTATTTAGTTTGGCCTTCGTGTTGTGTCCGTGATTTTTGTATTAATTCAGTAGCTATGTCTTCGTGTTGGTTTTATGTACTCCGTGTCGTTTTCTTTGTTTCATTCTGTTCTCATCTCACTTCGAGTCGTTTCTTTGCATTCTATCTTCGTGTTGGTTTTTCGCTTTAGACTTCGTGTCTTTCTCACCTTGACTACACTTCGTGTCGATTCTTGAGTTTCGTCTTCATGTTGTTTTCAAAACTCATGTCGGTTCCTGTTTCACTTCGTGTTGTGTTTATGAACTTCGTGTCGTTTTCTTTATTTCATGTTGTTAGCCCGTGTTGACCTCGTGTTGTTGTTGCATTCGTAACCTCGTGTTGGTCTAGCATTTGTGTCTTTTTTTTGTTGTGTTTATTTTCGTGTCTCTCTTGCTTTATAAACTGTCTTCGTGTCGTTCTATGTGTAGTGTGTGTTTTGTCCTCTACACTTCATGTTGTTTTTGTTATCTCTGCTTCAGCATGTATCTCGTGTTGTTCTTTTCTTATCTCGTATAGTAGTCACGTCGTGTTGTTATTATATACCTCATGCAGTTTTTAGTTTTTGTGGCCATGCAGTGTGTTAATGGATTTACTCTCATTATAGGTCTGAGGAAGAACATTCCACACAACTGGGCTGCACGTGATCCGAGACAAGAGGAACTAATCTGATAAAGGCACGTGGCAGGAAGCTTCTGGATCGAGCGTGGGAGGCACACGCGTTTCGTGCCCTATCCACCTGCTGTTGATGCTATAAATAGAACCTTTCGTCCTCAGATGAAGGTGATCGAAGAAGAAACCTGGAGAGCAAAAAAAAAAAAAGTCCTTCGATCCAGAAAAAGAAAAGAGTGAAGAGAAGAGACAGAGAGAGCCTGCGAGAGAAGAAGAAAAGAAAGAGAAGAAGAGCAGAAGGAGAAGAAGAGAAAGAGAGAGTTAGAGAGCTCGTGTGGGTTAAGAGAAAAAGAAAGTGAGAGAGAGAAGAAGAGGAAGAGAAGCTTGCCTAAAGATCTGTCTACTGGACCGTGGATCAAATCCAGGCCAGTCAGCTCCATACGAGCCACATTTGTGTTATCTTTCTTTTCAGCTTTCTGTTTGCTGAAGTTATTTTCGTTTATTGTTTTCCTTGGTTTTCTGCTGTATTTCCGATACTCTGTAGAGAGGTCGGGGTTCCTCCTGTTAGCTCAGGAGAAGGGAGATTGCTATCTCCGGTTGCAAGTAGCTGGGTGCTACTTGTGGGTTCCCTCCAGTTTGGAGGAAGGGAGATCTGATCTCCGGTTCTGGGCTTGTGGATTGTAAGTCCAGGGGCCCTCCTGGTCTGGAGGAAGAGAGGTCTTCGACCTCTGGTTTGCTGGTGACTGGAAGTCACCGGTTGGTTCCCTCCGGTTTGGAGGAAGGGAGGATTGATCCTCCGGTTCTGGTCTTGTGGTTGCAAGACTAGGTGTTCCCTCCTGGTCTGGAGGAAGAGATACCGTGTGTCTCTAGTTTCCAAGTGGCTGGGAGTCACTTGGGGTCTCCCTCCGGTTGGGAGGAAGAGGGGAGGTTGTTCCCCTGGTCAAGCTGTGTGGCAGCACCTGTTGCAGACTGAGTCTGCGGTTTCCAGCGTGAGCTAGTGGAAGCCACACTCGGGTTGAGTATGGGGTGGATGTAGGTCTGCTGGACCGAACCACCTAAAAAATCTATTGTGTAGTGGTGTGATTGTCTTTTTGTGCTTCCACTAGGTGATTGTATAGGGGCACTCCTTGTGTTTGCCTTCTGGTTGAGCAGAAGAGTTAATTAGTTTTTAGATTGACTAAATCTGTCTTGTTAGCCCCCTAGTGACCTCACTTTGTGTTTGGTTGTTTCACTACTGCCATTTTGCCTTTCAAGTGTATTTGGTTTGCGAACGAGCATTTTTTTTTGTGAGCGAAATTTTAACTGGGCGAAAAGGTTTTTAAGAGGAAATATTCATTCACCCCCCCTCTGAATACTTGCACCAAACCTAACAGTTGGTATCAGAGCAGGTTCCCTAGCTCAACAGATCCAACGATCTGAAGGGGATCCTGCCATATTGTGAGGTGTTCTTCTGCTCGACTGTTGCTTGGATTTTTAATCGAACGCTTACTGATCGCTTGATCAAATGGCTCCATCCGTGATATTTGATGGTTCTAATTTCTGTGATTGGCTAGGCAGCCTTGTTGTCTACTTAGATTCCATTGATCCAAATCTATGGAATCTTGTGTCTAGAGGCCCACATAAATTGTCTCACGATCAGACTAAATGGTCCAAGGAGGACAGACTGAAGAACCGTGAGAATCTCATGGCTCTTAATATTTTGACAGCGGCAGTCAATATTGACCTATTTCCATTTGTCTTCGAGTGCACATCTGGGGAGGAAATTTTTAACAAAGTGGCTGCCGTTTATGAAGAGCAAAATGATCAGTGTTTGATGGCCAACCAAAGCAATCACAGTGAAGATCAAAGGGATGACTCATCATCTCAGGTAAGCTTCGAACCTGAAGATTTATCTTATGATGAGCTATCAGATTCTTATGATGTCTGCATGATAGACGTTAACAATGTTAAAGAACAAAATGTTGCTTTAAAAGTTAGGAATCAAAACTGTCTAAACAAGATTATTGAATTAAAAGACAATCTGAATGAGAAAGATATTGATCTCCTTAAGAGCATGCAAGATGTAACTGTGCTTAAATCCATGATGGATAATCTGAAACGGGACAGTGCTGAATGTCGAAAAGAAAATGGAAGATTAAAAGATGAAAATAAAAAACTGATGGTCTTGAACACAGTGATGGGACAGCAATGGTTAACCATTGAAAAAGAAAAAGGCATTCAGAAGGAAGACTCATGCAATCAATGTACAATCTTAGAGGATCTAGTTAAGGAAATCAAATTTGATGATAATTTTCAAAAGAATACAATCAGATCCTTAAGAGAAACGAATGAGTCATTAAAAAATTTGAATGATGCCCTACAAAAACAGATCGTCATATGTGAGGAAGAGTTAACAAAATCTGAATTGAAAATATCCTCCATACAATCTGAGATAGCCTCTCTATCAAAAACTGTGAAAGGGAAAGAGAAAATGAATGTCACCCTGAATGATAAAAAATCAAATCAGAATTCTGTGTGTTCATGCTCAACTTCATCCATGAATATCTTTGCTGAAACTGTGCATGACAATCATAGCCTTCATTCATATTCACATGCACATATCTTTAAAGGATTGCTTGCTGAAAATTCTCAGGTCAAGAATTTTTCTGATAAAAGGAAAAGTGTTAAATACTTTTACTGTCATAGAATTGGTCATGTCATGCATAAATGTGATCTAATGAGACAAGATGACATAAAAGCCAAAAATTCTCATGCTAACAATCATGCTCATCTGAATAAAAGAACTAATTGTCTTGAATGTGGTAAAGTAGGTCATACTGCTGCACAATGCTGGTGTGCTAGAAGTAAGAAAACATCACAGTCTTATCATGTTGATTTGAATGCTAAAATAAGAAATTCAATTGTCTGCTCTCACTGCTTGAAGCATGGCCATACAGTAGGAAACTGTTGGCATATAAAGGGAAAGGATTTTCATTCCAAATCTGTAAAATTCCCTGCTCCCCATGTTGCTGCTAGAAATGACTATGGCTTTAAAAGAAAAACACTTCCATGTCTTAACTATGGAAACCCAGGTCATAAAGCTAATCAAGGATGGTTGGCTGGAAATAAAAGACAAAATGTTCATATGGATAACAAAAACCTTCATGTGAATAGATTTCATGATCATATTAACATGCATGCTCAAAGGAACAAAAACTCTGTTGTCTCTTGCTATTATTGTGGTCAGTATGGACATTCCATGTCCAACTGCAAATTAATGACATCTGATGACCTTCATGCACAAAGTTTGTTTAGAACACATGTTGGGGGTAATACAGGACCCGAGGCCGCTTGGGTTCTTGCTGGATCAAAATAACCCAGGTAATGCAGGTGTGCCTTGGAAAGAAATAAACAAGAAGGGGTAAATAAACCAAGGCACTCAAGTGAGAAGACCCCGGGTTACTACTTTGAAGGTCAGTTCTGAAAATTGTAATTAAAGTCTGCTCTATAATTTGCACTGCTATTATGATTGGATATCATGTTTAAATCTGATCAATTAGGAGCTTGTATCAGATTCTGTCACTTGCACTGTTAAACCTGTCTTTTGACCTGCTTATGCACACACTGCCATAATGAGTATCAATTGCATTCTCCTGCTCACTCATAAAAGTTCAATTGCTGAAATTGTATGGGTGCTACACTGTCATGCATGATCACCATGGATTAATTTGCCAAGTGCACTTGGAACTGGTTAAGGGGGAGCTGAACAAACTGTCTGAAGTTCTTGGAACTGTTAGTACTGAATTGATCTGTTCAGTCCTAATCAACCTGCTGTTAGGTCTGCTCTTGAAAATCTGAAAGTGTTAAAATTAAACATCTGAGCTGTCAATTAAATCATGCAAATAGGTCAGGCTGGATTATCATGAGCATTCGTCATGAAACCATGTATTGAATTCTCTATGCACATTCCATATTTAGTCAGGGGGAGAGATGCATAAACATGCATGATTCTACTGCAAATCACTCATATTGAAACATGTCAAAAAAGAACAATTCTCATGCATATTTTAAGGGGGAGCATCACTCATTCTCTTGAAGTTGCATCTGACTCTTGACACACACTTCTGTCATCAAAGCTCATTTCTGTCAACTGAAATTCACTCTGCAGTTTAAAATTCAATCTTGATCAATTCCTTGGGTTTGTGGAATGCATTTTATATCATCTTCCTGCGACAAATGTCTTCAGCCAATCTTTTACTCATTCAATCAATTCCCTGAATTGGCTATTTCTGAAATGTATATTTGCCTTCCTTGAGATTCAGAAAAATTTTCTCTGTGCACATCCTGCTCATAAATCTGAAAACAAACTTAATAGGAAACTTCTGTCATATATAACTATGAATGTCTGAGACCTTCAGTCGGTTGAAATCTTATGTACATCTGATGTTTGTTTATGAACATTTCTTGAAAAATATCTGAGTTGGACTTAATAAACTTTAACCAACACCTTCATGTTGTATCTCTCAAACCTTCTGAAATCTGAAAAATTCTGAAATCATGATATTCCTTCATTGATATGTATGTAATTAGTATTGATTTGTAAACATCTGAGAATATGGATTATGTCTAAGGGTAAATCCTGTCAGAGCAATGACCTTGGTCACTGAGAAACCATGTCCAAAAGACTAAGTCATGAGGTGCCACTGTTAACTCTGCTTAAAAAAAAATGACTTGTTGAAAATTTGGCAGAGCAATGGCATGCACACTGAGAAATACACTACTCTCATCAAAGAATTGAGTTCCAGTGTGTCATGAAGTGTATAATGCTATCCCTGTTCTTATGAAGCATGACAGTTACTCCTTCCAAGTACTTAGGGATACTGGCGTCTAAACAACGTGTATCCTCTAGTTACAAGGATGTACTAAACTTAATTGCTCCTGAAATTATTGTTAAAAGTTATCATCTAAATTATTGGAAAAATGATCTTATTTGGAAACCTTGACAGAGACAAATAGTTTCTTGAATGTTTAATCTCAATACTATTGACTACATCTCTTAAGGAAGTCCTTGAGATTAAGTGAGTAAGAAAGAAGAAGGTTAAACAAGACTATCAATATGAAAGAATGGTTCACTTTTATTAAAACTAATTTCAGATGTGAGTCAAAAGGTTCATACACAAACCTTGCATACATAATGTTCTGATCTGGGTTGTCAATAACGGTTCATTCATAGGTCTCTATGATGGAAGAGTCTGAATTTCTTGTTTAAATCAGATTTATGTAATTGATATTCCATTGAAAATCTTCCACATTCCTTTGAATGCTAGCTTTCTCTCAAAATTGATATCTAGTCTTTGTAAGGGGTGCCTGCTTAAGGGGGAGTTAGTTAATCATGGATTGCATTTCAAGTTCTACATGACTAATCAGTCCATTTTCACTCTTAAGTTAAATGGATGAACAAAATGACAAAAGAACTGTTGAGCTTTCCACCATCTAGTTGCTTACTTTCACATTGTTTTGGGGTGCCCCTGTCAGTTTTGCTGAGGTGATTAATATCAAGCACTCACTTGCTTTCTAAATCATGTGTTCCACGGTTGGTCAATGTCTAAGGGGAAGAAAAGGGCTTTCCTTCATAAGCGCTTGACTTCATGTCTCACATATTTCACTGCTTACCTTACATAATTTAGTGCCACTCCCATTATTACCTTGTTCACTTGCAGCCTTCTGAACTTCAGAATCCTTATGGTGGTGGATTGCAGATTGATTTATTGGATAACCAGAGTCCATTCCTGTGCTTCAGGGGGAGTTATGGTTTATTTACATTTAAGGGGAGAGTAGTCAATCATGTGCTGCCTTTGTGTGCTGCATTTGACTATCAAACCATTTCCCTTCTTTTTTTGATTATGTCAAAGGGGGAGAATAGTTTGATGAGTCAGTGTGACTCATTATGTTGCCATCATCAAAAAGGGGGAGATTGTTGTGCCCCTTGTGCTTTGTTGATGATGTGGTGTTTTAATGATAGCAACATAATGAGTCACCACATTGTCTTGAATATGTCTGATCTATTCTGTGGGAGATTGCATGAGTGTGCCATGTCTGAATTGTGAAGAATGCAAGTGTATGCTTGAGTCATGCTGTGATAAATTGGTTTGTGCTTGATTTCTATTCTGTGCATTGCTTATCTGCTGATATGTTCATGTTATACCTCAACGAGTCTATACATTGTCATGCACATTAGTCAGGCAGCAAGTGTGTACATCGCTTAGTGTAAGCATGGCGAAGTCCAAAGTCTATACACTGCTACAGGCATCAAGTCTATACATCCGTCTCACTGTTCACATGCATCAAGTATGTACAGTGGACCATCTCTGTCAGCGTCTCGTTGACCGTTCTTGCTGTGTCTCACGAAGCATTTCACTTAGCAAGTATGTACATCGTCCGTCTCAGCCAGCGTCTCATGTTGCGTCTTAAGGCTTCTAGTCTATACATTGGACCGTGGTTCGCCAAGTCTATACATTGCTGAGCCATTCGACAAGTCTGCACATTGGACTTTCACGTGAAGTCTACACATTGGTCTCCACTTGAAGTCTATACACTGGCTTATTCTTCAAATCTGTACAGCCGTTCGCATTGAATTTCAAGTCTAGACATTGCACTGTTGCATTCATCGTCTTCGTGTTATTTTTGTGTTTGAGTCTTCACGTTATTTCTGTACTTGTGGCTTCGTGTTGTGTTTACGTCTTCGTGTTAATTTTGTGTTCAAGTCTTCATGATGTTTTCTGCATGTGTGTCCTTCTGTACCTCGTGTTGGTTCAGTTGTGTGCTGATGGTCTTCGAGCTGTTCTTCTGAAGTAGCTCGGTCTGTTCTGATGAACTTCGAGTCGCTTCTGTATGGACCTCATGTCGTTAGCATTTATGTTGGTCATCTCGAGTCAGTCTTCTATGATTGCTTCTGAATGAACTTCGTGTTGTTTTCCTTCACTTCGTGTCGTTCTCCATGCTGTCTGTCACTTTGTGTTGTTTTCATAATTGTGTCTTCACGTTACTCTGTGTATCGTGTCTTCGTGTTGTTTTCGTAGTTTCCTATTTAGTTTGGCCTTCGTGTTGTGTCCGTGATTTTCGTATTAATTCAGTAGCTATGTCTTCGTGTTGGTTTTATGTACTCCGTGTCGTTTTCTTTGTTTCATTCTGTTCTCATCTCACTTCGAGTCGTTTCTTTGCATTCTATCTTCGTGTTGGTTTTTCGCTTTAGACTTCGTGTCTTTCTCACCTTGACTACACTTCGTGTCGATTCTTGAGTTTCGTCTTCATGTTGTTTTCAAAACTCGTGTCGATTCCTGTTTCACTTCATGTTGTGTTTATGAACTTCGTGTCGTTTTCTTTATTTCATGTTGTCAGTCCGTGTTGACCTCGTGTTGTTGTTGCATTCGTAACCTCGTGTTGGTCTAGCATTTGTGTCTTTTTTTTGTTGTGTTTATTTTCGTGTCTCTCTTGCTTTATAAACTGTCTTCGTGTCGTTCTATGTGTAGTGTGTGTTTTGTCCTCTACACTTCATGTTGTTTTTGTTATCTCTGCTTCAGCATGTATCTCGTGTTGTTCTTTTCTTATCTCGTATAGTAGTCACGTCGTGTTGTTATTATATACCTCATACAGTTTTTAGTTTTTGTGGCCATGCAGCGTGTTAATGGATTTACTCTCATTATAGGTCTGAGGAAGAACATTCCACACACCTGGGCTGCACGTGATCCGAGACAAGAGGAACTAATCTGATAAAGGCACGTGGCAGGAAGCTTCTGGATCGAGCGTGGGAGGCACACGCGTTTCGTGCCCTATCCACCTGCTGTTGATGCTATAAATAGAACCTTTCGTCCTCAGATGAAGGTGATCGAAGAAGAAACCTGGAGAGCAAAAAAAAAAAAAAAGTCCTTCGATCCAGAAAAAGAAAAGAGAGAAGAGAAGAGACAGAGAGAGCCTGCGAGAGAAGAAGAAAAGAAAGAGAAGAAGAGCAGAAGGAGAAGAAGAGAAAGAGAGAGTTAGAGAGCTCGTGTGGGTTAAGAGAAAAGAAAGTGAGAGAGAGAAGAAGAGGAAGAGAAGCTTGCCTGAAGATCTGTCTACTGGACCGTGGATCAAATCCAGGCCAGTCAGCTCCATGCGAGCCACATTTGTGTTATCTTTCTTTTCAGCTTTCTGTTTGCTGAAGTTATTTTCGTTTATTGTTTTCCTTGGTTTTCTGCTATATTTTCGATACTCTGTAGAGAGGTCGGGGTTCCTCCTGTTAGCTCAGGAGAAGGGAGATTGCTATCTCCGGTTGCAAGTAGCTGGGTGCTACTTGTGGGTTCCCTCCAGTTTGGAGGAAGGGAGATCTGATCTCCGGTTCTGGGCTTGTGGATTGCAAGTCCAGGGGTCCCTCCTGGTCTGGAGGAAGAGAGGTCTTCGACCTCTGGTTTGCTGGTGACTGGAAGTCACCGGTTGGTTCCCTCCGATTTGGTGGAAGGGAGGATTGATCCTCCGGTTCTGGTCTTGTGGTTGCAAGACTATGTGTTCCCTCCTGGTCTGGAGGAAGAGAGACCGTGTGTCTCTAGTTTGCAAGTGGCTGGGAGTCACTTGGGGTCTCCCTCCGGTTGGGAGGAAGAGGGGAGGTTGTTCCCCTGGTCAAGCTGTGTGGCAGCACCTGTTGCAGACTGAGTCTGCGGTTTCCAGCGTGAGCTAGTGGAAGCCACACTCGGGTTGAGTGTGGAGTGGATGTAGGTCTGCTGGACCGAACCACCTAAAAAATCTATTGTGCAGTGGTATGATTGTCTTTTTGTGCTTCCGCTAGGTGATTGCATAGGGGCGCTCCTTGTGTTTGCCTTCTGGTTGAGCAGAAGAGTTAATTAGTTTTTAGATTGACTAAATCTGTCTTGTTAGCCCCCTAGTGACCTCACTTTGTGTTTGGTTGTTTCACTACTGCCATTTTGCCTTTCAAGTGTATTTGGTTTGCGAACGAGCATTTTTTTTTTGTGAGCGAAATTTTAACTGGGCGAAAAGGTTTTTAAGAGGAAATATTCATTCACCCCCCTCTGAATACTTGCACCAAACCTAACAACACCTTTCTTGGAATTGGAATAACCCTCGATTGAGCATTCCGTCTCTTTGGACCAAAAATTCCTTTTCCAAGACCTCCGTAAGTCCCCGCACCCATGGATTCCCTCACGGACGCCGGGCTGGTTGTACCTTGAAGTATCCGGAGTTTAGACAACCCATCGTTGGTGAAGAGAGAGAAAGAACCTAGTTTACCCGGAGATCACACTCAAATTCATAACTAGGGTTCACACTGCAAAAAGAGTGGATTGTACTGCAACTTAATTCACCCTAACCTCAAACTTGAATCTAAAAGCTTGCGCTCATCACAACTTGTTTGCATAAACTTGATTAGATTGAGTGATTATTGTGGTTATAATCCCTTCAAGATAAGCTTTCTCTCCTCTTTAACATGCAACTTCGCTCAGGTAAAATCATCAACATGGCAAGCTACGGGTACTCCTATGATGATATGGATGAGAATAGTTTCAGTCAATCTTATGAGGTTCCCCTCCAGGATTCCATTTACCACGAGGGAAACTACCCCCCGTCTCATGCACATTATTCCCAAGTTCATGTGGTCGACACCACAACTCATGAGGTTGAACCCTCTTCTCAAGCTTTACCCTCCAACCAAAACGCTCAGGGAACACCTCCCCATCATTCAATGTCAATGATTTGATTCATGCTTTATCTCAATTGGATGACTCCCAGCGGCAGGCAGTTTAGGCCGCTTTGAAAGGGAAAGCTGTTCCCTCTTCATCTTCCAACCCCCCTCCGGTCGCGAGTGGCCATCATGTTGTTAATGACCAGGCGGTCTTGCACAAAACTTCTTCACGTCCAACAACGCCCGTTGTGGCCATGCCGGCCCAACAGGCAAGTTATTCTGCGGCTAGGCCTCGATTCCTTCAACCTCCTCAAATTCTAAGGATGCCTATGCCAAATTCTTTCATTCCAAATTCGGCCCCAGTCGAGTCAGACACCAATGCTCTACTCCTTCAAAAGTTGGCTAGCATGGAAGAACAACTCAAGAAAGTTACTACTGCAAAGAATGCCCCGGAGATTTCTCTCCCTACATTGCCAGTATTTCATCTACCACCTTCTGAAATGCCGAACTTTCGGCGATATAATAGAACTGGCAATCCATTTATTCACTTGAAAGATTTTATGTATGAAACTTCCTTTTGGCAGGGCAACAAAGCCTCATTGGCTTATTTGTTTAGAAGGTCTCTAGAGGGGCCAGCCCTCGAGTGGTTTTATTCCTTGGACCCGATAGATGCTAGTGACTTTGATGTGGTCCAAAAGAAATTCTTGCAGAAATATAGGGACCGGGTCGGACCCTCCCTATCAGTTGCTGATCTGGTTGCAGAAAAGATGAAGCATGAGGAGGACTTCATTATATTTGCTGATAGATGGCGATCAATGGCCGAAAAATTGAAAGATACATTGTCAGAACCGGAACAGGTCAAGATGATCATTTAAAATGCAACCCCTCAGTTCCGGCATATATTGGCCATGAATAGATTGACTATCATGGAGGAGCTCTATGAGAGAGCTCGATATATTCAAACCGAGATGAAAGATTCGCCCATCATGGGCATGTTTGAACCAAAACCGCGGCTGATTAAGAAGAATACAAATGTCAACAATAGCGGACCCACGACTGAGGGCACCGTTACTAACGAGCAAGTTGGCGTGGTTGGCAACCCCACACCCTTTCGCCAATCTAACCCACGACCTCCGGCACCTCCACAGCAAAGCACCCTCTTCAATGCACCCCCACAACACCAATTCGCTCCCCAACATTCCTTTGCTCCTCCATAAAACCAAACGCCGCACCTCGACCCCCCAGCTCCTCAACAATACAACCAAGTACCACCACCCACCAACTACGGCCCACCACAACAACAACAAAGGAGACCACTAGGTCCTAAAAGGGCCCACTATCCACCATTGCCCGAAAGTCTCCCGGATATATTCAATGCCCTTATGGCCGCCAACTTGCTCATGTTACCAAAGGAAAGGACGGCGTGGCCTGCTAATGTTGACACATCCCGCTATTGTGTTTTCCACCGCTCCCCTGGTCACAATGTTGATCACTGCTTTCATTTCAAAGACTATATTTATGACTTAAATGACCAAGGTGGTATTAATTGGGATGAGATGAGGCAGTTTATCACCTCTCTGAAAATAAGAAGACCTCCTCGGTAACAACAGGCTCAGCAGTCGCAGCAACCATCTCCACAAGTACAACATCAAGCTCCAGCACCACAGCAAGATATGGGGATTGTCCACAATCCACTGTCGGAGCACCCACTAAACCAGCATGTGAACCCTGTTACAACCCTCCATGAGTTCGAGAGGGGGCAAGGATGGCACGAAGAAAACGCCTCTGTCGGGGCACTAAACCACAATCCAAACCAACCTCCGCGCCTCTTACGCACGCTTCACACTCCCCAGCTAATCTGCACCCCTCTGCGCCCTGTTAACCAAACCCCATCTACTCCAATTAATTCCCCATCCTTGCCAACCCGGTCTCTCCTTACCCATTCTCCACCTCCACAGCCTACCACGCAGCAAACTCCACCACCCATCACCAACCCTTCGCCCTTGCCATCTAGGCCACTCCTTATCCGCCCATCATCAACACCTGTTACATCCACCACCATTACTCCTCCACCGGCAAGGACCCCTCCACCATCAGTTCACCCACCATTTATACCCAGGTCTCTCCTTATTCAACCAACTATCTCCACCCACACTCGGGCACCCCTTTCTACTCCCACGCCTCCTACGGGGGCTTCTTTTTTGAACCCTTCCCCAACACCCCCTACGGGGGCTCCTTCTTTGAACACTTCTCCACCACTTGCCAACACTAATGTCCCTTCTTCATCCTCTAAACCTCCCTCCACCCTTGCCCCGACAGAGGCGTCGCCGAATCAAACTATGGTACTCCGCAGTGGACGGATATTCCACCGTGTTTTTCCTCAGAGGGAGCAGGAGCCCACACAGGGGCCCAATGAGCAAGAACAGGAGCAGGAGTCTATCCCGGGCACTCAATACGATTTATTAAAGCATCTGGACAGGACTCCAGCAAGAATTTCTTTTTTAGAGCTGATCAAAAGGTCAACAACCCATCAATTGGCCTTAAAAGAATATCTACAGAAGGTCATGGTTAATGAAGACATTCCTGCCGAGCATATAACCACGGTCCTAACGCCTGCTAGCGGTCAGCCAGCAATTATTTTTCATGAACATGAACTAGCACCTCAACCAGCTCGGAAATATGCTCTGTGTATCACAGTGGACATTAACAAGGTGGCAGTAAAACAATGTTTGGTGGACATTGGGGCATCCATCAATGTATTGCCGCCTAACATTTTAAGGATGTGCGGCATTCCGGAAAGTCAGGTTCGGCCATCCACTATAACAGTCACAGCATATGATAACACCAAGAAGCCTCCCTTGGGTATGATAACATTAAAAGTCAGTTTGGGTCCAGCTACAATCACAGTAGATTTCCACATCTTGGACATGGATCCAACATTCAATGGCATCCTGGGTCGCCCCTATATTCAACAGCTGGATGCGGTGCCTTCTACAAATCATCAATGCCTCATGTTTCCACATAAGGGCCGCATTATTAAAGTCACTAGCATGCCAATTTTTCCAGATGAAGACATACACTTAGCAACATCAGTTCCGTCTATTTGGCCTTCCAACAAACCGTTGTTATCAGTGTTAGATGTCATTAACCCACGGCCGACGCCCTCAGAGACAGTCACAACGGTTGCTATGACACCTCTGACTTCCAAGGGGAAGAAGAAGAAGAGCATAATAAATACCCCTGGCTGGAATATTTTGATGAAAATGGGGTACCAAGCTGGTAAAGGCCTGGGTGTTAATTTCCACGGCAGAACTAAGCTTGTCAAGCCACAAAAATTAATTGCACGGGGTGGCCTAGGCTATAAAGGGCCAAGCAAGAATGAAGAAGAACCATGGGCAGTTATGACGTCTACTCTGAAGACAGATCGCCAGCCACTTACATGGACACTGCAAACACATTTTGTCAAAGGTGGCGTTCAAAATAATGAGCAGACTACAATAGTCACTTCCATGTTAGACTGTCAAGATGTTCATGCTAGACAGTTTGCTCGTCATATTGCTCCATTGGCCACCTATAAAGCCCTCGAGTCTCTAAGGCCTGATAAGAGAAGGAAAATAGGTGATCCAGAGTGTGACTGGTATAGATGGTTTGACATGAATGATATTGCTATTGCTTTGAGTCGTCTATTTATGCCGACTGACCCAGAATGGCCGCCACTAATCCATGAGTTGATTGAGAATCCTGCTGTGATAACAGATAAAAGGCAGTTATTGAGCAACTATACAGACACTGGAGAGCCTGATGTGCCATACGAAGAAGGTTTCACGATAGACAGGCTGTGGGCCGGCCTTTTCTCTCTCACTTCCATGCATCCGTCTCTTCTTGTCTCCCTGTATTCCCAAATGTTTCCATGTGTACCCAGACCGCCCCCAATCATGGTCATCTTTTCTCCAAGTTCACTTTGAGTTTCTCCTCCAATTCCTCCCTTGCTCCTCGAGCAATTCTCCAGACTCTCCATCACACCCCCGCGTGGGTCGTTATTGATTCAACCCTTCTCCAATCTTTCAATTTCCACTCCTCCTTCTATTTTCCCTTCACATTGCTTTCTATTGGAAAAAGAAGAAAAAAATGAAGAAAAAAAATGCCAAAATTTCAACTTTTCAATCCTCCATCTCCGTTGAGGAGACCTCTTATCTCCTTTCCGAGGGTGTCCCGACCCAGGGGCTGCTCTTCCAGGATTCATTGACAAATCTTTTTTACCCTTCTGGCGAAGGGTCTTCATCTGTATCCCCTCCTGTATCCACTTTTGCACCTCCTTCCTTTTCTTCTTCTAATGATCAAGCTAGTTGCTCCTCTTCTTCTTCTAATAAAATTCATGGGGTAGCTTCACATAAGAAATCCAAGGGTAAGCAGATTCCCCGTAGATTCCTGTTAGAATTGGCTAGAAGGTGCCAGGCATGCTCAACTCTTCCCGAATTTCTAGAGAATCCGATCATCCTGCCAGAGATAGAATATGAGGGTACTTGTGCTTCTTATGAGGGTTTGGGTGTCTATGAGATTATGAATGATGAAGACCCTATTGAAGAGGGGGATGAAAGTTATGAAGAATATGAGGACGAGGCTGATGCCTTTGCTAGTGGCATGAGGAGATTTGATGAACCATCAGGCTCAGTAGAAGAGCCTACCAAAGAAATAAATCTAGGTACGGAAGAAGACCCCAGGATTGTCCTCATTTCAAAGAACTTGCCGCCCTCCGAAGAGGAGGCGCTTATTTTGGTACTTCAAGAATACAAGGACACGTTTGCATGGAGTTATGAAGATATGCCTGGACTAGACCCTGCACTCGTTGAACATCGACTTACACTTAAGCCAGGGTCTGTCCCGGTCAAACAACGGTTGAGACGTTTCCACCCTAAAATGGCTTTAAAAATGAAAGAAGAGGTCGACAAGCTTCATAAGGCTAGATTTGTTAGAGTTGTCCTCTATCCTAACTGGGTGGCTAACATCGTCCTAGTTATGAAGAAATATGGAAAGGTTCGGATTTGTATAGACTTTCGGGATCTCAACCGTGCGTGTCCTAAGGATGACTTCCCCCTCCCTCATATTGATGTTTTAATTGATAATACGGCAGGATTTGAGACTCTCTCCTTTATGGATGGCTTTTCGGGTTATAATCAGATTCGCTTGGCTGAGGAAGATCATGAAAAAACATCGTTTACTACACCGTGGGGAACATACTGCTATGTGGTCATGCCTTTTGGGCTCAAGAATGCTGGAGCCACCTATTAGAGGGCTATCATGGCAATTTTTCATGATATGATCCACATTTATATTGAGGTGTACGTGGATGATCTGGTGATAAAATCAAGAACAAGGATTGAGCATCCTGGGGTTCTAGCTAAAGTCTTGCAAATATCACGAGAGTATCAGTTGAAAATGAACCCCAAGAAGTGCGTATTTGGTGTTTCATCAGGGAAGTTGCTTGGATTTATTGTCAGCAAAAGGGGAATTGAAGTTGATCCCAATAAGGCAAAGGCCATCAGAGATATGCCTCCTCCCAAGAATTTGAAGGAAGTTCGAGGATTAATCGGGATGTTGTAATTTATCCACCGCTTTGTCTCCCAGCATTCACAAAGATGTAGGCCGTTTTACGAGCTTACTAAGCCGTGGGTCAAGTTTAATTGGGATGACAAGTGTCAGGCAGCTTTTGACGGATTGAAGGATTATTTGGCCAATCCTCCTATCCTAAGGCCGCCAGTTCCAGGCAAACCGCTCATCCTTTATGTTTCTGTCCTGGATGACTCTGTGGGTGCTGTCCTAGCTCAAGTGGATGAAGAAGGGAAGGAGAGGGTAGCATACTACTTGTCTAAACTTCTTAACCCCTATGAGCAAAGGTACTCAGCTATGGAAAAGACTTGCACTGCTTTAGTCTGGGTAGTTCAGAAGTTAAGGCATTATTTCTTAGCTCACGAGGTTCATCTCATTGCACGCATGAATCCGATTAAATTCCTTCTTGAAAAATCTGTCCTTACCGACCGATTAGCACGCTGGCAAAGTTTCCTCTCTCAATTTGACATCACTTACATTCAACAGAAAGCTATCAAAGGCTATGCCATTGCCAAACATCTTGCTCACCACCCTCTACCCTAATTTGATCCTGTCATTTCGGAGTTTCCAGATGAAGAACTAATGTCCATTAATCAACCCCACGATCCGATGTGGACACTACACTTTGATGGAGTTCTAAATTCCCAAGGAAGAGGGATCGACATGGTTCTTTTAACACCAGAAGGCGTCATCATCCCATTCGCCGCTCAGCATACTTTCCCTGTCACAAATAATATAGCTGAGTATGAAGCTCTCTTGGCCGGCCTTCAAACTGCTCATAAATATGGTGTTACCCAATTACGAATTGTTGGTGATAGTCAGCTCATTCTACGCCAGGTGCTTGTCAAATGCCGCACTATCAATCCTAAGCTCAAACCATACCAGGAACTTACTTCAGCTTATGCCAAACTCTTCACCAAATTGATCTTCGTCCATGTCCCTCGTAGCCAGAACATCTTAGCTGACGCTCTTGCCTCATTGACCTCTGCTTTAGTCTTCCCTCCTGAACGAGATTTCCATGTTCCTCTCATTCATCAGCGTGACACTCCAGCTATTAAGGATCGCGCGTTCCTCGACATTAGGGACAAGGTGCTTGAGAAGGTCAGGCGGAGTGAAGCTCTTAAAGGCAAAGAGGTCATGTTATTAGATTGGGAAGAAGAATTGGCTGATGAGGAGAAACCTTGGTATTATGAGATTGCCAGATATTGCAATGATCAGTCCTATCTTGAAGAAGCCACTGCAGAAGAGAAGAAAGCAATTAGAAAAGTGGCTCAACGTTATGTCTTGGTTGGAGGTGTGCTCTATAGAAGAGGGCTCACGGGTGTTTTATTAAGATGCCTCGATGATGATGAATCCTAGAAGGTCGTGGAAGAGGCGCATTCAGGAGTGTGTGGTGGTCATGTGAATAGCCAGATGCTAGCTAAGAAGATCCTTAGGCTAGGCTTCTATTGGCCAACTCTAGAAGAGGATTGCTCCATCTATGTTCAAAGGTGTGTTAAGTGCCAACTGCACGCCGACAAGATTCATTCTCCTGCTTCTTCACTCCATCCTATGTCCTCCCCATGGCCTTTCTCCATGTGGGCTTTCGATATCATTGGACCCCTTGGTGATTCAAACCTCCTTACAAAATAAAAGTCATTCATCTTTACGGCAATAGAGTAGTTCACCAAGTGGGCGGAAGCGGAAGCATACGTGGAGATCAAAGCATCAACTGTCTGCAAGTTCATAATGAAGAACATCATCGCAAGGTTCGGAATCCCGAGCACCATCATCACCGACAATGGGCCTCAATTCATCTCTCAAGAGCTCAAGGATCTCTGCAACAGATATAACATTGCATTGCATCATTCTTCTCCCTATTATCCGCAGGGTAATGGTCAAGCAGAGGCAACTAATAAGACATTGATCAAAATTGTTAAGAAAACGTGTGAGGCTAATAAATTTTCGGATTGGCCAGACAAGCTAGTTGAAGCTCTCTGGGCCTATCGCACTTCCATTCGTACCCCCACTGGGCAAACCCCTTTCGCCCTTACTTATGGAATGGAGGCGGTAGTTCCTTATGAGATTCTCATTCCCTCTCTGCGAGTACAATTGGACAAGGAATTCTCTATTGATGAGCGTCGTGATTCACTCCTTGCCCAGTTGGAACTCCTAGATGAGAAGCATCTGGTCGCCGCTGAGGATGCACGCGTTTATCAAAATAGGCTTTCACGTTTTTATCAAAAGAAAGTAATTGAGAGAAAATTTAAAATCGGTGAGATGGTAGTCAAGAGAATCTTCGTAAAACCTGGTAGACCCCGTTCAAAACTCCAACCAAACTAGGAAGGACCCTTTGTTATAAAAGATGTTTTTCCTAGCAATGCTTATAAATTGATTAATGCTGAAGGAGAGGAGCTAGCTCACCCTTGGAATGGTCTGTACCTTAAGAAATACTACCCCTAATCCAAAAATTCAAAAAAAATTAAAAATTTTCAAAATATAAAAAAATTGAAATTTCCAAAACCCAAAAAAAACAATAGAAATTCTCCAAAATTCAAAAAAAAAATCTTCCAATTTCCAAAATGGTTGCCATGGCATACGAGGACGCAAAGTCTGAAAGGTCAAAATTCAGTATTCATTCATCAGTCTTGTTAACTTAAAATGGGGTCGACTCCTGCACACACTACACACTTAAACCTCGAACTCAAGCGGTGCAAAATCCGATGGGAAGCCAAAACCTGACTAAAGGTGAAGACAATACCCATTCTTTTCCTCTTCGGCCCATAAGGGAGGAAGGGAGGTCTCGGAGTAGACCCGCCAAGCCTACCCGCCGCCTTAGTAAGTGGAAGTCAGGGCCCAAAAGGGAACAAAAATGCCGCAAAAGCCCAAGTACAATTAGGTTTTTCATCAGTACAAATCAGTTTCAAAGAGAAAGTCAAATCGTGAAAAGAAAAACATGTCAAGAGGGCAAAGTCCCCGCAAGGAAAACCTTGGGCGTATGCATGCAATATAAAAGAGGCAAAAGGCAACAAAATTTCCCTATGCCGAAGACTGAACCCCAACAGGCATAGGGTAGGGGAGGTAGTTTTTCCTCGAGCTTCTCAGAATCCCTTATGGGCTTCCTTATACCCTCTTCCATCTCTTTCTTTGCGGTAAGTCATAAACCAGCAGAATGGTCGAGACTGACCTAGGAGATTGCACCGTGCGAGATCTTGCGTATAAGTTTAACCATTAGCACGTCGACCCCCTTTTGATTATTCAAGAAAGATCAATGAATACTCAATCATGACCACGTAGGACCTAGTGCCTTAGTAGCTTTGTCAACCCAATTCTGAAGACACGGAAATTAACGCCTCTGAGTAAGGTGCCTTTTATGGAATTAACGCCTATGTGAAAGTCGTCTTTTCTCAAATAATGCCCCTAGGTAGGTTGTCATTTCCACGAAAATCAAATTCTTTTTCAAAATTAACGACCGTCACTGAGGGTGTCTTTTATTTGAAAAACGACCTAGTCTAAGGCGTATTTTTGAGAAAATAAGAGAAAAAAAAAGAATGAAATAAAGAAAAATAGAAAAGAAGAAAATAAAAAGTGGTGGTGGTTTATCGTTGATGATGTGTGCTTGCATCTTGTATGGGCATCTTTTATTATGGTTTGCATATGACTGCTTGCGTGTTGCATCTCCCTTTATTGGTTATTTCATTTGCCTTATTTGATTAGAGGCTTGGCCCCTTGACCCGTTATCAAGGTCAAAGTAAAGACATCCCTTGCTTATTAAGCAAGGGGCCAAGTCGAACAGATGAATTAACCTGTTTGCTTAAGTGTGAACTACGGCTGTAGGCACATGGAAAAGTGAAGCAAAAGCAAAGAACGTGGAAAAGGAGCAAAGTACACAACCACAAGTACACAACTACACAAGTGCTCAGGTAAAAAAAATTTCAATCTCATATATATATACATCATAAATATCTGAGTACAGGTGTGAGGGTGGAGGAGTACAAGTAAGTCTCTCTCAGCTCTCGCCTCCACCCTCCTCTCTCCTACTCTCTACCTCATCCTCGCTCTAATGCCCCAGATTTTTCGGATCCTTATTCGTGGGTCCCGGATCTGGTTTTTTTGGAGTGTCCGACTCTGTTGTGTCCGAAATTTTGTTTCGGATATCTTTCGTGTTCGGATCGGCGTGATCCGGAGTCGTTTCGGAGGCCCGGAAGCGTTCCGTGGCTTTTCCGCGTGTGTTTTTCGATTCCCGGTGTGTGTTTCGGTAATTCCTTCGGAACCTCGTTGCGGGTGAACCGGGCTGTTCACCAGGGCGCGAGTGGTACCGTTGCGATCGGTGCGTTCCGAGGATCGTGGAAGTGTGATTTTCTATTTTTCGGCATTTTTGAGAATTTTTAGATTTTCTATATATTTAACCTTTTCTCTCTCTCCCCATCTCATTTCTCTCTTCCCTCCCTCTCTCTTCTCTCACGTTCTCTCCTCTCCCCATCCCACTCCGGGCGGCCGACGGAGGCGGTGACGGCGGGGCGGCGTGGCTCGTGGGGCGTGGAGCGACGGGTACGGGACGAGGATCGTGATGGTGGAGGCGGTTCGTGGGATCGTGAACCGGCGAGGGCTTCTACGGCGTTTTCTTCGTGGATCGGCATCCACGGTGCGTCGAATCTTCGGTGGAGGTAGGGAGATGGACCCTCAACCCGTGTACTTCCTTTCCCACGAGTTTCGTAGGCCGTGGTGAGCCGAGCGGGCTAAACGGGGCGTTTTGGGCAAAATACATGTTTTGGGTGTGTGAGCCGATCTCTCATTTTACGGTGTTTTTGGCCGTTTCAGGGGTTTAGATGCATGCCTAGGGGCTTGGGGAAGGTTTCCCCTTTTGTTTCCCCTTCACCTGGGGGTGAACGGGGCGTGGCATGGCTTTTCCCGCGGTTTCTACCATTTTCGGGCGCGGACTGAGAACGCGCTATACTCCAGCAGTGCGTTCTTGAAGGTCGCGCTGCCCCGACGGGGCGCGTTCATCAGAGAAGATGAACAGTAAGGCGGTTCTTGTCGCGCTATGGGGTCCTAGCGCATTCTGCGTTGTCGCGCTGGGAAGCCCTAGCGCGATCTGCCTTGTCGCGCTAGGGGTTCCTAGCACGATCATCCTTGTCGCGCTAGGGGTCCCTAGCGCGACCTGTCTGGTCACGCTAGGAGAGCCTAGCGCGTTCCGTCTTGTCGCGCTAGGTGATCCTAGCGCGATCTTCCCTGTTGTCTCGTGCTCCCCTTGGGCCGTGTGTGTCCCGGACGCCCCGTGGAGTTCCGTGACCGTGTCTTTGGGTGTCCGGAGGTCCGTTTACTTTGATTAGTGTCCCCGTGAGTTTAAGGGGCCGGGTGACCTTCTAGCGTTCCGATTGTGTTGTGTTGGTCTCCAGTCGACCCGGTTGTGACCCAGTGGTCGACCTTTGGCCTTGTGAGTGTCCCGGGCACCCCGTGGGTTTTGTTACCGTGTTTTGGGGTGTCTGGAGGTGCCGAGTTATCTCGATAAGCGTGCCTATGGGCTTGGCGGGTCCGGGTGACCCCAGGTGTTCCGGGCTTCCGGGTTCTTGCTAGATTGAGTCACCGTGTATCGGTTTGAGTTCGGCGAGGTTTCCCCACACGTCATGGTTTCTCCGGGAGTGGGTTTTGAGTGGGCCATGTGTGTGGCCTCGGTCTGCGAGTCCAGTTGTCCAGCCTGGTGCTGGAGGGTTCTCGCTTTTCCCAGGGTTGGGAAATCGGTGTGGCAGCTTACGGGCTGCCTTGGGAATCATGCTTCTGTGGTTTCCGCGTAGGCCGTGCCTATGGCCTGTGAACCGCGAGTCCATGTCCTAACTTGGGACTTGAGGTCTCCTGAGTTCCCAGGTGGGGGAATGGTCTCGGCGATTGCAATTCGCCTCGTGAGTCATCGCATTGTGGTTTTGGACCTAGGGATTAGGCCAGATTGATAGCTCAGTGCTGTCGTGTGCAACGGTCTTGACCCCGAGTCTTGTGACTCAAAGGCCATTGGGTTTGTAGGTTTAGTGGGCTGTCCAAAGTCTGGTGGCGTCGTGCCACCTGTTACTCCATGTTACTCGCAATGGGTGCGTGCGTGGTTTTCTGTGTCCACGTTCTGTGACACGTCCACTAGTCGTAGCTTCCCACGGCACGCGTGTACTGGCTCGCCTGGGAGTGGCTGAGCGGCGTACCCGAGAGGCGGTGAGTAGGTTGGTTACCGCAGGGCCCCCGCGTACTTCCGAGTCCGGGTTTAGGGGGAAATACAAGCTAGAGGACAGGCCTAGGGCGTATGGTCTGAGTGTGCACACGAGGTTGGGGGCGTCGGACGGCGCCGGCAGGTGCGACCCCAACTAGTCCTTGTTTTGTGGTACTGGTTACTGAGTGTGTCTGAGTCTCACGCCCGGGGCGTCGTAGCTAGACACTTGTGACGTGGTGTAAGACGTCAGGGGACGCATCCGGTCGTTCTTCTAGTAGGTGGTGCTCCTGTCGCGTGACGTGGGTTGTCGTACACCGGGTTCTGTGCTCGTCCGCGGGACGGGACTTCATGAGTGGTTTCGGGAGTGTTCCCGGAGTCGAGGTCTGGGGTTTCCGGTGAGCGTCACCGAGGGCCTTTCACCAGACAGTGTTGTGTTCACGACGGCGAGGTCGTGACCGTGTTTCCTGGCCGTGTGGTTTTGGCTCAGGCCCTTTTTCGGAGGGCAGGCCTCCGCTACGGAGGTATCGTGGCGTTTTCCTAGTAGCGTGGCTAGGGCGGCTCGTGTTTGGTGGTCCCCGATCGTGGGATCGGGTAGTCGGGTGCGTGGCTTGGTCGTCCCCCGACGGGTGACTAGGTGGTGTTTTTCTGGTGCAGTAGGAGTAGCTGTAGAGTCGAGGTTTTGTCGGACACCGTAGTTACTTTTCTGCCTTCGTGGTTACTTCTTTCCGTTGCCGTCTTGCTAGCGTAGCTTTCCTTCTGCCGTTGTTTCTCAGTTGGGGTTCCGCGGGATCCCTACTGGGCCAGTGACAGGAGGCTCACCCCTACGTTTCAGGTGCGGCGGTTCTGCCTCGAGGTTCGAGGGTGCTGTGCGGTGGTTCTTAGTTGCCAGCTTACCGGGCCGAGTGTTCACTTGGCATGTGGTACGTTTTACTGCTTTAGACTGTACCTTCTGTTGGACTGGACTCCGTTGTAGTTGTTTATTTATTTCTGTTAATTGTTGGATTGTCCTGCTTTATTTCCTATTTCTTTGTGCCTCCACACTCCTTTTAGCCCTTCCGAGCCCTCCCGGCTCGTGGGCGGCAGTGCGAGTCTCGGGTTATCGGGCCTTCCCGGTAACTGGATTCTCGGGCCGTCACACTCGCCGTCCCGAGGAGGTGCTGGTGGAGGGGGCATGGGCCCCCATGAAGAAGCTGGAACTCGAACCTGGTCCCCTGCCTCGCTCCTCTCTCGAAGAGAGGAGCCCGCCACGAAGGTGGACCTGGTGAAGGCGTACCCCACAGCTCGGGCTCGCTCACGCCCTCGCCGAAGACGCTCCTCTAACGCTCGTAGCCGCTCCTGGGTAACAGCTAGCTGGGTCCTCAAGTCTGCCAGCTTACGCTTGCGCGCTGCCACCTGCTCCTGGTACCGGGCACGCTCTGCCTGCTGTAGCTCGTGGTGACGGGCACGCTCTGCCAGGTGCTCCTCACGCTCCCGAGCACGCTCCTCGCGCTCTCGCGCACGCTCTCTCTGCTCCAGCTCAAGAGCGACCCGTAGCTCCGCTACGTCCTGAGGCAGCTCCTCCCGCCGCCTCAAAGCCCGCTGCTCACGGATCGCTAACTCCGCCTCGACTAGGGCAGCCCGGGTATGAGCCGCCTGTAACTGTGTAGTCTGTAAACAGGTAAACAAGTCATCGGTTCCACATTTAACGCAATAATTCAACAATTCATGAAATGAATGCATGGTTAAAAGTAAAACTCACCCGTGTGGCCATCGCCTGCTGACCCTCCTCGATGCAAGTAAAAGTAGCTCGGAGCTCCTCCGTCTGCAAAACACTTTTTCATCAGCACATAATAATAGATAATTGAATGAGGTCTGAGTTTTGAAACTTACCCGTGAGGCGAGGTCGCGCTCTGCTGCCTCGGCCAGTGTCACTGCCCCTGCTAGCTGCTCTGCTAGTGCAGTCACCTCTGCACTAGGCCCTCTCGAGCTGGAGGCCTCTCCCGTATCTCTCCCAGCTGCTCCCTGCTGGGCACGCTGCATTCGTTGAGATTGTCAGTGGCTAATCATCAATAATTCAAGAACAAAAATTCATTTGCATATAGGAATAATTTAAACACTCACAAGGGTCTCAAGGTCTGCCCGCGTGGTGGCCAGCTGTGCCTCCAGGCTGTGTAGGTGGGCCTGTGCATCCATCGCTGCTATATCCCGCGCATCCTGCATCTATTACATATTAGTCACATGATAGATACATAAGCATTTGCATTCAATTTAGAAATAAGTGCATTCATACATACCCCTTGGACCCTCATCTGGGGTCGGCCGACGTAAACCTCCCAGTAGCGCTGGAGGTACTCGGAGCTGTCCGCTGCCTGAGAGGTGACTCGGGTCCTGCCTCGCTGCCAGTCGGCGTACTGGTCCGCGAACCGCACTCTCCAGTCGATCTCCTTGGTACGACCGCGCGTCTTCTTCCCAATCCCTCGTGGCTCTCCAACCTCTATCCACTCTTGATGAAGGCCGAGAGTCCTCATCACCAGTCTAAGCTGTAACGGCTCAATCTCGCTAAGGCAATGAACCCAAAGCTCATGCTCAAAGCGAGGTCGGCCCGCTACGACCCATGGCTGGCCCTCATCGGTCATCCCCTCGTAGGGTCTCCATCGCACCTGCATTCACAAGCATGCACACATCCATCATATCCATCATATAACATAAACATAAAAAGAAATGCATAACATTGCATCATGCATACCAGTGAGGGAGGGAAGTCTCGGAACTCTCTCTGTAACACCCACAACTCATAGGCGAGTGGGGCTCCAAACACTACCGGCAGCCAGCGCCGTGCTAGAGGGAAAGATCCCTCACCTCCAGGCCGTGGGTCGACGCGCCCCATGGGCATGTACAAGTGGCTCCAAATCTGCATCCATGCATCATATTAGCAAAGCATTCATACGCATATGTATTCTAAAAATAACAAAAACACATAAAAGAGGAAAAATACATACCTGAAGAAAAGGTGAGAAGCCACTGACAGTCGTCTCTCGACCTGTCCCCGTGGAGAGGTCGGCTATCAAGTGCGCCAGCAGCGCTACTCCCCAGGCATATCTGCCGACTCCCTCCAAGTCCTCGAGTATCCCTAGGAATCGGCAGTTGATGACGTCGCCCTTCGTGCCGAGCAGCAGCCTCCCGAGCATCAGAAATAAGAACCTCCTCAGATGTCTGTCTGCCCTCTCTCTGTCAGTTGGATCCTGGCAATAGGCTGCCCTAGCCCCATCCATCAATCTCTGGAAAAACTGCTCTAAGGACTCCCTGGGTCTCTGCCTCGCATCGCCCAATCCCATAGCTGTGGTGAGGTCGGTACGGAAGACGGTCCTGCACTCGCTAGGTGTCACATAAACCATCTCTAACCCTAGCAGTCTCTGGGTAAGCTCAGTGTAGTCAGGGTAGGTGAACCCGCTCACAGCCTCCCCGTCTACCCTCAGCCCGGTAATCCTAGCCACATCCTCTAGGGTGGGGATCATATGACCCCACGGCATCAAGAATGCCCGGCTAGTCCTATCCCATCTCTCTCTCAAAACCTGGATCAGTGCTAGGTCTGGCCTAACTGGATCTATGCTGAGGAAAGTCCTGAATCCCATGGCATCTACCCTAGCTCTCTGAAACTCGGGGAGACCATAATATGCTACCCGGACCTAGACCCAGGAAATGCATGTCCACATCAATCCCTGCATGCATAAAGAAAGAATTTTTGCTTAATTGTTTAAATTTAATGTGAAAATTCATTTAATTGTATTTGCTGAGATGTTTGCTGTTTGATTTAATTAACGACCAACCTTGGGTCGTGGCTTGCTTGATTAACGCCCCTGAGGGCGGCGTTATTTCTAAATTGGTGCTTGGTGGTTCTCTATGTTTATTGAATTAACGACCCAGCCTGGGTCGTTGGTTATCTAGAAGATGCCCCTATGGGAGGCGTTGGTTTGGAACCTGTTCTGGGAATGTTTGAATTAATGACCACCCCTGTGTCGTTGATTAATGAATTAACGCCCCGATAGGGGGCGCTATTTTCCCAGGGTTTTAAAAAAAATGAAACAGCATGCGAGATAATCAGGGTAGACATATTGAAAAATAAATTATTGAAAATGAAAAAGCATGGAAATTACCAGCATGATTATAAACATGATAATTCAAATTCACGACATGCTGCAGGGCGTGTTCTTATGTGATTAATTATTTTTCAAAATAAAAGAAATGAATTGACGACCCCAGGTATGGGCGTCTTTTCTTTAATTCACGACACCCCTGGGGGCGTCTTTTGTCTGAGTTACTGGTTTTCCCCACCGAGAGCTATGGAAATGGAACAAAATGAAAAAACAAAAATTTTAAAAAAATGGAAATCAGGGTTTGGGGGGGCCTACCTTTTGTCGTCTAGGTCCAGCCAGCTCTCCCCGAAGGGGTTGCCTGGGTTGCCGTGGCCGTCGGAGTTGGCCGCGGCGAGGGAGGACTACCGCCGGTTGTCCTTCTCTTTCTCCTTCTTCTCCTTCTTCATCTCCTTCTTCATCACCACCTTCCTCTTCTTCATCTTCTCCTTCTTCTTCGTCTTCTCCTCCATCGTCTTCATCATCACCTTCATCTCCTTCGTCTTCTGCTCCTCCGTCATCTTCTTCGCCGTGTTCTTCCTCGTCGCTGTGCTCCGTCGGTGGAGCCTCCTCAGCCGCCGCGGGAGGGAGCTCTTCCTCGGCGTGAGCGTGCTCGCCTTCCAGGTCCACGACCTCGGGGGCGCTAATCCTCTACCTCTTGTGTCCACCGCCGGCCATGGCTAGGGGATGAGAGAATGAGAGGGATAGAGAGTGGGAGATGGGGTTCGGTTAGGGTTGCAGAAGAGGGAAAGAGGGAAAAATGGACGGAGGAAGAAGAAGAAAGAAGGGGAAAAGGTGTTTTAGTATTCAAAAAGAATTAATGCCTAAGAGGAGGGCGTGTCTTGTTAAAGGGACGACTAGGCAATAGGGCGTTACTTCCAGATTTGGCAACGAGCTTTGAGGCGTGATTTATTTTCGCATGGGGAATGACAACCGTTGTCAGTTGCATTCAATGGGAATTGATTGACGTGATTGGAATAATCATTGCTATTTTTGATTAACGACTTTGATGCAGGCGTTATTTACATGAGAAGTGGCTTATATAAAGGCGTTATTCCCGGATATTTAACGAATACTTTTTGGAATTTGAATCAAATTAACGCCTTGTCTTAAAGCGTGATCCTATTAACGCGATTGCTGAAGTCGTCAATTATGGGAATTAATGTTTTGATTTTCAGAAAAAAGATCAATGAGAGACGACAAGTTCTGAGACGTTATTTGTGGAATTAACGTCATTCTCTGAGTCGTTATTCAGAACAGAAACACAGATTTTTGAAAGAATTCATCAGAAACAACATAATATGGCTCGATCAGAATGTTATCATTGTTTATTATTAATGAAAAGATTACAATGCATCTAATGAGCCATTTTGGGCCTTAAGCTTCTTAAAGCTATTACATATGATTTCCACTGATCCCTGTCTTCTTCTAAGTTATCCACGGGCTGATGAGTTTTGCAGATTTTCCACAGTGCTTGGATTGTTGTGCTTTCTTCTCCATCTTCATTGCAGCCGATGTCCCTTGTCTTGATAGGAGGGAGATGAGACAAATCCTCGAATAGTCGCCGTGGAAGCCCGAGTTGAGGAAGGCACCTATAAGAGTTGTATAACACGAATTCCGTGGCGCCTATTAGACGAAGATCCGTCCCGGGAGAGAATCGTGCGCGGAGTTGTTGAAATTTGAGTAATCCCGGGGCGCATGTGAAGAGGTTCTTAGGCATTACTTTGAGATGCTCCCTCCATTCCACCCTTTTCTTGATTTGAGGAATCCGGTTCACCACTCTATTGCTCAACCCCAATGAGCCGGTCATGTAAGAAAGAGGGCTTTTTGAGAATATCCTTGATGGTTGTTGGGCCTCCTCACAGGGATCGAACTTGAAGTGGAGATCTAGCCAACTAGAAAGTGCAAACATGCATCCATAAATTGGTCTCCCCATTGATGCCGAAGTAAGCCCACTATATAGAAAGGCTAATATCGCCGGTCCCACTCTCTCTCCTTCTCAAAGGCTAGCTATAGCACTCAATTGGGACTCTTCTAAGAAATCTTCCGTGGAGGGGAACAAGATTGCTCCCGCCAAGCACACAACAAAGGCTTTTGCTACCCGTTCTATTTCATCATCCTCTTTGGCTTGGTCGGACCTTTTGTAGACCCATGAGGCAAGCTTTAAAAGGTTAATTCCTTTGGTGGCTTTGATCTGGCTCACTAAGTTGGGGCTAGGAATCAAGCTTGTTAGCAATTCATGAGAAGAGATTTGCCTTGGCATGATGGCCATCTTCTCCTCATCCCCTTGTTTCATCTTCTTTAAGCCCAAAATCATCTCTAACTCTTCTAATAGAATGGTGGCTTCAAAAGTAGAGAAGAGGAAGGTGTGAGTAGAAGGATGCCATATCTCAACAAGAGCTCCTATAGCTGCCCAATCTAGGTGAATTTGGTCATAATGTTTGGCATGGGTAACTAAACCTAGGAAATGCCATCTGGATAGGAAAGCCCTCATGTCTGAACTGAATTTGGAGAGCAAGAGGGGAAGCCATTTATTTTTGGTGAATCTCCTAGCCCCTGGAATGTTTGGATAATCCTGAGAAAAGAAAAGAAAAGAAAGCACAGAGGATAAAAGAGATGAGCAGTGGAAGGTAGAAGAGAAGAAACAGAAAACGAACAACTCAAGCCTCGACATGCCTGGTTCAGAACGATCCTGTTGCTAATATGTCCATTAATTCCGGAGAGCCTAGGAGTGGAAATCTTCGGTTTCTTGATAGCTCTCTCCATCTTCTGAGTAACTGTCTGCAGAAAGAAGCCGAACGGAACAAGCAGCACCTGTGAAAGCAGAAGAAGAAGAAACAAAATGGAGGATTCGATTGATTTGCTGAAGGAAATCCCTCCTTTTATAGAAGTTTGAAAGATCTTATGCCCGTTCGAAACTGCAAATTCAAGTACGAGCATAACTGGGTTTAAGCTTTCTGATTCAAAGTCGGAAGCGTGTGTTTCGAATTTATGGTTAATTAACGACGGTGTTCAGGGCGTCATTTATTGAATTAACGACTTGCTCCAGGTCGTGTTTTATTTCACGCCTTGATGAGGGTCGTCTTTTGTTGAAATCTCAAATTAATTAACGCCTTGATGCTAGTCGTCTTTTATCCTTTTGACGCCACTGCTATCGGTCGTCAATTTATGGCTCGCATATTCAGCTCCTCTATGCTATTTTTAATGAACTTAAGTGCTATCTTTTAAGTGGAATTTATTTGTGATTATGCACTTATGGTCATGTCATGTTTAAACTGAGGATATTTTCTATCATGAGGACTAATGAATTTTCAAGTGCAGAAGAGTGCAGGATTCGAGATGCATGGGAGTAACATCATTCCGTTCTTGTATTCTTTCCTGTAAGCATTGTTACTATATGGTACTCTACGCTATTATAGTATATCAAGGACCTTGTGGTTCTGACGAACCTAGAATTTGAGTTCCCCTTCATCAAAAATAGTGATAATTCCAGGAGAATCTTGATCACACGGATAGGCCGTTGAGTCATTCAAGGTCTGGGACGATGGTTCCACTTTCTGGGTTGATGTGCGGACAAACGGGCTTCGGCTTAGTGTCAGCTCGGAGATCTGGATTCTTGACCAAATCTAGATGGCTTGGCAATATTATCCTTGATTATTTTCTATTTTTAGTTTGTTTTATTTTTTTCCTTTAAACCCAGCCTGCATCATGTAGGACTTTGAGCTTTATGATGAAAATCTTCATATTACGGCAATAATGAAGGTCACTCGCTCTTGATTGAGTTAACATGAGATATTCCACTCCAAATCAAGTACTTTATTCTCTCTGAAACCGCTCAGGCTAGTTCCTTGAAAGCGTCCCTTCGTTGGGTCTTCATCTCCATTCACTTTAATTTTCTGCAAATCCACTTTGGTTGTAGCACGTCCACATTGGCTGGTAACCGCTCTCCAAAGGTGCCTCCTTGTCGTGCCCTCGCGCACATTTTTATTTATTTAATTTAGTCTCCTTCATCCAGCCAATCGATGCTTTCTTGGAATCACCCGGAGTTGTTGCACTCAGAATCTTGGAAAGATTTCTAACGCTTAGTGTCAGAGGCGTGTCACATCACACCTTGGCATCTACTTATCAGTTCATTCCACTTCATTTCGCTTGTTGCACTTTCACTTCATTTTGTCTCACTCCCTTGCAAAGCAGACGCCAAGGCGGGGCAGCTGTAGACACGCCAAAATTGATACTATGTTGATTAAATCTCATGTCACCATATTAACGCCCCAAAGTGAACTTCAATATTTCCATAATATGAAGTTTTTCTATTTTTGTGTGTTTTTAGGCCATTTTCTAATTGTTTTTGTAATTCACGACTCTACGTAGGACGTGTTTTAAATAACGGCTTGGGCCGGGGCGTTTCTCAAAGAAAGGACGACTGATCCAAAAGACGCCACTTTCTGGACTTTTATAAATCCTACTCAAAATTAGAAAATAAGAATTAACGTCCCTCCATGGGTCGTGTTTTGAATTAACGTCTCTCTCTCAGGCGTCTCTTCATCATTTTCAAATAAAGAATGTTTTCATTACTAAAATTAAATCCATGAATTGACGCCTTTGTCCCAGTCGTGATTTTAATTAACGCCTTGTCCCAGGTCGTCAATTTCGAGTAACGCCTTTCCATGGGTCATCTTCCACCCTTCCGAGTCCTGTTTGAACATACCTTTCCTGGAGAGTTCCCTGCTATGTTTTGGTCACCATGCTCGATTGGGGAAGTAGAGACCTTGCCGTAGATGAGTCTTGCCTGTTCTTATCCCATCAGATCTGTGTTTTGCACCCTATAAATAGCCCCCTGGGTTGAGCTCGCGTGAAAGGTTAGAAAGGGAGAAAGAGTTAGAAAGGGTTAGAAAGAGTTAGAAGAGGTTAGAGAAGGAGTTAGAAGCAGAGAAGAGCAGAGCCGAGATAAAAAAAAAGAGAGAAGTAGCAGGTTAAGCAGAGAGTTTGTTTTTTTTTATAGAAACATATTGCTGCTGTTTGATGCTTCTTCCTCCTTTTGGATACAGCATCCCACGGCCATCATCGGTTTCTCTCCCTCTACTATTGTCAGGAACAGCAGGGATTTGTTTTTGCACTAGTTTTTAAGCTCATCTCACCTCCTTCGTTCATCATACATCGTTCTTTTTTTTTTACGTTTGCATTAGCTTTGCATCACATCTCCTCTCCCTGATTCTCTAGGGGTTTTAAAGAAACCAAAAGGTGCATCCTTTATGCTCATACTTCATCATCTTATTCTACTTGAGGATTGAAACTACACTTTGGTATAATCTATTTTTTCTTTGTTTGTTTGTGATTTATTTAAGGGTAATCAAAGAGAGAAACCCCCCTTCATCGGCCGGCCGGTAGAAGGAGGAGGAAGAAATCCACAATCATCCCGCATCCCTTTTCTCACCAGGTATTCGCAATCAATTTCTTTCCTTTTTTTGAGGTAACCCCTCTGGCGATCACCCTCCATATAGCAATCTCTTGCCCCCTTTTTATTTAGCTTTGTCGGCGTAACATCTTCTTCTTTAGGTGTTCACAAGTATATCAAAGAGTTGCATGATGACATCCGCAAGCATATAGGGAAGAGCAATGAGGCTTACAAAAGACAGGCAGATGCTCGACGGCGCCACTGCGAGTTCCAAGTGGGAGACTCAGTGATGGTGAGAATGGAGTGGCTCCTTCCGGGGCCTGCCTCCAAATTAAGGGCACGAGGTTCGAGACCCTTTCAAGTTCTGAGATGACTAGGCAGTAACGCTTATGAGCTGGACTTACCTGAGGGTTTTGGGATACACCCTACCTTCAACGTGGCAGACTTGGTACCCTAAAAGGGCCCCGCGGTGGGACCCAGTGAGGAGCTTGAGCCTTTACCCTCCCTTGAGAGAGACACCCACGGTGGCACTCTACCTCCTAGCTTGAGAGGTCGACGTGAGCAGGTGGAGGCAATACTGGATGAGCAGAGTACCATTACCAGGAACATGGTATACCAGCGTTACCTAGTGAGGTGGAAGGGCCGTCCCACGACCGAGGATACTTGGGTGAGCCGGGAGGACCTGCTGTGCCTTGACCCGGATACTTTGGAGCACTACCACAGTCTGTCGGACCCATACTCGACGATGTCGAGTTCTCCCCACCCCAGGAGATTTGATGAGGCATCTCACAGCGCTCTCTTTGGCTCGGATCGCCTGCATCACTTTGAGGAAGTCCGGCTATGTGATCACATGTTATTTTCCTTTTTTTTGAGTCATATCTTATGTACTTTCCTTTATTGAGTCATGCTGTTTTAGTCCATTTCCCTTATTATGCTTAATTGGGCCTTAATACCTTAGTTATGGGCCCATAGGACTGAGTCTAGGATATGTTTACTCTTTTATCTAATTGTCAAGGGTATTTTGGTCATGTAAAGAGTGGATGCCTACATATAGGCCCCATCTCTCCCCATGTAAGGGTGAGCACGGTTTGGTTTGGTTTGGTTTGAAGAGAATTTTTCTCAAACCAAACTGAACCGAATTAAGGCTTCAACCCGAACCAAACCAAACCAAACTAGTTTGAAACCAAACCAAACCAAACCGAATTAATTCGGTTTCATTCGGTTTGGTTCGGTTTGAACCATATTCATCTCCCATTTTATAAATTAGATTGGATTCAAACAACATTAGAGAAAAGTAGGGTAAAAGAATTTCTATCAAATAAAGTAAATATTAAAAAATAACATACAAAGTTGTAACTTGTAAGAACAAGCTCCATAATATTTTCACATAAGAAATTAAGAAGTTCGGTTATAGTAAAATAGAAGGTGATTTGAAACCTATTTCATAAAGTCGGAAACCCCATTAGAATGGTGAGAATTAGACCTTTTAAATTCGGATTTATAGTTACATATACATTTATAATAATTTGATAAAAATATTCTTAAATTCAGGTTATTCGGTTCGGTTTGGTTTTGTTCGATTTCTTGAACTTCAAAACCAAACCAAACTAAATTTTTTAATAGGGTTCGGTTTGAACCCAAACCAAAATTTTTTAAATTTCAACCCAAACCAAATCAAACCAAATCGTTCGGTTCGGTTTGGTTTTCGGGTTGAACCCGAATAATGCTCACCCCTATCCCCATGTACTTCACTTTGCATGAATATTGAAATAGAAGAATTTCCTTACATTCCCTCCTCTTCTCAAATATTTCTCCAAGTCTCTCTCTCTCTCTCTCTCAAGGGGGGCTGCGCCTCTTTCTCTCTCCTCCCCTCCCAACCACTTTCTCTCTCCCTTCCCCCTCCATTAAAGCCACTCCAACTCCCCACAACCCTTCTCTTAACTCCACCCCAACCCCAAGGTAGCTTCCACCACTCCCCACTCCACCCTCCAACCACCAACCACCCACTCCCCTTCCCCAAGCAACCTTCCATCTCCCCAAGGCTGAAGGAGCTTCACCCTAGGCCTAAAATTTGAATCTCCCTCCCATTTGGCTATACCCTCCCATCTCTCCACCCTCCTAACAAGCCTTGGTCACCCCTCCCATCCACCTCCCAACCTTGGACAGTCTCCATCTCCCTCCCCCTTCCTCTCCCATTGCTTACCTAGTGCACCCATCTCCCTTCCCTGCCCTCTCCAGCCAGCTCCAACCCTAGCTTCGCCCTCACCACTGCTCCCTCAGCCTTCCAAGAGGTCTCCAGCAACTCCACTCCCCTTCCCACATCCATTAACTCTCCCCTTTTCCCTGCTAAACCTTCACCACCCCCATCAATCATCATCCATTCATTTTCAGATTCAGTCCAGGGTTGTAGGCAGTAGAGCATCTGCAGTTGCAGAGGAGGCCACGACCTTCTCTCTAGGCTTCAGGTGGCGTATCCTATACCGGCGGAAACCTTGTCGAGTCAGCTTTGCAACGGATGTGGTCCCGCTGGCATCCAAGCTCGGAGCTGATCAGAGGAACGAATCTCGCCGGACTGCGGAGCCAGACCCTGACCGGCGACCTGAAGCTGAGTGTAAAGGCTCCCTCGACCAGCTCTGCTGAGCTCTTGGCCCGATCTTCAGGGGGCAAGAACTACATTCAGTTCTCTTTCAGTACCATAAAGAAGGAGGTGATTTGCTTGCCCGAGACACCCAGTTCCGGCCATTCTCGTCGAAGGTCGCAGACTACTCCTGTCTATCCAGGTTGGACCAACCCCTACTCTTTACATCATAGCTTTCATCTCCGACCTCCGATTATGGTCTGGTTAGTTGTAATTCGAAGCTACTTCGTCCATGGTCACGTCGCCGCCAATGTTGACTCAATCAAAGTTCGGTAGCGCCCGGGGCAGCTTTGGAATCAGTACCCTTCGGTTCTGCATCAGTCAGAACTCAGTCAGACCAGCTCAGTACTCCGAACTACAGAGACCGCCAACGTCCACCAAACGGCACCGAACTCGTACGGCCCATTCCCTGGTCAGTCCCGATCGTCTCAACGCTGATCCTGCCTCCTGAAACCTTCGGACGAGCTCATGGTTGTCCCGACACCAACATCCTATTTTGCAGTCCCAGACCAGGCAGAACAGAGCAACTTGTGAAGACGACGATGCAGCACCTCGGCTTGACCTCCGGACCACTACCAACTTTTACGGGTGGCTTCTAACTCGCCCCTAGTCAACTCAACATCAGTCCCGCCTTCCTGCAGCACCGGGAGATGCTCGCAGCAGCTCAACATCCACTCTCTAGCCTGGCTGGTCATATCGGGCAGACTCGGGTGCATCGGGTTTTTCCCCTCCCCTCGCTCGGCCAGCTGAAGGCCCCTCCCCGCGTGGAGGTAGTTTTGGTTGTAAAAAACTTAACTCCCACCCCAAGAACCCCCTCTTGCGCGAGGTGTAGTGCTGTAACTATTTTATTTTCAGGTCAAGTGCCACCGACGTGGCGTGCGGGTGCGTACCCATGCTTCCCCGCTCGCCCTCTTCTTCGACCGGGATCGGTGTCTTCACACCAATCAGGTGAGGAACTGGTCCCTCCCTTGCTGGTCTATATTTTGCTAATTTAATATTGTCTTTCATGCCCGTCGGACGGTGAGGGAGTGCCCGGACCCGTAATTCTCTTTTGTGTGCCCACCGCGGAGAGTGAGTGAGAGCCACCCAATCCTACGCCCCAACGTGCCGGCCTCCCACGAAGTTGGGACTCCCAGCCCCTTAGGGGGTCCGCCCAAGCTAAGCCACGTCCCAGAACGATTGGGTCCCACCTTGGATCCTCACCACCATCCCCCGATTGCCATCGAGAGATAGTGTGCGCCATGCGAGTAAGCTGCTAGCGTAAGTTCATTGATTGTCTTCATGTGCTTGCGAGCCTAAGTCCTAGGTTCATCAATTCATCCATTATCATCTTAGGGCTGTGCCACATCAGTGCGGTTTCATGTCATCGATTCCCGCACCTCGTACAAGGCGCTGCTTGGCCGCCCCTGGCTACATAAGAACATGGTGGTGCCCTCCACGCTTCACCAATGCATCAAATACACCCAAGAGGGGAAGGAGGGGAGGATATTTGCCAACCTCCACCCGTTCAAAGTATTCGAGTGTCACCTATTGGACGCTCCTCTGTATGCGGAACGGTCCCAGAAGACCTCTGAAGGCAAGACCCTTGTTAGGGCAACAAGAAGCACTTCCGACGACGACTGGTTCCCCCCGCCGCCGCCCGGGTACATCAATCCCAAGACGGTCCCACATATTGCTGTCACCGGGGACGTGGGTAGAGCAGCACCTCCTGCCACCTATCCTCAGGCCAATGAAACCAAGGTCGGCCTACAGCACGACCATATCGGGGTCCTAGAAGGCCTCACCAAGCCAATTCTTGGCCTCGACAATGGCACTGTTGAGCCTTTCAAAGCATGGGAGGTGACTCAATCTGACGGCCCCAGCAGTTTGTTTTACATGGCTGAGGAGCATCCTACACGGGAAGACACTGATTGCCATCTTCCTGAAGATATGGAGAACTCATTAGTCCCTGTTCAGGGGTTGACGTTCATAGCAAATCGAATGGCCAAGATATTCCAGAAGCAGCACATCCCTTCCGACCAGCCTCACAAGGAGAAAGAAGCATTCCAGAAGTTGTGGTATCCCGTAAACCTGGACAAAGAATTGAGGCGTGTTTCTCAACATCCACGGTTAGGCTTCACCCGTGAAGAATATTATTATAGCGAGCGATACGAAGTGGATACCATCTCCACTTTCTACCCTGCTGAAGATAGCTCACTGGGGGCAACCTTCGATGAGTACCCAGCGGAGGTCGAACATACTGAACCAGCTCAACTAAGAGACTCAGAATCAGAGGCTATACCTCCTTGCCGATACTGGGGGCGAGTATACCCCGAAGAAGCAGCTCTTCAAGCCAGGTTTGACACGGCCAGCAATAGCGAAGCTGAAGATGCGGAAGAAGTAGGACTGTCTCCCTCTAGTGGCCCTCTTTTGATAATGATGTCTGCGCCCCTCGTATCGACCAGAGAAGCTTCTGCTGAAACTGATCAAGATATGCATGCTGCTAGAAAAGAAAGGGGCACTTCCACCGAAGATATGGCAATCCAAGGAGATGGGGTACTCTTGTCTTCTGCTATGAAGCCGCAATATCGCTCTAGCACGGCAACAAACAACTGCCAGTCCTTTAGGACTGCAAACACATCTGCAAGGGCCGAGGTCGTTAGCTCGTCTCTCAAAACCACGGTGGCTATAGACCTGCCAGCAGAACAGCTCATGCAGTCGCCACTAGCTGAATCAGAAATCCCCGGCGAAGCCCAGGTGGAACAGAATGAAGAGGCCGAGGTACTCGAGCTCGAAGATGATATTCCAAATTTTGTCGACCTCCAGTCGGTGCCCCCAAAAATAGAAGATGGAGGCCAAGCCACAGTCGACGAACTGATAGAAGTTAACCTGGGAGATGAGGTCGACCCTAGGCCAACCTTCCTCAGTGCCAAGTTGTCTGCTGAAGAACATAAGCTATATATCCAGCTGCTACAAGAATACTGGGATTGTTTCGCCTAGACCTACAAAGAAATGCCAGAACTCAGCCCCGCAGTCTCACAACATGAGCTAGCTATAAGCCCTGAGGTCGAGCCGGTGAAGCAGCCGCCACGGCGCATGAGGCCAAAGCTCATCACTCAGATATGCAAAGAAGTTGAAAAACTCATTGATGTGGGTTTTGTCGAAGAAAACCAATACACCATGTGGCTGGCAAATATTGTGCCCGTGAAAAAGAAGAATGGACAGATCTGGATATGTGTTGATTTCTGAGATCTGAATAAAGCATGTCCCAAGATGACTTTCCGGTGCCGATCACTGAAGTCATGATTGACGCCACAATCGGTCACGAAACACTGTCATTCATGGACGGGTCTTCCGGCTACAACCAGATATGGATCGCGAAACATGACCGGGTCCACACTGTCTTCCGAACTCCCAAAGGTATCTATCATTATAAAAGGATGCCGTTCGGACTGAAGAACGTTGGTGCAACTTATCAGCGGGCGATGACCAGAATATTTGATGAACTGCTCTACTACAAGGTCAAGTGCTACATAGATGACCTGGTGATCAAGACCAGAAGAAAAGAAGACCATCTGTAAGACCTCCGAGTGGTGTTTCAGAGGCTCAGACAATATGAACTGAAGATGAACCCTATGGAATATGTGTTCGGGGTGTCGAGTGGAAAGTTCTTGGGTTTCATTGTCAAATATCGGGGGATTTAAATTGACTCCGTAAAGATCAAGGCGATCCAGGAGTTACCCCACGAAGGAACCTCTCTGAGCTGAGATCCCTGCAAGGCCGCCTGGCGTACATCCAGGGGTTTATATCCAACTTGTCGGAGCGATGACACCCCTTTCATAAGTTGATGATGAAGGATGTTCCCTTCTATTGGGATGAAGAATGCTAAATAGCCTTTGACAAGCTGAAGGATTATTTGAAGACCCCTCCAGTGCTGGGTGCACCAGTGAAAGGACGGCCGCTGGTTCTATATATAGCAGCCACACACTACTCACTGGGGCAATGCTTACCCAGAACAACGAAGAAGGGAAAGAACAAGCCCTTTACTACCTCAGCCGAAGACTAGTCAGAACCGAGGAGAAATATACCTTCATCGAGAAAGTCTGCCTAGCACTGGTCTTCACCACCAAGAAGCTCTGGCACTATATGTTGCCGCACGAGATCAAGTTTATATCCAGAGCTGATCCGCTGAAATATATCTTGTCCCAACCGGCACTCAAGGGCCACTTAGGCAAATGGGCGGTCATTCTTATGGAGTTTGATATCAACTATGTATCGCAGAAAGCTGTCAAGGGTCAGGCCATTGCAGACTTCTTCGCTGAGCATCCAGCACCAGAAGACTGTCCACTGGAGACAGAACTCCCTGATGATGAAACCCTGGAAGCCGACCAAGTGCGACCCTCCTTATGGCAATTATACTTTGATGGCGCCTCCAGAATTGACACCCCAACCACTAGACCGACCAAAGTCAGGGCAGGGGCAGGCATAGTCCTGAAATCTCCAGAAGGAGAAGTCATATATACATCCTGTTCAATAAGCAAACCCTGCACAAATAATGAAGTAGAATACAGAGCCCTAATCATTGGGTTGAAAATCACCTTGTCTATGGAGATTCATATGCTTGAAGCATTCGGGGACTCCATGCTAGTGATAAAACAGCAAGAAGGAGAGTTCTAGGTACGGAAGCAGGAACTCCTCCCCTATCATCAACTAGAAATCCACCTGATGGCAAGATTCTATTTCATCAGAGTCAAGCACATTAACCGAGGACAAAATGCCCAGGCAGACGCCCTCGCGAAGTTGGCCAGCTCTTTGGCGGTCCCACCAGATACAAATCTGAATATAGCAGTAATTAATCGACGACAAGTCCCCAGTGTGACGGAGGTCTTGGTTGATGAATAAGAAAATGAAGCGGCAACTGTGGAAGAAATCCAACAGCCCGATTTGTGGGAACACCTCTGTTGACACCCATTTTTTGCCCATAAGTTGAGTCATTCCCATTTGTTGATGTCTTGAGTTGTCCATCACTCGTTGGGGCTATTTTCAGGCATATTTTGGGACAATTTTATGGGTTGCCTCCCTCCTTGATTAGGTCCAAGTTGATTCAGGGCTTAACGGGCCTTGGTTTTGGTTGATTGGGCTTTTCTATGAGTTTCAAGCGCCCATGTGCATGTATGGTTCCTCCCTGGCTGCTCAATCCTTGTGCGGTTGTCTGTGGACCGTCTGTCTATTTTGGAATATTTTGGTTAATTTTTTGAATTTCCACCGACAAGCTTTTATGCGGTCCTCTCCTAGCCGTTCAACTTGATGGACGGACTGATGATGACTGCTCATCTCTCAGAGTCCTGTGCTTAATGGTTTTCTCAGATAATTATCCAATTAATCTATTTGTCACTGACAAGGCTAGAACGGTTTGTCCAGGCCGCTCTACCTTTGAACGGTCTCATCCGAGCCGTTCATCTATGAGAGTCCAACGGCGAAGGTTTCGGTCAGTTCGATGGATAATTTGGATTATTTATGATTTATTTTGAATTTCCACCGACGGGCTTGGACGGCAAGGACATGACCGCCCATCCAGTTGAACGGTCTATCGTAAGACCGTTCATCCGTTCGAATGCTGAATTTCAACAGATTTTATCCCTTTTATCCGTGGTTTTATCCCCAACTTCTCCCGTCATTTTCTCTGCGGATAATCAACCATTTTTAGTGCCGTTTCGACTGGATAAGAGATAATCTATTTATCTACGATCTTCCTTTGATTATCTCGACCTGAAAATACCTCTAAACCCTAATTTCGAGCTAGGATTTTAGGTGCTCTATAAATAGACCCTAACGGCCGGGTTTGAAAGGGGGGAAGATTTTGGTCGACGGCGAAGCCCTGTCGAATCCTGGAGCGACCTAGCACTAAGGAGGGAGGCCTTCTACGTCCATACAGGCCTCCGGTCCAGGGAGTAACCTTCATTTTGAGTCTTTTTTTCTATCTTTGATAGTCCATCATTCCCTTTTGTGTTGTATGCATCATTCTTCCTTGTTTTTCTTCATTTGCACTATCATTCACACCTCCTCCCACATTTTTGACGCCCCCAGGGGTTTAAAACTCCCCAGGTATCCCCCACTTCATTTAGTTATGATCATTCATCTCCGTTTTAGCATATACTACACTCTATAGTTCTAACTTGGGTTTTATTTTTATGTTTACACTCTGTTTCGCAGGTCAGCAACATACTAACACGAGGGCCATCCCCTCTGGCCGGCCGGAGAGGGTGGAGGTTGGACCCCTTTGTGACTTCTGTCTTGATGGTCTTGTGCGGCTCTTCCAGGACCGTTCGATGGTATGTGCGGTGGATCTTCGATCGCGCTTCATCGTCCTGTGGTTGTGTCTAGACCGTCCATCAGCCGGTAGTCCTACGTCCCGCGTCCCCACAGCACTGAAGAGCGGTCTATCGTAAGACCATGCATCATTTAGGCGGTTCTCCCTGAACCGTTCATCCTCCCAGTGCTGCAGGTCAGGCGAGTGTCTCCCTTTTTCCAAGGTACGACGTGTCAATCACATTAGGCACCTTGGTGGCGATCACAATTCTTTGCTCTCTTCTATTCTCCATCTACTGTCCCATTTATTTTATTTTACATATCGATTTATTAGATGGGGAGAATAGAGGTCTTTCAAGTCGATCTTGAAGAGAAAGAGAGTAGAAAGAATAAAAACATGTCAATAGCCCGTTTTTTGGCGATCACGGTGGGACACCTAGTGCTCATCGTGTTGGTGGTTTGCTGACTTCCCTTTGCTTTGTTAGTTCTGTGTTTTGGGAGTGGTTTCAGGCTTTGCTGCCGGCCTCTACTCCTGGATGTTGTGCGGTTAGTACAGAGCCGTTCCGGGTCTTGGGCGGCTATCAAGGCACCGTCCGTCTCTTCGATAGGGTCTTGATTCCCATGACTCTACTGCTATAGATGGTGTGGCTTAGAGCGTTCATGTTTTGTGCGGTTATCCTTCGGCCGTCTATCATCTTGGCTCAGGTACGCCTCTGCCTTTATGCTGTTGGCCGGATTACTGTAACGCGGTTGCTTCAGGTCCATTCTAGTTCTTATGCGACAGTCAATAAACCGCCCATCCTGGTACGCTTCTGATTTCTGTCTCTTTCAGTCTATCGTCTTCTGATTCTCCTATTACTTTGTCGTCACTCCCTGGATTATACGGTCCACCCCAGACCGTCTATCTTGTTGTGCGGTCTCCCACAGACTGTCCTTCTGATGCCACAGTGCACCCGAGGTTACTTTGATTGCCATATCTATATTGTCTTTGTTCTCCTTGGTGCCATTTATTGATCTTCCCCTGGTTACATGTTGTTGCTGCCTATTTGCTTTCATGCTCGCATGTTTATTTTGGTCATTGCTTGTTAGTTTCTAGGCTAGATCTTGCATGCACTCCGGTGCACATAGGATTCATGCATTTCATTCATAGTTAGTCGCATTCCTACCGAGGTAGGGTTTCCTCTCGTCTCCATACTCCTTGGGGCCGACTAGGGGACCTTGCCAAGGACCTCCGTAAGTCCCCGTGAGCCGTGGATTCCCACACTGACGCCGGGCAGGTTGTACCATACCACCTCCCAGTCTAGGGTCTGCATTCGTGCGAGAGAGAGTTCTTTAGAGTCTGCCAGTCCTCCATTCTCACCCTGTTTAGGTACCTTGTGGTCGAGTGAATTCCCATTTTAATTAATCCACTAAGGTCCTACGAGAACCTATAAAAATCTTCGCGCATCACTTGAAATTTGTTTGGGTAATTGGCTGATTCTTTTCTCATCTCTCTCCTCCACTGTATGTTGCACAGTGTCATCATTTGCATCTTTTTGTCAGATTAGGCTTATTTGGTCTAGTTCATCTTTGTGTGTCTCCATTTAGCTGCATTTGTCTTAGGTTCATTCCCATCCTTATATCCATTTGAAATTCACTGTATAAAGTCTCGATTCTCCCCATGGAGCACTTCTCCCCTGCACTTTATTCTTGCACCCCTCCACCTTCTTAGCCCCGTGTGGATTCCTCTTCTCATGCGGGCCCGTCTCCTTATTCCTCCATTGGACCCCATTCTTTAAACGGGCCACCTTATCCCGCCCGTGCTGCAGTTAGCCCAATCAATCCTCATTCTTACATACATGATTCTTCCAGGCCCATGCATTCCTCCATTCCCAGAACGGGCTTTCCTTCTTCTTAGGCCGGATCCTCTTATCCGGCCCATCATCATTACCCTAGTCTAAATTCACCATCTCTTGCTCAGGCTGGTTCATACCCTTCTCAGATTCTTCCTACCGAGGAGATGTTCACTCAAGCCGAACGCCAACTTGATGAATTGCAACGCCGAATCAATCCTCACACTTCTTTGGATATCCCGTTTGCCTTTCGAGGTCTTCAACTTCCACCACGTTCACAAATTCCCGCATATCACCGCTATGGTGGAGTTGGTGACCCCTATGTCCATTTGAAGGAGTTCTTATATGAGTCGGCCCAGTTTCAGCATGATCAAAGCTTGATGGCCTATTTGTTTGGCCTATCTTTAGAGGGCTCGGCCAAGGATTGGTTCTTCACATTGTTACAAGAGCAGATGATGAATTTTCAAGCCATTCAAGCAAGATTTATTCAGCAGTACCAGGATCAGGTTGGGCCCAGATATTCTATGGTTGATCTGGCCCAAGAGAAGATGAAGCCCGGCGAGGAATTCTCCATGTTTGCCGACCGCTGGCGTCGCCTAGCCACGCAAGTCCCGGGGCATATTCCGGAGGGCGAGCAGATCAAGATGGTTATTTCTAATGCAACGCCCGAGCTCAGGTGCATCTTAGCCCTGAACGATATCACATCCTGGCAACAGCTTTACAATCGAGCCTGCTTCGTTAGCCAACAACTCCTAGTTTACTTTGACCATGAGTCTCCTCCACTGTCACCTTCTACATGCACTTTCCCTCCGCCCTCCACCGCAAGTCAGCCCTCCACTACATATCCCTCCACGAGTCGACCTTCCTCTCCCCCACACCCCTATACCTCCATGTGCTCCACCTTACATCCCTCCATGAGTCAGCCCTCCGCTATTTTATCTCCCCACACCCCTCCACCTCCGGTCAAGGAAACACTACACCCAGAACGGGTAGATGCTGTCCATTACATTCCCACTCCCTCCATGCCTCCACATCATTCTAACCCTCCGCCTTTGCCTACGTAATCCCCCTTACCTACCCAACCTCCGCCACCATCCCCACTACCTTTTCACACCCCTCGGCATCCGCCTTGCCCGAAGTGAGCTTCTCACCCTCCGTTGTCGGAGTCTTTTATAGACATTTTCAGGGCTTTGATGGCCGCTCACTCGTTGCCACTCCCTCCGTTTGTGCCTTGCCAACCTGCGGTCGGGGACATGCTTCAGTTTTGTGACTTTCACCGCCAGCGGGGGCATGTGGTCGAGAACTGCCCCAAGTTCCAGGAAATTGCCTATGATTTGGAAGATAAAAGGATGATTGATTGGGCCGCCATGTGTAAAGCTATTTTGGATCTCAGCAGCAAGCAGCAGCAGCAGCAACAGTCGCCGCCGAAGCAGCCATCTTTGTTACAAGATCAGGGGCACCCCTGCGGTTCCTTTTCTGGCATTGCACCTGCTCCGTTATCTACCCCACCTTTACCATCTCCTGCCCCGTCTCTGCCTCTATAGACCCAAGCCTCTGCTCAGGCTAGTGCTACTTCTCCCTCCTCTTCCACTTCCATCATTACTTCTACTCCCGACGCCGCTAGACAGGTCGTGCCGATACGTCGACGGTGGGCGCCGCGACCCTCCAGTTCCTCCGTCTCACCACTACTGTCACCATCTTCACCTCCATTACCTTCATTACCCACATCACCCTCTCCACCATCTCCACCGCCTCTGCCATCCCCTTCGCCATCGTTACCCGAGCCTGAGCAGGACATACCTATACCTACACCTTCCCCTTTACCTTCTCCTACGCCTCCACCTCTGCCCTTGCCTCCACTCGAACCTATCATCACCGCTATCTCTCTACCGCTCACATTGCCTTTATCTTCGCCTCCCAAGTCCATTACCCCCACTTTTCCACCCCTTTCTACTTCCACCCCACGGAGCGGGTGTATGCGACCGATGGTGCCCCTTGGGTTTGATCCCCAGGAAGATGACCAGCCAGGTCAGGACGATTCTGTACCAGTCGTGTGTTTCAAGATTGAAGATTTCATCTGTCGCATGCCGGTCCGAGCCCTAGTCCCTGGCTATCTTAGGGATAATGAGCCTGCATGCTCAGAAATGGTTGCAAAGAAGAGTTCCCTTGTGTTGGTGCCAGTTTCTTCAAAGGCGAGGCCGGTAGCTATCTCTCTGCTTGCCGGGAAGTTCACCATTAATGCTGTTATTACCTCGCGCTCGATTGCTGTTCAGCTCAATGGCCGAGAGGGGTTCTCTACTCGGATTATGCTAACACATACGGCCACCCGGAGCCTGATGGATTCCCTATTCAAGGGGCAATTGGCCGTATCCTCTGCACTTGCAGAGGACATTATGCACTTGCTGTGCAATTTCTCTCAATTTATTAGCATGCCGGCCACGTCAACGCCGCGCATTGATCTCCCTCAGCTTTGTCCTGCTCTTCTAGTACGAGAGTTATACTTCAAGTCTGATTGCCGAGTGGAGCTGCTGAGCCTCTATGTTCTAGTGCCAAGAGACAAAACTATGTGGCTTCATTCAGTTGAGAAGTTGTTTGCTCAAGAATGTCCACCTACGGTTAGCACCGGGAGTCTAGGGGCAACTACCCTGATGAAGCTGCATATTCGCAATCAGGCCAGGCCATCTGCCAGGTGGGCCCGCTATTTGAGAAGACGTTACAGATTGAGGAGCCCGAGAAGCCGAGTCCGCGCCAGGCGACGTTGTTTCCGGAAGATTTCTGCTAAGAAGAGGCGATGGCATAAGTTCAAGGGCTGTCAGTTGCGCACTTGGGGGTCCACTTCCTCCTCTCCTTCTTCCGTCCATTCGTATTTTCTTCTGCTCGGTTCTTATCCTTGGGTGGTGTACCTTCCACCACCTGACTATGTTTCCACCATCTTCTCCTATCCTTACCATCCTAGGCGTCGGCCTATGTCCTCCTCTTCCCCTGAGCCAGGGGCATCCTCTTGTAGTTTTTCTCCCCGGATACGTCCGGATTCCGCTTTTCATCCTTGTTCCCCAGCCCTGTTGGGGATTCCTTGTGCTCATTCCCCGACTTTGTCGGGTGGTTTTCATTTGGTCATGCATTTTTTCCCACGACCCTGTCGGGTGATTCTAATTCCTTTTCTCTGACTATGTCGGATGATTTTTCTTCTCATCCTTCTATTCTTTCCTCCCCACCCTTTCGGGGTTCTCACCCTTTTTCTTACTATTTTCGAGGCTTTAGCCCGCCTTGATCTTAGTTAATGACTAGTTATTCTATACTTGGTTCCTTGTTATCAGGGCCTCAGTGCCTTAACGAGGGAGTTCTAGCCCTCGTCTCTCTTCCTTTTTATCCCTCCTTCATCCAGTATGATGTCTGCCACTCCTCTATGTCGAGGAATCCAATCCTTTGCTCTCCTTTCATCCTTTATACTGACAAGCAAGGAAAACAAAGTTCATGCTCCTCAAAGCTCGATGATCGAGATCGCTTCAGGATGCTGGTTTCCACGCCTTGGATCTGCAAAGGTATCTTTGATTTTGTGCCAGAACATGTAATCATTGCTATTACTCTGTTATTTTTGCACGCGCTTATAATGTTAGTTCCTTAAAACATGGTTGAGTAGCCTTAGGCTTTAGTTAGTTTGCTTAATCAAATGAGTTCGCTTCTGCAGCATCCCTTAGGCTGGTGATAGCTCTGCGCTGGGAGTCTAGTTTCTTTCCCCGATCATTGAGGGTGACCTTTGAGTATGGATTTTTTCACACTTCACGGCGAGCCAAAGCCGATCTCTCTAAGGCACACCGTTGCTGCTTTGGCCATACTTTGGATATGCACGAAGGTCTTTTCTTTTCTCTACTCGGCCAAGTGCAGGGGCAAAAGATGGATGGATAAGATGACTAACCTAGGCGCTCCCTAATACGAGAGAGGTCTCAAATAGGGGCAGTCTTGACCCTCAAAAGTGAGCTTTCATGCTATATCTGGCCAATAAGGGCTACCAAAATGAGAAAATAATCAATATGCAAAATTATGAATCAAAGGCATAGCAAGAGTGGCAGTACAGTTTTCCGCGGGACGTCATGAGCCCGGTCACATGCGTGCCTGATAAATATGGGTCTAAAAATCAAAGGCACAAAGCCCCAATGCAACATGCTATCTCTGAGGGGTAGTGTCCTGGAAGGAATTCAAGTCCTGATGTCTCCCATCTTGCATAAAACTTATCTCCAATTTTTCTTCTGCTTCTCCCTCTTAGGCTGGGTTGTATCCCGAGTATGGCCTTAGTAGGGGCACCGTTCTTTAGAGGCAGATGGTTGTGGTAAGCCACCCTCACATGCACACTCTGCTCAAGGGAAGCCTTTAATGAGAGGGGAGGGACGGCGATCCCTGGCCAGTAGTTCGAGCCTGTCCTTGGGTGCTGCAGATTGCTATTTCAAAAATGCAAAAAAAAGTATATCAAAAAAATGAGATATTATCAAAAATTCAAAAAAAGAGAGATATTGTCAAAAATCTAAAAAATGAGATATTGTCAAAAATTAAAAAAATGAGATATTGTCAAAAATCTAAAAAATGAGATATTGTCAAAAAATCCATAAAAATGAAATACTATTCAAAAATCCAAAAAATCATAAAATTACAAAAAGCCAAAAAATGTGTCTTTTTATTTTCTTTTTTCGGATTTATTTTGAGAACAGATACGTAATCTGTTTGCTAAGTGTGCAGGTTACAGGTACTCAAGCTTTCCTTGCTCCATATTTTGTTCTATCTGTCTCCGGTCCACATCTTTGATCTGTTCTTTCCTTCTTCAATCCACTCTCTCGATCTGTTCTGGAGCTCATGTCCTTCTCAGCTTTTGTTCGCAATGATCATATCTTTATGAGAGGATTTTACCTCACGATTATGAACCTGGCGGTTCTGCTTCATTCCGATCTCGAGTTTTGATCGAAGAACGTGTTTTGTTTATGTCTCTTTGTTCCACCATGTCCTTTGTTCATGTCTTTGTCTACCACCATGTCCTTTGTTCATGTCTATGTCTACCACCATGTCCTTCGTTTATGCCTCTTTGTCCCACCGTATCTTTGTCTCATGTCCATGTCCCACCGTGTTGTCCCACATATGTTATTTTGTTCCTCGCCGCATGTTGTTAATTATCTTGCACATGTCGATGGTCGTCGTTCCATGTTCCATGTCTTGTCCCAACCATGCGATCTGTCATGTTCTTATCTCAACCATGTGTTGTCCCGTCGATTGTTGTCTTGTCACTCCGTGTTCATGCATACGTATTGTCTGTTTATGTCGTTGCCTATGTGCTTGTTCGTCTTGTTGTGTTATTTTCCATTCGTCATGTCATGTTGTTGGTTGTTCAGTTAATCATTGTGTTGTCTCTGCTATGTTTATCTCATTTGTCTTATTCATGAAAATCCATAAAAATCAGAAAAAGAAAATCTAAAAAAAAAACTTGCCGTTTCACCTACACAGGTAAGTCAGGTATGGCCTTCTATCCTTATCACCCTTATTGCATTATTATATGATACTATATTATATTATCTCGAGAACCAGTTGGTCATCTACGTGTTCCAGGATCTGATGTTCCTCTTTAACAAAAACGATGATGATCCAGGTTCACGTATTTAATCTTCGGATAGGCCGTTAGGTTGGGATGTCATGGGGAGGATGGTTCTATCCTGCACGCCGTGGTTGCGGATGGTATCTTGACTCTGATTTTCCCAGCTTAGTAATATTATTCTCGAGTATTTTATATTTTAATATTTCTTTGCATTTGTTTTAACGATTTCTTTTATTTTAGCCCAGCATGCATCATACGCATCTTTTGAGCTTTCATGCCCCATGGTTTGCTTGAAGAATGTCCCATCAGTAATGGTTAGCTGTGCGTTCAGTGTTTGAGTAAGAGGAACTAATTCCACTCTGAGTTAGAAGGTTCTCTCTGGTCGATTCGCTTGGCTTGGTTGATTAAGAGGTCCCTATCTGGAGCTTTAGCCTGTTTTCTTTACTTTTACTGCCTGCATTTGGCCTCCTCATTGGACCGCGGGATTGTGTCCCCCATGAGGTTGGTCATGTCGATTCATTTCATTTAGTTTAGTTCCTCCAGACTAATGTCGCTTTTGGTTTAATCATTCCTTGCATCTGGTTCAGAGTTTTCCGGAAGATTCTCATCGCCTTTTGGTAAAAACGGGTGTCGTTTTACCTTAACACCCGCTTTTTAGGTCCACTCCGCTGCATCTCCGCTTCATCTCCATGTTCCATGTCACTTTCGCTTCACCTCCGCTCGCTCCCCTGCAAAGAGGACGTTAAGGAGGGGCATCTATTGACACCCATTTTTTACCAATAAGTTGAGTCGTTCCCATTTGTTGATGCCTCGAGTTGTCCATCACTCGTTGAGGCTGTTTTCAGACATGTTTTAGGCCAATTTTATGGGTTGCCTCCCTCCTTGGTTAGGTCCAAGTTGATTCAGGGCTTAACGGGCCTTGGTTTTGGTTGATTGGGCTTTTCTATGAGTTTCAAGCGCCCATGTGCATCTACGGTTCCTCCCTGGCCGCTCAATCCTTGTGCGGTTGCCTGTGGACCGTCTGTCTATTTTGGAATATTTTGGTTAATTTTCTAAATTTCCACCGATAAGCTTTTATGCGGTTCTCTCCTAGCCGTTCAACTTGATGGACGGACTAATGGTGACCGCTCATCTCTTAGAGTCCTGCGCTTAATGGTTTTCTCAGATAATTATCCAATTAATCTATTTGTCACCGACAAGGCTAGAATGGTTTGTCCTTGGACGCTCTACCTTTGAACGGTCTCATCCGAGCCGTTCATCTATGAGAGTCCAACGTCGAAGGTTTCGGTCAGTTCGATGGATAATTTGGATTATTTATGATTTATTTTGAATTTCCACCGACGGGCTTGGACGGCAAGACATTACTGCCCATCCAGTTGAACGGTCTATCGTAAGACCGTTCATCCGTTCGAATGCTGAATTTCAACAGATTTTATCCCTTTTATCCGTGATTTTATCCCCAACTTCTCCCGTCATTTTCTCCGCGGATAATCAACCATTTTTAGTGCCATTTCGACTGGATAAGAGATAATCTATTTATCTACGATCTTCCTTTGATTATCTCGACCTGAAAATACCTCTAAACCCTAATTTCGAGCTAGGACTTTAGGTGCTCTATAAATAGACCCTAAAGGCCGGGTTTGAAAGGGGGGAAGATTTTGGTCGACGGCGAAGCCCTACCGAATCTTGGAGCGACCTAGCACTAAGGAGGGAGGCCTTCTACGTCCATATAGGCCTCTAGTCTAGGGAGTAACCTTCATTTTGAGTCTTTTTTTCTATCTTTGATAGTCCATCATTCCCTTTTGTGTTGCATGCATCATTCTTTCTTGTTTTTCTTCATTTGCACTATCATTCACACCTCCTCCCACATTTTTGACGCCCTCAGGGGTTTGAAACTCCCCAGGTATCCCCCACTTCATTTAGTTATGATCATTCATCTCCGTTTTAGCATATACTACACTCTATAGTTCTAACTTGGGTTTTATTTTTGTGTTTACACTCTGTTTCGTAGGTCAGCAACCCACTAACACGAGGCCCATCCCCTCTGGCCGGTCGGAGAGGGTGGAGGTTGGACCCCTTTGTGACTTATGTCTTGATGGTCTTGTGCGGCTCTTCCAGGACCGTTCGATGGTATGTGCAGTGGATCTTCGATCGCGCTTCATCGTCCTGCGGTTGTGTCTAGACCGTCCATCAGCCGGTAGTCCTACGTCCCGCATCCCCGGAGCACTGAAGAGCGGTCTATCGTAAGACTGTGCATCATTTAGGCGGTTCTCCCTGAACTGTTCATCCTCCCAGCGCTGCAGGTCAGGCGAGTGTCTCCCTCTTTCCAAGGTACGGCGTGTCAATCACATTAGGCATCTTGGTGGCGATCACGGTTCTTTGCTCTCTTCTGTTCTCCATCTACTATCCCATTTATTTTATTTTACATATCGATTTATTAGAAGGGGAGAATAGAGGTCTTTCAAGCCGGTCTTGAAGAGAAAGAGAGTAGAAAGAATAAAAATATGTCAACAACCTCCTGTGTTGGTTTCGCCACCAACAGCTCCCGAAGGAAAAAGAACAAAGAATGAAGCTCCTGAGGGTCAAGGACTCTTATAAAATGAGAACGAAACTTTGTTCCGAATAATGACACATGCCCAAAAGAAAATCTTACTTCATTGCTTGTACCCAGCAGAAGCATGGCAAGTAATGCAAGAAGTCCATGCTGGGTCAGCCGGGGCACATCAGGCCGGTCCAAAAATGAAGGTCGAAATAAAGAAGCTGGGCTATTACTGGCCCTCTATCTTCAATGATTGTTGCAAGTGTACAAAAGCTTGTCATAAATGTCAAGAGCACGCCAACGTGTCAAGAAGACCACCGGTGCTGCTACACCCCACCCTACCAAGTTGGACGTTTGCTCAATGGGGCACAGACGTGGTAAGACCCTTACCGGCATCGTCAGCAGGGTACATATACATCTTAGCCGTCGCAGATTACTTCTCCAGATGGGAAGAAGCAATAGAACTAAGAGAAGTGACGGGAGAATTAGTCGCCAGATTCTTCCGGTAGAATATAATATTTCGGTTTGGAGTCCCCAACCGAATTATCTGAGACAATGGAAGCCACTTCAGGAACCAAAAGGTTTATCGACTGGCTGATAAATATAAGATCGACTGGAGGACGTTGTCCCCCTACAACCCTCAAGCCAATGGGCTCGTAGAAGCCTTCAACAAAACGTTGTGCACTTTGCTGGCGAAGACTGTCAAGTCCAATAAGAAGGATTGGGAAGAAAGGACGTACGAGGCACTTTGGGCTTATCGTACAGTTTATAAAACTCCAAATGGATGCTTACCATTCTCCCTTGTATATGGGTCAGAGGCGGTAGTGCTAATTGAACTGGAAGTCCCATCACTCCGAGTCGCCATTCAGCATGGGTTGGCTAGCAGCGAACAAACTAGCATAGAAAGAAGATTGGAAGAGCTCTCCGAGCTCGAAGGAAAGCGTCTCCGAGCACAACAAAATATCCAACTCTATCAAGCTCGCATGGTCCGCGCTTTCGATAAGCTGGTCAAAGGACGAGAATTCAAGAAAGGTGACCTGGTAATGGTTAAAAGAAGAGAAGTGATGGCCGAAATGTAGTTCTTGTGGATCACAAGGGAGTAGTTCAGTTCTCCCCTCTTAATGGGAAACATATGAAGCTGCACCATGCAGTCCCATCAACGTTCCTAGAATGAGTGAAACCTACCTTGGCCTAGTGGCACTCTGCCCAGGCCGAGCTCTTTGATTCCAGTCAGCCCAGACTGATTATCAGGCCATTGGTCCGCAATTCTGGGAACATCCCCAACAAGCACTAAACCCAGGATCCTTTGGAGACCCGCATACATCCATCGGGGACACCACCTGCATACAATGTCGCCATTATGGACCTTACGTCCGAATCGGCGTAGAAATCCTTCTTTGCGTTAGCATTACCCTCTTGCTAACGAATAAACTCCTTTCAGCGCAAGACTTTGTGTCCTAGCCGACCTGCATATAATATCGCCATTATGGACCTTACGTCCGAATCGATGCAAAAATCCTTGTTTGCGTTAGCATTACCCTCTTGCTAACGAATAAACCCCTTTCGACGCAAGACTTCATGTCCTAGCCGACCTGCATACAATATCGCCATTATGGACCTTACGTCCGAATCGGTTCAGAAATCCTTCTTTGCGTTAGCATTACCCTCTTGCTAACGAATAAACCCATTTCGGCGCAAGACTTCGTGTCCTAGCCGACCTGCATACAATATCGCCATTATGGACCTTACGTCCGAATCGACGTAGAAATCCTTCCTTGCGTTAGCACTACCCTCCTACTAACGAATAAACCCCTTTCGACGCAGGACTTCGCGTCCTAGCCGACCTTCATACAATATCGCCATTATGAACCTTACATTCGAATCGACACAGAAATCCTTCCTTGCGTTCGCATTACCCTCTTGCTAATGAATAAACCCCTTTCGGCGCAAGACTTCGTGTCCTAGCTGACCTGCATACAATATCGCCATTATGGACCTTACGTCCGAATCGGCGCAGAAATCTTTCCTTGCGTTAGCATTACCCGCCTGCTAACGAATAAACCCCTTTCGGTGCAAGGCTTCATGTCCTAGCCGACCTTCATACAATATCGCCATTATGGACCCTACGTCCGAATCGGAGCGAAAACTCTTTTACATTGGTATTTGTGCTTACCAACGAATAAACCCCTTTTCTATTGGCGCAGGGCCCCATGTCCCAGCCAACGGTCATATGCCACCACTCAGGGTCGAACATCGCACGTCGACCCATCATCATGTTCCTACCTCTGTCAATATAAATATATATATATATAATAATAATAATAAAATGGGGCTTAAAATAGAGGTGCCCCGCCAGTCTTGTTCAGATTCTCTGAACAAGGGAAAAAATGGCTATAACCCAGCTGCGGTGAAAACCCGAAAGAGCGCCGTAGGTAAAATCGGGTACCCCGCCACGCGAAAACCCGAAAGGGTGCGTGGGTAAAAGCAAGAGGGGGCTGGCTTCGGTGAAAACCCAAAAGGGCACTTAAGTCAGTAATGTGGTAACTTGAATTTCCTCTTCACCCGCATCCCGAAGAAACCAAAAGCATCACCAGTCCCGTCGGGAACCTGCTTCTCCGAAACCATCGGCTCGGGCCTTCCGTCCCTGTCGACAACAAACATGCCTTTGCTTCGACATTTGACCAATGTCGATGAACAAACTGTTACTGACCCTTGTCACCATCGGCAAGACCGGTCAGCTTCCCTTAACTTGGACCTTTCGTCCTCGTTAATGAATAAACATATCTTTGCTTCGACATTTAGCCAATGTCGACGAACAAACCGTTACTGACCCTTGTCACCATCGGCAAGACCGGTCAGCTTCCCTTAACTTGGACCTTTCGTCCTCGTTAATGAATAAACATATATTTGCTTCGACATTTAGCCAATGTCGACGAGCAAACCAGTTTTGACCCTTATCACCATCGGCAAGACTGGTCGACGTTTCTCTTAACCTGGACATTTCGTCCTCGTTAATGAACAAACATATCTTTGCTTCAACATTTAGCCAATGTCGACGAACAAACCGTTACTAACCCTTGTCACCATAGGCAGGACCAGTCAGCTTCTCTTAACTTGGACCTTTCGTCCTCGTTAATGAACAAACATATCTTTGCTTCGACATTTAACCAATGTCGATGAACAAACCGTTACTGACCCTTGTCATCATCAGCAAGATCGGTCAGCTTCCCTTAACTTGGACCTTTCGTCCACGTTAATGAGCAAACATATCTTTGCTTCGACATTTAGTCAATGTCGATGAACAAACCATTATTGACCCTTGTCACCATCGGCAAGACCGGTCAGCTTCCCTTAACTTGACCTTTCGTCCTCGTTAATGAATAAACATATCTTTGCTTCGACATTTAACCAATGTCAATGAGCAAACCAGTTCTGACCCTTGTCATCATCAGCAAGACCCGTCAGCTTCCCTTAACTTGGACCTTTCATCCTCGTTAATGAATAAACATATCTTTGCTTCGACATTTAACCAATGTCGATGAACAAACCATTATTGACCCTTGTCACCATCGGCAAGATCGGTCAATCTTCCCTTAACCCGGACCTTTCGTCCTCGTTAACGAACGAACCTTCTTTCCCTCGGCATCTAACCAATGCCGACGAACAAACCATGTTTGGCCCTTGTCATCATCGTCAAGATCGGTTAACCTTTCCCTTAACTTGGACCCTTCATCATCGTTAACGAACAAACCTTCTTTGCCTCGGCATCTAACCAATGCCAATGAACAAATCATGTTTGGCCCTTGTCATCATCGGCAAGATTGGTCAACCTTTCCCTTAACTTGGACCCTTCGTCCTTGTTAACGAACAAACCTTCTTTGCCTCGGCGTCTAACCAACGCCGATGAACAAACCATGTTTGGCCCTTGTCATCATCGGCAAGACCGGTCAGCATTAAACTAACCCAGACCACTCGTCCATGTTAGAAATGTTGAAGTTAGATGGACGTAGTCTATCTCCACGAAGTGTGGATCAGAGGGAGGTGAATAGATCTACAGCCTAATTTAAAACCAGTTGTAGGTTCAAATGCAGAATAAAGGCAGATCTACTAAAACACTAACTCGAGTGTCTAAACTTAGCAAAAACACAAGTGATCTGTGAAGATAATCAAGAGATTCAGTAAGAGCAAACTCACAAACACAATGCACACAAGATTTTAGGTGGTTCGGTCAATGACCTACGTCCACCCCACACTCAACCGAGTATGGCTTACTGCTGCACAACACAGCTTGCGTCCGCTGGGCAATACAGCTTGGCCTACAAACCGCTGAGCAACACAGCTTGCTGTCCAGTGGAATCCTCCACTGCCCGCTGAGCAACACAGCTTGCTGTCCAGAGGATACACCTCTGCAAACCGCTGGGGAAATACAGCTTAACCCGTCCGAGACCAAGTCTCGCCAGCTGAGGATTACAGCTTTACCTGTCCAGTGAAAACCTCCACTGCATCCGCTGATACACAGCTTGCTGAACAAAGATATCGAAAGCAATAAAATCAGAAACAAAAGAAATGAAGAAAACCAGATAAATGTAGCTCAAGTATGAGCAGAGTCAGCTCTGGTTTCTGAACCAAGAGACTGACTTACAACCTCTCAATAGACTCCTTTCAACTCATCTCTCTCTTCTCGAACTCTCTCAACACATCTCTCTTTTCTCCCTGTATCTTCTTCTCTCCTTTTCTTCTCTGGATCTCAGTGGCTGCGGCTTCAGACTTAGTCTCACTGTATAGACTTGCCACACTCGATCAGTCTTCTTCTGTGGAAGAAGGCTCGTATATATAGCAGCAGCAGCAGCAGCAGCAGCCCCTGGGCGCGTGGCTTCCACGTTTTCCTGCCCAAGGAATTCGCCAGATCCGAGGCAGCTTCATCCACATGGCAGCATCCTATAATGGGGTGCTTCCACGTGTCACCATCTGATCACCCCTCGAATCACGTGCCCTCCTTAAGCTTCACGAGCAGAGGCACCTGTCAGACAGTCAGACAGAAACTCATCAATTTGGTGTTGACACTTTGTATAGACTCTGCGAAGCTAAAGCGATGTATATACTTGTGAAGGCGAATGCAGTGTACAGACTTTGCCCCAATGTGTAGACTTCAGTGAGACTCAAAGGAAGACAAGCGATGTATAGACTTTGCCATGGCATGCACAATGCAATGCGTTGACGCTTCACTACATTCCAATGCACTGCGTTGACGCAATACAATGTGACTTTGAAGGCTGTGAACAACAAGGCATGCTGTACAGACTTTGATATAAAGCATGTAATGCAATATGGACAATGTATACACTTGAAGACTTTCAACGTTCTCGGTGTATAGACTTAGCCAACTAGAGACACCGTACAAACTATGAAGTACAACCAGTGTGTAGACTTCATTTCAAGCACCGTAGGTAAAAACCCAATGTATAGACTTTAAAGAAATGCATGCTATAGTGCAATGTCTAGACTTGCTATATGCATGAGACGCTGATGAAGACGGTGGACTGTATAGACTTCTAAATGCTGATGGACACTGTACGGACTTGGCATAAGACGCAAGTAGAGACGGTCCAATGTCCAGACTTATGCTGTAACAGTCTGATGTACAGACTTCATGAAACTCTAGACACTGAATGCTGTACAGACTTAGCCCATGCCATGAGACGCTGAATGAGACGCTGAATGAGACAGTCATTGTACATACTTAGATGCCATTGACAAATGCATGCTACAGTCCAATGTGTGGACTTACATGAGACGCTCATTGTACAGACTTCGCCTTAGACTCTAAGTGAGACGGACAGTGTATAGACTTAGCCAATGCACTGTGGATGTATGGACTTTGACGCATGCATGCTATGCAATGTACACACTTGGTGACTTCGCATGTTGTGCAATGTCCAACCAGTGTATGGACTTGTCGTGCCTACACAGGGCGTTGTACACACTTGCTGCCTGATGCTCATGTGCAGACTTTGATGCCCAACAGCGATGTATAGACTTTGAGAGCGTATGCTAAATGAGACGGTGGCTGAGACAATGGACTGTACAGACTTTAGATGACTTTAGATGCATGAACAAGACCAGTGTGCAGACTTCATGAATGTGTAAACTTGTCAACGAGATGCACAATGTATAGACTATGCACATAACAGAAGTCTAACACAAATAATATATCAGTCATACACATGCATTCTCCAGATGATATACCAGTCACAGTCATGTTGTTATCATCAAAACACAATGTCATAAAGCACTCATTGTGTTACTATCATCAAAACAAAACAGCATTGCTATCATCAAATCAACATAGCACATGCTTGTGCCTAAGGGGCACAACATTCTCCCCCTTTTTGATGATGGCAACACACTGTGACAGTGAGTCACACACAAAATTTTCTCCCCCTTTGACATAATCAAAAAGAGAAAAACAGTATAAACAAGAGTGCAACATGGCAATATGAATGCAAATACCCTTAGAACAAGAAACTCTCCCTGAAGATAGGACTCCCCCTGAATGAATTCTCCCCCTATGAAATCAGATATTGTGTTCAGTTTCAAAATATCCTACTTTCGTATACTCATTAGAAGTTGTTAAGAGATGCTGGATCATGAATTGAAAATAAATAAATTGACATCCATGAATTTTCTTTTGAAGGAACAGCATTATCAATATTAGTTCATTTAGGGCATTCAGGTACCATAAGTCTTTCTGCGTAAGGGTATACGTTTATTAGACGCCAATACCCCTAGATACTTAACAAGATGGACAATTCTGCCTATGATCAAATTCAACAGAACTGATTTACACCTTTTTGTGTGAGAGTACACGTTTATCAAACGCCAGTTACCCTCAGGTACTCAGTGAAACCAGCCTACTGTTTTGATCATTTTATACAGAGATAGCTGATACACTTCATGACATGAGTGTTGTCCACTTCTTGATGGATCACTCAGTTTCTCAGTGATTTACCAGTCATTGCTCTGCCAATGTTAATTTTCAATGATTTTTAATATTTTTCAATATCTTTCTTAGCTGTCCTTTATATGTTTCAGAATGACTTGTTTAAGGACAATACACATACTTAGCTTCTCTAACATGATTTCAGATGAGTTTTTAGATTTCAGATATGATTAGCTTTGTCTGACATGAAATAAGAAAGGGGTTTAGAGTTTTATCAATTTTCAGCTTTCTTATTTACTGATTGCAATCTTTAAACTTCAATGATTATAAAGTTTAAACCATTAAGTCAGTCTTTAAGCAATTTAAAATTCTTATAAGAGAAGAAGTCTATTTTCTATTGCTTAGAAATCAGAACTGACTAACATATTGCCATATGTCAGACTCAATCATTTAGAGTCAAGGATGAAATAATTCAATAGAATTGATGACCACTCTGAATTTCTAACAATACTCCCCCTGTCTATATGCATGCAATTTTGCTAATGAATGGCAAGAATTAAATGAGAGAGAGCTTATGCATGGGTCATGAATGAATGATATGCAATGATGATCACGAAGATATGAATGTCATGCATGATCATGAGTCTGTTGCAACATCCAGCATTCACAAAACCAGCAGAGAGTTTATTCATTAGAGAGCATCATTCGGGAGCAATCAGTTCTTCAAGATAATTCAGTTTCTAGCATTCAGTGTACACAGTGCAATAGTATGCAAAGAGAAGAGAATCATCAGCTTTTGTGCAGAATTTAAATTTAGTAGCTGAGTCTGGAATACAGACTAATCAGCTAGACAAGAAGAGAAAGTCAGGAATTAACTAATCAAATCGACATTACTTTCTCAATTCAATTCTGAAGATAAGTCACTTTCCTGCTTTACCTGACTGATTTATTTTTACCCTTAGTGTTCCATCAGATTGTTGACAAGGCCTCCAATCTCTTTTAGCTTTTGAATTTATGGCCTTATCTCCTGTCATATGCCTGAAGCAGCCACTATCCAAGTACCACAGATTTGTCCTTGGCTGCCAGACATACTTGCACACACAATCAGGTAGATGAGTTTGGAACCCAAGTCTGATTGGGCTCCAGAGAATATGGAATAGAAGTAAAGCAAGATAGCAGACTTTTTGGTATCCACATTTGTTTGAAAGAATTTTGTTCAGTGGATCTTACAGATTTCTTTCTATTGTTATTTTTCTTCTTATTTACACCAGCATAATTATTGACAGTGTTGTTTCTTTGCCAGTGCCTTGGCCAGGGTGTGTTCATGAAGTTTTGGCCATAGTAGTTCCTGGGCTGACTGAAATAATGCATATTTCTAGGTGACCAGTTGCCATACCCACTAACCCAATTTCTAGTGTAAGGTCTATCATATTGTGCAGCCTGATATGCAAGACCTGCAAACCTTCCCGGAGTTCTAGTCCAACCTGACCTATTGAAATAGGTTGGCTGTGCATTGTAGTAAGTCTGAGCTCTGGGTTGATAGAAATAATTGGGTTGACTCCTAGCAGCATTCTGTCTCCCCTGTACTTTGGACCCTGCTGACCTATTCATGGGTGTGTATTGGGTCTTCTTCAGAGGTGATGGTGATGGTGGAGACTTTGTGACCTTGACATGGGGTTTATATGACTGTTTAGGTTGACCCCTAACCTGTGATTGAGCCTTGGGATTTTGCTTGGATGTGCTGGCTCTACTTGGCTCATTAACCTTTTGTTTGCCCTTCTCCTCAGCACTGGGCTTTTTCAGATTAGCAGTTTTGTTCATTAAAATGGTTGAGTTCATGCTAATTAGAGGTCCCTTTTCTTTTTGAGCAACAAATGAAATTATTTTCATCCCAAATATTTTTGTTGCACTAGAATTAAATCCTAGGCCCTCTTTTCTGAAATTAACCTTTGACCCTAACAAAGCATTTAGATTCTCTGTACCTTGGGTCATTTTCTCAATGGTCTTAAGCTTGTCCTCATTGTCCTTTTGAATATCTTCAACAGATTTCTTAAGTTCAGTATTTACAATTTGGACAGCTTCATATTTCTCATTCACCAGCTTCATCTCACTCTCATATTTTTGAATTTTTAGTTTCCATTCATCAATTTCCTTTTCTAACCTCACATTCTCTTCCCTAGAAGTTTTTAACTCATTCTTGATTTCTTCTGATTCAGAACATGTGAGTTTGAGTTTATTATTTTCAGCTTCAAGACATACAATTTTATCAGACAATGAGGTATCATTTTGCATGGAATTGATTTTTCTTTTTAGATGCCTATTTTCCCTTCTAATATCATCTGCTTGATCAGCTAGTTTATGATAGGCATCTACCCACTCAACAATAGTAAAGTTATCAAATGGAGAAATTACCTCATCTGAATCTTCCTCTCTGTCTTCAGAGCTAGTTGCCATGAGACAGATAGGTTTTTTAGCTTCAACTTCATTGTCCGAAGTATTGCTGAGACAACCTTCATCCTCATCACTCCATGTGCTGATCATGGCTCTTCCTTTCGTGTTCTTTCTATTTGATTTGTCCTTGTGCTTCTGGTTCTCCGGACAGTCAGCTTTCAGATGGCCAGAGTTCCTGCATTGGTAACACACGTAAGTTCCATATTGATTTGCAGGTTTAGATTTATACCTTGTGTTCTGCCGACCGCCACTATGGCTGATTCTGTAACGAGGGTTAAAGCCCTAGGAGCTCCAACCTCTTCTTCAACAATTTCTCCCGCTTCTATTTCGGGAAGACTCCTCTCCTCCAGAAGCAGCTCTCTGTCGGCAATAGGCGCCTGGGATTCCGTGGCTTCAGTCGATTCATCGGCGCCCACAATTACCCCTGAAACCTCCAAGCCTACTGCCGCATCACAATCCTTGGGATATTGCAAAACGATAGGCCACAAGACTGGTGGGAATGTCAATTGACCCGCACCCAAAGCCGGTAGAGGTATTTGCACAGTTATAGTTGGCAGTACCACATCAACCTGCACCATGAATACAACATGCGTCAGGCATCTGATATAGAAGATAATGAGAAGAACTATGGAGTGAAAGCGGAGGAGGATTCCCTACCTCGACCGGCACTAAGCTCAAGCTTGCGGCAGTAGAAATCGTGGCCTCCATAGGCCCAGCCCCCTCACCTACGAGTGGACCAGATGCCCAAGGCCGCTCCATGCCAGTCGGGGCGGACTGAAGGTTGTGTAATCACTTTCGTAAGCTGAAGATGCCCCGACATCTTCGGTTTTCATCTCCACGGGCGGGAACTCCCTGTCACTGGAGTCGCCACCATAGTTGACCTGCTCCGAAGAAGATGAGCTCTCTACCGGTGCCTGATGCTCCTTTATCGGAACAGACACTCCTCCGTTAGAAATATCTCCCCCGGCAAAGGCTTACTCAGTCGATTCTGCAATGGGAGCGCCAGTCGAATGAATTTCAGGGGTGGGCTCACTCCCTACAACGACTTTGTCCCCAATAAAGGCTTCCTCAGCAACCCTGGTAGCGGGAGGCAAAGAAGGTCGTAGCTCAACTAAAAGTTCAGACAAAGGATAGTCAAGCAGACTGAAAATATAATGAGCTATAGAAGTCCAATGAGTGAACTACAAATTACCTTCCGTCTCATGGCTGGGTGTCGGAGAAGGAAAATTCCCCTCCACAGGAGCTGTCAGTGTTGCCTCTTGTCCAACCACCGCACCTGTAGTGGCGGCAACTATAAAGAAACAATCAGCCAAAGCGGCCAGAACAAAGAATAGAATACAAAAAAATAAAGAATATACCTCTAGCTTTAGGCCCTTGCGCACAAGAGGCCTCAAATTCTTCAAACGATACCACCGGTAGAGGAACAATCACTGGTTCCTGCCCCACAGCCTGCCTCCGACGGGCCCGCGTCATCCGCGTGACCGTCACTTTGGCCTTGCCAATAGCTTCCCTCACCTGGGACCTTTTTCGTTTCCGCGAATCACCAGAGGGCAGTGGCATCGTGGTAGGGGCCACTTCTGGAGTTTCGAAGTATGTCGGCTTCTGAGCTTTTATTATCAACTCCCTGAAGTGCCGGGTCTCCTCTGAAGTGAGTCGAACTGCACAAGCACAAGGGTGAGAATGACACATGCTGCGACAGAGGAAGGAAATAGGTCGAAAGGTTGAAATGAAAGAATAAAAGATACATGCTGGTCCCGTATAGAAAGGAGAAAGGGGCCAATAGAACAGCGAGGGCACTTTGTCTCTTGAGGTCACCTCGCGAACAAGCCAACACACATCTCCTATCTTCTCGCTTTGCTCGACCAGCGACGCTAAGTCCGCATGACCACGAGAAGACAAGTGATAATACAAGCCTAGATGGTCCAACCCCCATCCGTCGGCATATTTGAAGGAAATGAAAAGGGGCTAGTCCAAAATAGCCTCGCTCGGGCCACCCACTGAAAGCTTATGGGAGCGGAGCAGTGCAAACAGCCAAGGGGTGTTACTGTACAGTGCGTCCCACTGTCTTCCCTTCTAATGAAAGTCCAGTAAGGGTCCAAGCTGTCGCGCCCAGGACGCCAGTCGGCCACGGACGGGATAGGCTCCTCCACTGGTAGAGGGATTTGTTGAAGGACCACCCGCTCACTGCTCACAGGGCATAACCCCCGAAGTGTCTTCACAAAGTCATCCCTGCTAATCGCGGGCAACTTCGGGTCAGCCCTAGGCGAGCGACGTTTCACAGCCTTCGGGCTTCCAGATAAGCCATCACCTCCGTATTGGTCCAAGATCGCAACTTCTTCAAGTAAGAAGGATCAAAGTTTTCAACTTAAACTCTCAACCTTCATGTGAATTCGACCCGTTCTCACCCTAATATTGCACCCTTTTATTTCTTATGAGTTCAAAAATTTAAGATTGAGTGCACTATGTTTTTAACGATGAACATCGACTCACATCAATTTTTGGCATCGTTGCCGGGGAGGTTTATGAGTTTTGAGTTGTTAATTTTGTATTTCTTGTGTATATATTCTTGGTAACTTTTTCTTTCTTGTGTTTTATAGGAAAAATAAAAAAAAGAGAAAATCATGAGGGCTTGCCGCCGGTAGTCATTACCTATTTGCACCAAAATGGATAAGTTAGATCTCTTACTTGACCAAACCCTTGCTTTAGCCAGGTCCAACACATTCTACACCCCTACTTATTAGGGGAATCACTTAGATTTCACTAGCTATAATCATTATGTGAGCGAATGTCCACACTTCCAATCTCAATTCCCAAGCTCGGTGCAAATAGTGTCTATAATGCAGATGTGGATTTATTTGATAACACATATAACCTGAGTTGGAGAGACCATGAAAACTCCTTTTGGACCCCATATCAGGTTGAGGCCCTTAATCCTCCTATTCATAACTTCCCAAATGCATTTCCAGACTTTGATCCTTAGGATAAGAATACATACACTGGAGGCCAGCTCACATATTCATACCCTCATCCTGATCATTTCCAGCATTTAAATCAGCAAATTGAGGCTCAATTCATTCAGCTTCAGCAAATGATCATTGCCAACCAACAATCCATTGATAAAATAGAGGCCTAAATTAGACAGTTAACTGAATCTATTTTAGGGCAGGAGCCAAACGCACCACCTAGTCCATTTGCTGAAAACCATACTGATCAACCATATAGGCTAAACCAATAGCTTGACTTGTATCTGCCATCCATCGACCCATAGTTCGAATGTGCTCCAACAAATTTCCTTGTGGAGAGTGGTGGAAATCTTAATGATCCATACCAAGCTTAGGTGAGTGGGGCTAGCATTGAAATTGAAAACCTAGTTAGCAATGAAGCTGACTATGAGGATGTTCAGGTGAATTGGGCAAGTACTGATATTAGCCCATCTAGAAATTTAGAAGGTCCACTTAGCACACGAAACCTTGATGAGGACTCCGAAAGTGGATCTACTGCTAGTTTATAAGAGGAACCATGGGAACAACTGGAACGAACAATAGTGAGCATCCAATTAGCTGATCAATCTGTTATAACACCTTGTAGACTGACTGATCAAAATATCTGTGTTGGGATGGACAATTGTCATTCCCCTACTGATTCTCCTACCTTAGGCATAGAACCATCTCACGAGTCGAGCCTTAACTCCATCATCTTAAGCTATCCACTCTTGGCCACCATCCACAATGGTATCAATTGGAAATTTAAAATTATGGTCCATTCTTGGCCACCATCCACAATGGTATCAATTGGAAATTTAAAATTTTGGACATTTTATTTAGGGGTCATAAAGCCTACATCAATGTCAAGGAAAATATTTTGTACCTGATGTGGGCCATAAGCTAATGCAATCTAGTGGTGGTAAGCCACCATCTAAAATCCCTGCAGACCATGACCCATTAATTCGGGATGAAAATTTCTACTGGGACACTACGTAGGCCATCAAGCACCATCTGGATGAAGACATTAAATTAACTAAGTGCTTGTTGGGAGGTAACCCAATATATTTTTTAAAATTTTTATTGAGTCATTGTACTTTTTTGTGTCTTTAGGACTCTGTACTAGCCACTCATGAGGACACCCGTGGAGGACTATTTTTGCACGCCTCAGGTTGTACCTTTCCTTTCTAATAAATTCTAGTTTACATTATTCTAGTTTTATATCTTATATATTCATGTCATTGAGGATAATGCCACTTATGTTGGGGGGGAGAATAGTTGTTAATTATTAATTATTCAAAATCCAAAAAAATCTTCAAAATTTTCAAAAAAATATTCATGACGAACATTCCTAACAAGTGCTTCATGCTCATATTTCATGATGAGAATTTTTTCTGAAAATGATAAGACTTAGACTTAAAGTAGAGGGTTCGATTACCGGGGCATATATTATTGAAGAAATTTCAAACTTTTGTTCGATGTACTTTGAACCCAAAATTCAAACTCGCCGCACTCGGCCTCCACGTAATGTTGATGGAGGAGAGGTGAGTGCATCCGACCGATTGTCCATATTTAAGTATCCAAGACGTGCCATTCAGACGCTGTTCGAATCGCATATTAGAGGACAAAGAGTTGTTGGCCATAGAGATATATGTTCTCTTGAACTGTGCTGAGATTAAACCTTATGTTGAGTAAGTCCTCAACTCCGCAGGTGTTAAAATTTATAAGTTACTGGGCATTCTTCCTCCCATTTACGGTGATGCTGCATTCATCATTGTAGGTAATTTGATTCAGAATTAATTACTCAATGTCTATGCCTCAATGACATGGAGGTTCAAAAGGAACAAGAGAGATCTTTTTCCAGATGGCTTAAAGCTCAAGCAAGTGCCGAAGTTAAGTTCCACAAAGCTTAAGGTGTATGCCTAATTTTAAAGTAATGTGTTAATATTCATAGGTTGAAGAAGGTTATGTTACTGATGAAAGAGTCCGGGTGATAAGTTATGGACCTTCGAAGGTTGCACATGTCTATCTAGGATTTTTTGTGAATGGTTATAGATTTCACACTAGGGATTATGGACGAAATAAGTCTACGATGAATAGCGGCGTATGCGTGAAAGGTAGTACATACAATGAAAATGAACTTGATTACTATGGTATTCTTGAGGAGGTCATAGAATTACAGTATCTCGGACAAGACAACCATATATTTCTTTTAAGTGTCATTGGTTTGATCGTAATTCTGTTCGAAACGACGCAATATATGAGATTGTCGATGTCAAACATAGATCCAAATTGAGTACATATGAGCTGTTCATTTTGGCCGCACAAGTCCAGCAAGTGTATTATTCGAGTTATTCATCGTCCAAGAATAAACACTGGTGGGCAGTCTGTAGGTTAAAACCAAGGCTTGTGCCTAATTATGAGTTAGATCTGACTGAAGCTATCTTAGAGGATTCTAGTGTCAAATTTTTTCAATCAGACGAGAGTGACACTACAGAGTTGGTTGCTTCCAATCTTCATCTGATTGAATCTGACGAGCCACTTCGGTTGTCTATAAAGGATGAAGTGAAAGAAGTCGATCCAATTGAGCTAAATGAAGTAATTATTGGGCAGAAGGAGACCTCTGAGGAGGAAGAGTATGATTCTAGTGATAATGAGGAAGATGACGAAGATGAGACTGAGTTTGATATATCTTCAGCATTTGAAGATGAAATAGATAATGATTGAATATTTTGTAAGAAATTTAACATATATGCACTTCTTATCATTATTACTGTTGGATCTCTGAGTTGATTTTGATGTTTAAGTTTTAATGATGACAAATCGTGTATGCATGTCTTGTGGAAAATATCTTGATGCCAAATGAGCTTATATGTTGATATCTTGCTGTGCAGGTTTGAAGTACATCATATGGTGAGAACTTGGCTAGATTTGTTTATCATAGCTGCATTGACCTTGGTCTCTTGATTGATATTGATGGTAGACATCTTGAATACCACAATGAATGCATGGTAATATCCTTCTAATATTGAGTTGGAAAAATGGGTGTTACATCAACCTTGGTTTGAGATACATGTATAGAAAATACATGCTTAATTGACTGCATTTCTACTTGAGGCTCTGGTGGTTTATATGTGGCTTATTGCATATGCTTCTTGAAGTGTTTGTCTTCAAAAGGGTATCATGCTTTGTTTAGATGAGTTTTGCTTTAAGTTTCATAGTGTTTCTTATGCTATATTTCTAAGAGTCGTTTGAAATTCAAGTTGCTTAACACCTTCATTGGTTTTAGTTGGAATGCGGTTTATGATATGCCAATACCTTGTTACAATGCATGGAAATTTTTTCTTAATGTTTGGTTGAGGAAAAATGGATTTTCAATTGAGTTTAAATGAGTTATCATTTCTGTCAGTAAAATTAGAGTCGACACTTATTTCAGTATGTGTTGTCTGCGTTGTTTTATAAGACTAGACAGTAAGTGTTGACTCTGAGAGTCGACACTTTTTAGCCTGTGTATTGATTTCGTGGCTGGCAGAACCCCTGACAAAAAGTGTTGACTCTGAGAGTCGACGCTTTTGTCCTGGGTGTGTTGTTTTCATCGTGGGCAGTGTATTGTGAAGAAAGTGTCGACTCTAAGAGTCGACACTTCGGGTTCTTCCGGAATGGGTTTTCCGGATTGGTTTCGAAACCCTATTTTCTTGGTCCATTTGCCTTGGTTGTTTACCCCTTTGCCCCTAGGTATATGATACATGTCTAAGAGAGGTTTTGCAAGGTTTTTGCAAGGGTTTATGTGGCATTTCATATACCCAATCTTGCTAATATAAATGTGCTGCGATTTTTTGATCTACTCAAGGGAGAAAAACAGAAGAAAGAGGGTGTGGCCACAGGGTTGAGAGGAAGAGTGTTTTTGAGAGCATTACCCATGTTTTCATCTTGCAGGAACACTCTTGATCGAAGGAACTCAAAGCCTCATCCGTTCCATCAAGCCTTTATTTCGCAAGGAAGCTAAATCTGAAGAAACGAGTTCGTGGAGCTTAATACCGCTGGAGTTCGACCCTCCCTCGCCTTGGAAGCTTCTATAGGATCATCTTCGGCCCATTCCTATATCTTGGATACATCTCTTCTACCCTTCCTTATATGCTTCAATCTTTTCTATTTTGTTCTCAGATCAATCTTTTATATTGAGCATGTATTGAACATTCGTTTTTATTTCTGAACTCGGAATATCTGTGTGGTGGACGGAGCTACGTCTCCATGTGTGGAACATTGTTCGGGGTGAGTTCCCCAAGTCCGTGTGTGTGTATTGCTGTGGAAGCAGCGTGTGTGTGTGGTGTGATAGAAATTTATGCCCTACAAGCCAATCACATGAGATGTGATGACGTCATTTCCTGTAATATCTCATTCATATTTATATTAATGGCATTTATTCATTGCATTTAATTTATGTTTATGATTTGAATGTGATGAAGTCCCTGAACATGTGCGATGATGGCTGGATCATAATGAGATCAGTCATCCAGATGTACATGTTCTAGATGTTTCCAGTCATAGGATCTTCAAGAATGGACATTGAAGATCCAGATAGACTGGCACACATGATACTTACTCATTTGATGGGTGTGATTGTTCTCATAGTCATCAGTGTGGAGACACTGAAGTACATGTGTGGGTTCTCATTAGTGGAATGAGTTCACTGAACTGACCCGATCTAGAATCCCTAAAAGGTAATCATACTGACTATCAATCAGGGTATTCTATGTCTCAGTAGCACAGTTGGATCTTAGACCTGAGTCACTAAAGATGTCTTGCATAAGGGATGCTGAGTATTTGATTACTAATTTATGGACTTCAATTAGATGGTCTTGTATAGTTAGTTATTCGGACTCAGTGAAACTCATGCGAAGGCAATTAGTTTGACAACATGGGATTGTTCACTCTTAGTATGATATACCGGTCTGAACCACGAGACCGAATCACAAAGACTCTCCAAAGCTCTTCTCACTAAGCTCTCACAGCTCTCTCAATTTTTGCTGCCTTTTGCTCTGCTTGATCGTGCTTGCTCTTAAGCTCTCACTACTTCAGTCTTCTTCTCTCAATTTCGCAAATCTTATTTTTTCTGAGCGAATGGCTTCTTATTTGTAGACAGCAGAGAGATGGGCGCGTGGGAACAACATTTCCCGCCCAAGCTTTTTGTCCATGCGTGAATTTTCACAAGGCAACATGGCAGCATCAAAATTTGAGAGCTTTCCACGTGGCATGAGCAGTGCTATGTCTTCAGTCTTGGATCACGTGCCCTCCTTAAAGTTCACGAAAACTTATCCTGTCAAACATGTAAACTACTCAATCATCATCAACTAACCCGACAAATAAAGGAGTTGCACAGACTTGATAGAGATATAGGAAGAATGTGAACAGACTTTATATAACAGTAAGGCTAAAAGTGCACCGACTTTGTGTGTGCAAGATGCCAAGGATACACCGACCCAAGGTGCCATAGACGTATCATGTACACACCTTGCATGTGCAAGGACCAAGAATCGCACTGACTCTTTGTGTGCATAAAAGAGATGTGCACTGACTCTGAAGTGAGTAATGTACTGACCTTCATGGTTCCTAAGGAGATGTGCACTGACTTTATTCAGCAATGTAGAGTCATGCACCGACGTAATAGTGTACGAAACACTTATGCACAGACTTAATAGAGCATTAGAACGGACATGCACGGACTTCAGTTGGCTACAAGGCAAACATGGTCAGACTCTTAGGTGGTTTTATGGCAAAAGTGCTCAGACCCTAGATGCGAGCAGACAAGGCTAGCCTCGAGGCAGAAAGTGCACCGACCTCAAAACATGCTTAGACGTAGACATGCACGAGGCGATGACTTATAATGTCTAATGCAAAACTTGCACCGAGGCAAAGATGCACTGACTCTAATCCACATAAGACGCAAGATAAAACAGATACATGCACCGACTCTAAGTATGCATGAAAGCAACACTAGCATAGACATTGAACAGTGAATTGCACAAACTTAGTGACAGGCATGCACCGACATCAACAATGAGATACACAGACTTAGTTCAAGCAAACAACATATGCATCGACCTAAACGGTGAACTGCATCGACCTTGACGCTTAGCAACTGAATAACCAATGACTTGCACTGACCTTATAAACGTGCAGGGTCATGTAAACAGATAGTTTAATGAAATATATATATATATATGTCTGACATATAAAATATCATCAAAACACACAACATTATCATGATCAAGATTAACTTGAATGAAGTCAGCTTTACTTTTGCCATTCAATCAAAACACTTTCAGCACATAGCAGTACACAGAATGCTACTCCAGAGAAGACCCAACATTCTCCCCCTTTTTGATGATGGCAACACCCCCAAAAGAGATGATATATTTTGATGAATCAATAAGCTCAGACAGATGTTATGTAGTAGAGAACTACCAATAAAAGACACTTTTCCATCCTAAGACGGAGCACCTCCCCCTTAATCAAATGTACTCTCTCCCCCTTTGCCATCATCAAACAAGGACACACTCTTGTGCAATAGTTCAGAAATTAAGTAGTTTATTGGGTAGTTCTTCAGATGTAAGAATCAACAATGTGCATTCCTGACAGAAATCTGGTTTAACAGTTTTAAAAGGTAGAGTAAATTCACTGACTTTCTGAAACAAGGGTATAGATTCCGTTTATAGCAACAAACCCAAGACACACAACCATTATAGACTAGATCCAGATTGTATCTTACTAATTTCAGAATCAAAGAACATCAAGGTAAGACTATGTATTGAAGTTAAACAATTGACACTTAGTGAAATTTAGAACTTCAAGGGTTATAGCAAATCTTTGATTTTTGATTTCAATGCTGAATCTAGTGAACAAACAGGTGTCATTTATGCTTTTGACATTAAGGGTACACGTGGGTTAGACCCCAGTACCCCCAGTTACTGAGCATAAATTGCCATATCTGTCTCTGATCATGAACTACATAGATGATTTATACTTTTGACATTAAGGGTACACGTTTATCAGACGCCAGTACCCCCAGTTACTAAGTGAAACCAGCTCTATAGATACGACCATTTGAACAGAGGTACCAAGAAGCACTTCATGACATGAATTCCTCTCCATTTCTTTGATGGAGCATTCAGTTTCTCAGTGCAGTTCAGTTATTGCTCTGCCACTTTATACATTTGCCTTTACTAATGATTTTATTGTTGCTACCCTTTTTATCTTTCAAAGTGACTTGTTTAAAGGCAATACACTTTCTCAGCCTAGACCTCACTAAGCCTGTCATTTTCAGATACTGTAGGAAACTTGTCTATCGAATCATGAGAGAAAGGTTGAGAGCTATAAAAGGTTTTTCTACCACCTTAATTTTTGAAGATAGTCTTTAGACTCTACAATTTATTAAGATTAAACCGTCAGTTCATTTAGGGAGCACAAATAATTCTTATAAAGGAAGACTTGTGATTATTTCTGCTCAAAATAATGAACCAATTGTAAGACTATCATCCATTCAGAATGAGAAGATTAACACATGATTAGAATTTCTGAGAATAAAGAGAGAGTAGAATGAGTTGAACTCAGATCAGACTTTACTTAACTTCCCCTGACATCTTGATGCACCAACCTTAACATGCATAAGGCGGACAATGCACCGACTATGCATGCGTATGGTAGACAAATGCACCGACTTACATGCTGCTTAGACACTATGCTCACACTGTGCATCGACTAAATGCAAGACCTGCACTGACATATACTCGATGCAAAAACGCGCCTCGAACTCAGATGCTCATAGCAAAGACTTGCACCGACCTTAGTAGTGCATATGGCCAACTCAACTGATGTGTGATCTAGAGGAAAGACTCCCCCTATCTATATGTAATTTTATTTAACAATGTATCTGTGCACATCAATTATTCAGAAATTTAAAAAAGTTTATTCAGAGACAAGCTGATGCATATTTATCTTCAGACCACTACAAACTACAATTTAAGCAGGAATTCTAAGTCAATCATCATGAAGAGATTAACACAAGCCGAATTCTCTTCTTAAGAATTTAAATCTTTCATTCCCCAAAGGCTTTGTAAAAATGTCAGCAATTTTTTTTTCAGACTCAATGAAATACAGTTCAATTTCATTTTTATTCACTTCATCTATAAGGAAATAGTGTTTGATTTCTATATGCTTAGTCCTAGAGTGATGAACAAGATTTTTACTGAGAGTTATAGCACTAGTATTATCACACAAAATTGGAATACATCCCAATTTTATCTAATAATCAATCAGTTGGTGCTTGATCCAGAGTACTTGGCTGCGTAGTTCCCAGCTGCAACATATTATACTTCAGTTGTAGATAAAGCAACAATGTGTTACTTTTTGGAAGCCCATGACACCAGACAACCACCTAGGTTGTGACAATACCCACTAGTGCTTTTCCTATCTATCTTGCACCCTGCATAATCTGCATCAGTATATGCTATGAGATCTAGCTCACACTTAGCAGAATACCAAAGTCCTAGTTCAAGGGTGCCTGATAGATATCTAAAAATCCTCTTAACAGCACACAAGTGAGACTCTTTTGGACTAGCCTGAAACCTAGCACACAAGCACACATAGAACTGGATATCAGGCCTAGAAGCAGTGAGATAAAGAAGAGATTCAATCATACCTCTATATAATTTTGGATCTACACTTTTACCTTTCGGGTCATCATCAAGATTAGTTGATGTAGCCATGGGTGCTGATATTTCCTTCAAGTTTTCCATCTTGAATTTCTTCAATAGATTTTTCACGTACTTGGACTGAGTTATAAATGTTCCTTCTTTAGTCTGAGTTACATGCAGTCCAAGAAACAGTTTCAGCTCACCCATTGAACTCATTTCAAATTCTTGTGTCATTAAATCAGCAAATTCCTCACATAGATTTAGGTTAGTTGATCCAAAGATAATATCATCTACATAGATTTGCATAATAATAATGTCAGAATTACATACCTTTGTAAATAATGTTTGGTCAACCTCACCTCTTGTGAACTTCTTTTCAGTGAGAAACATACTAAGCCTGTCATACCAAGCTCTGGGAGCTTGTTTCAAACCGTAGAGAGCTTTATTCAATTTATAGACATGGTTAGGATAATCAATGCATTCAAAGCCTGGAGGCTGCCTAACAAACACATCCTCCTTTATTTCTCCATTTAGAAAAGTAGATTTTACATCCATATGCCTCAATGTTATTCTTAATGAGCAAGCATGGGTCAGAAGAATTCTGATGACCTCTAATCGAGCTACAGGGGCGTAAGATTCTTCGAAATCAATACCATATTCTTGGTTATAACCCTGAGCTACCAGTCTAGCCTTATTTCTAATAACCTTCCCTTGCTCATCTGTCTTATTTCTAAAAACCCACTTTGTTCCTATGACAGTGTCATGGTCAGGTGGAGGAACTAATTCCCATACCTTGTTCCTTTCAAACTGATTCAGCTCCTCGTGCATGGCATTGATCTAATGCACATCTAAGAGCACTGTCAATATTTTTGGATTCTATATGAGAGATCAGCGCAAAAGAATTTAATTCATTTTCAGCTCTAAAGTGAGATCTGGTTCAAGGAGGATCATGTAAATTACCAATGATATTTTCTAAGGGATGGTCTTTATGAAGTCTAACATTGATAATTTGATTACCTTGGTTCCCTATTGCCTCCTCTTGAGGATCAGGTTATCTGCATTATTTTCTCCAAATTGAACCTCATGATCTTCATCTTCCAGAATATCTTCATCATTCTTTTCCCTGCACAAGCCATCATTGGATTTAGTCATAGTTTCATCAAAGATCACATGTGAGACTCTTCTACTGTTCTGGAATTTAAATTGTAGACTCTATATGCTCTAGACATTTCTGAATATCCTAGAAATATTCCAGGATCACTTTTAGATTCGAATTTGTCAAGGTCTCTTTTATCATTAACATGCACAAAGCATTTACAACCGAAAACCTTGAAATAGACTATTGAAGGTTTCTTACCCTTGAGAGTCTTATAAGGAGTTTTCTGAGTGAATGGCCTTACCAGAGCTCTGTTGATAATGTGATAAGCAGTGCTAACTGCTTCAGCCCAGAATCTCCTCGGTAGATTACCTTCTACTAACATAGTTCGAGCCATCTCCACAAGGGTTTGGTTCCTCCTTTCCACTATTCCATTTCACTACCAGAAAAGGCGGGATTTCAGACGGCCAGCTTCCGTCTGAAATCCGTCAGAAATTCCGTCTGAAAACACTTTTGTAACGGATTTCGGACAAATTTCGGACGGAATTGGGCCGTCTCATATTTTTGGTTACAAATTTCGGATAGATTAGTATCTGTCACAAATTCCGTCTGAAATTTCAAATAGAAATATTTCGTGTCAAATCCCATCTGTAAATACAAGTTTCGGACAGATTATTATCAGTCACAAATGCCGTCTGAAATTTGACACGAACCTTTTCCGTCTGAAATACTGTCTGAAATTTATTCCGTCTGAAATTTCACATGGAAAATATTCCGTGTGAAATACCGTCTGAAATTATCTGTCTGAAATATCGTTCCAATATCTGTCTAAAATTTTAGATGTACATTTCAGACGCATGCGCTGAAATCCATCTGAAATTTCAGACACAGATGCCAAGTACGTTCAGACGGATAAATGTCATCTGAAATACCATCTGTTATCCGTCTGAAAATTCAGAAGGATCCGTCTAAAAATTCGTCCGAAAAAACTTCCATTAATTTTTTTAAAAAATATAAAATTATTTTAAAAACCTGTTAAAATTCAAACTAATGACTAAAAATAAAACACATAAATAAGAAACTCAACATTCATAGATAAAAAAATATGCTGATCAAATATCCTCCTCCACATCGTCCATATCCTCGTCCCTGCCCTGCTCATCTCCTCTGTCACCGCCCGCAGAAGGATCTCCTAAATTAACAAAATAATAACATTCATTCATAGATAAAAAAATTAGTGCGGAGATAAATTAGATATTTTATTACATTGGATAAATTGAAATCAAACATAATATCAAATCGATAACTGCATAGATTTTATAGACCCCAACAAACCTAGCTGTCATCAGTAATTTAAATTAATTACATTTAGAGACTGCACTTTTGAGCGTCGGCCCCAAACCGGGTATCCGATTTGGATCTCACTAGTTCTCACAAATCCATTTTATCTCTCAGGTCCTGTTGGAATGATCGGCACGCCCATCAGACCGGTATTTCAGATTTTAGACTCCCGGATCCGACTTCTTTAATTTTAAACTAAGTGTATTTACAAAATGCACTTTTGAGCGCTGGGGCCAAACCGAGTATCCGATTTGGATTCCGTCAGTTCTCACAAGTCTTTTTTATCTCCCAAGTCCTGTTGGAACGATCGACATGCCGATCAGACCGGTATTTCAGATTTTAGACCCCCGAAACCCAACGTCTTTAATTTAAGACTAAGTGTATTTACAAAATGCACTTTTGAGAGTCGACCCCAAACCAGGTATCCGATTTGGATCTCGTCAGTTCTCACAAGTCTCTTTTATCTCCCAGGTCCTATTGGAATGATCGGCACGTCGATCAGACCGGTATTTCAGATTTTAGACCCCCGGACCCCGACTTCTTTAATTTTAGACTAAGTGTATTTACAAAATGCCCTTGTGAGCGTCGGCCCCAAACTGGATATCCGATTTGGATTCCACCAGTTCTCACAAGTCTCTTTTATCTCCCAGGTCATGTTGGAATGATCGACACGCTGATCAGACCGATATTTCAGAGTTTAGACCCCTGGACCCCGACTTCTTTAATTTTAGACTAAGTGTATTTACAAAATGCACTTTTGAGCGTCGGCCCCAAACCGGGTATCCGATTTGGATCTCGCTAGTTCTCACAAGTCTCTTTTATCTCCCAGGTCCTGTTGTAATGATCGACACGGTGATCAGACCGATTTCAGATTTTAGACCCGCGGACCCCGACTTCTTTATTTTTAGACTAAGTGTATTTACAAAATGCAATTTTGAGCGTCGGCCCCAAATCAGGTACCCGATTTGGATTCCGCCAGTTGTCACAAGTCTCTTTTATCTTCTAGGTCCTGTTGGAATGATCGGCACGTCGATCAGACTGGTATTTCAGATTTTAGACCCCCGGACCCCGAATTAAATGATTCCTTCTAAACTAAGTTAGTTTTGAAAACACACTTAGTTTTGAATTGAGTTATTTGAGCGTCAGGGTCAAATCGGATATTTGATTTGTAATCCATCAACTGACTCAGCTCTCATAACTCACGTGTACCTCGCAAGTCGTGTTGGAACAATCGGCACGCCGATCAGGCCAGTATTTCAGATTTTAGACCCCCGAACCCTAAATTTTCCCAATTCTTCTAAACTAAGTTACTTTTGAAAACTAACTTAGCTTTTAAATTAATTATGAATATAATTGAGTACTGTCAAAATAAAAATATAATAAACACGAACCCGATGGGCCTGTGCCGTGGTGGTGGTGGATGCATGATGGAGAATTCCCGCCTGGGAGAGGAGGCCACTGATTGCCTGCAACATGGTTGCCTGCTGGCTATATATCTCCTCTCGGATCTGTCGTGACATCTGCTGCTGCAAATCAGAAATCCTTCTTTGGACGATGTCTATGACGTCGTTGGCTTGGGAACTGGGGGCAGGTGGAGATACAGTGAATGCACTGCTACAGGTTTGGGCAGAGCCTGAACTCGCACACGATGATATCACCGCGCTAGAACCAGACTCTCCCCAAAACCATATAGCCGGCCTTTCTTCGGTACGCCAGTTGCTGCCACCCATTCTGTCGGATCGAACTCCGGCTGCTGCGTGTCTCCCTCCCCGTACTTCTCTGTCACAGCTCTACTATATGTTTCCTACAAATTGAATAGCTTGACTAGTCAATTTCATATGAATCAATCCGATTTAAATGAACGGTAGAAGTTGCATATGTAGATAAACTTACTGCTACTGAGTGAGCTCTCTCACTCACAAATTGATCTGTCCCCTTCTTTTTGTGTGTTCTATCGAACATCTCGAGGAACGACGGAGCTCGATTAAGCTGCACAGCCTGTTATACAATTCATAGCAAAAAATGTCATATATATTAACAAAATGTAAGAAGATAAATTGAAACATTACTTACCATTTTTTGTTTATGAGCCGCAAAAGAGATGCACCCACTCGTATGTAAATTTGCGCCCGGTTTTGATGCCCTGTTTGCTTTGGCTTTTTGGGACTTTGCTATCCAACTGGGATCGGCAAATTTGTCACATGCTATCTCCCAATCCTCCTTCCTCATCCATAGAGGGCGGTGCTCCTTCCACAGCTGTCGGTCTTCACTCCCACCAGTCGCTGTTTTAGCGTCTGCTCGGGCCTCATGTACTTTCTTCCGGAAATTGTCCTTCATAGTATTCTCCCAGGCCCTCCGACATCTCGCTGCGTCATGTCCACACGTGAATTGATAAGTCCGCTGTAAATAAAATAAGTTTCACACTTAGTATACTGTCGGAATTGAGTTTGTAAAATACTTGAATTAATTGATGTAATTACGTACTGAGAACATGTCCCATAAGTTGTCGCAGACTTCCACCGGAAATTCTTTGAAAGACATTGCTGGGCCGGGCATATGTGCCATTACTAGAGAGTTGGAATGATGGACAGCCTCGTGAGGTTCAAATTTCTTACTGCAATTGTAAATGTCAAAATATTCATATTAGACAGTTGAAGGCTAAATAATGAATGTAATAACCTTATAAATTTATCCAGAGATCCAGCACGGGCGACGTCCATCGTGGGTCGTGCCTCGCTCGTGACGACTGCCGGCATCGTCAAGTGGCTGAGTGGTGGGGGTGTGCCCTGTTTAAAGACAAGGGGGAGGGGACTGTGAACTATAAGAATTAAATATCATAAGTAAAATAGATATTTTGTTAAAATTAAAATATACATAATTGGGAAAATACTGTGAACTGTAAGAATTAATAAACATAAGTAAACTGTCAAGGACTAGAAGGCTGGAGCTAATCAAATATGTCCTTTCATCCTACTCAATCTATTGGGCAGCTGCCTTCATGCTACCTGCACGGTTAATCGAGGAAGTTGAAAGACTTCTGCGCAATTTCTATTGGAATGGTCATTCTTCCAAGGCAGCAACTCACATGGTTTCATGGAAGCAGATATATAAACCCAAATCTGAAGGGGGGCTCGGAATCAAAAACCTGAAGGAATGGAATCAGGCTTCTTTATGTATGCTGCTATGGGATATTCTACAGAAAAAAAAGTCTTTATGGTATTCTTGGATCAGGGATAAATATCTGGCAAATAGAAATATATGGGACTACAAAATAAAATCTTATCACTCTTCAGCTTGGAAGGGAATTCTACAAGCAAGGGACTGGATTTGAAGTCACATTGTTTACTCAATTTCAAATGGCCAAGGCACAAATCTATGGTCTGACCCGTGGCTGAATGGCAACAGCATCAACCAATTGTATGGAGATCATATCAGACAAGATTTGGAATTAGGAAAAAATGCAAATGTGGGCCTCTTTATCTCTGTAGGGCAGTGGGTGCTTCCCACTACACTATCTATGGAAATGGCTGATTTGTGGAATCTTGTTAGGCAAGTTCCAATTCATAATGAATCTTCAGATGCCATCAAGTGGAAGAACCATGAGCAGATCATGAAATCAAGTACCATCTGGGAAGAGATTAGGCAAAAAGGGCATGCCTTTGTCCATCATGAGTGGGTCTGGAAAAATCCTACTACACAAATTACTTCACATTACACATGGCAGGCGGTTCTTAATAAACTGCCCACAGCAGATAATCTACAAAAGAAGGGCTTTAACATTCCTAGTATGTGTGTTTTATGCAAACAGAATAGGGATACTCAAGATCATATATACTTTGAGTGCCCATATACCAAGTGGATAAACATAAGCAGATTCTACTAAGATTTGACCTCCATAGGCAACCGAATATTGGAGTGTGCCCTAAAGCTAGGATTCTCATTCAAATCCTTGAAGATGCTAGAAGCTGCATAGAGTTTCAAAGGCAGCAAACACTAACTAGAAGAGAGAAAATACTTTTTAATAGATTCATTCTATTTTCTCAATAAAGCTCTGAGTCCACAATCTATGTGGCCCTGAGCTTTGTAGCTCTACTAGGCAGACTTTTCATGTACAGTTCTTTCTTCAATTAATACAAGTATAGAATCATTAATTACCAAAAAAATGAATATATTACAGAAAATTAAAACATACATGCCTACAGTGGGAGGTGGTGGGGATGGCGTCTGTACAACAGGTGGGATGGCATTGGGACCTGTAAGAATTAATAAACATAAGTAAAGTAAATATTTTGCTGAAAATTAAAACATACATACCTATAGCGGGAGCTGGTGGAGATGGCGTCTGTAAAATAACATGTGGGACGGCACTGGGACCTGTAAGAATTAATAAACATAGGTGAAATGATATGAATGATTCTATGGCCCATATTTGGGTTTTTTGGAAAGAATCATTGAATTTCTCTGTGCTATGTCGGGATGAGCAGCATATTTCTCTTATTCAAACAAACTCAAATATGCCTTCCTTCTACTATTATTTCATTAGAATAGCAGATTCATTAGATTAGCAGATTCAGATGCGATTATGCATGACATGTAGTGAAGTCCAATAAGAAATGAGACTCTAGAAACAATAATGCCATTTGAAATGAGATGAAATTTAGTACTGAGACAACCTCTTGATTTAGGGTACTAGGTGGAGGTTAATCCTCAACACATGATATGGACTTTCAGACAAACATAGTTTGTCCTTCCATCTCATATCATTTGATATACCTCTAAAATCAAGATAACAAATGTTTGATGTTAATCAAGTATTCACAAGACAAGGTCTGAATCTTTATTCAGAAGCAAGGAACAGTCAATCATAAAATCATTCTTAACCATATCAGGTCATTTATTCAGTTCAGTGAATTGAAACTAATAACTGAATTCAGAGAAATTATTCAAACATGGATTTTCAGATAGACAAATCATGAGCCAATTTCAGTCAGATCAGTAGATTTATTCCAAGGCAGACAGACATGAATTCACAAACCATTTGAGAAGCTTTATTCAAATCATATCAGAAGGTTTATCTAACAGCATCATAGCCGAAGCCAGAGAACTCATTAGATGGAGTTAAATATCTTCAAACTATCAATAGCCAGCCGGCCCTCATTGAATGTGATTCAAATATCCTTGTGCATAGTGTTACCAGACGGATATTTTACTGAAAATCAAATATGGTTATGAATTACAGTAGGGCTTTCTAAAAAAAATAAAATATTATGCTCAAAATTAAAACATACATACCAATAGCGGGAGCTAGTGGGGATGATGTCTGTACAATAGGTGGGAGGGTATTGGGACCTGTAATAATTAATAAACATAAGAAAAAGGAATATTTTACTGAAAATTAAAACATACATACCTGTAGCGGGAGGTGTTGGGGATGGCGTCTGTAAAACAACTGGGAGAGTATTGGGACCTGTCAGAATTAATAAACATAAGTAAAATGAATTTTTTGCTGAAAATTAAAACATACATATCTGTAGCGAGAGGTGGTGGGGGTGGCGTCTGTACAACAGGTGGTCGTGAGTCGACACTTGGACCTATAAGAACATTCTTTTAAGCTAGTAAATGATTATAACATTTATATAGCTAACTATTTTAATAGATATACCTGTTCCCGAAGAAGACGCGAAAGAGGAGGGAGTAGAGCCCCTGTCACTGCCCTGTCTCCTCCCACTCCCAGTACGACCTCCTCGGACCATTTCTTTATTACTAACAAAATAATTAATACATATTAATACTCAATTAGATAAGGCTAGACCAATGTTATTAAAAATTATGCAAAAATGAACAGTTATGTTACAGAATTATAAAAAAGTGCCTCCCTCGATCATGCTGATGATATATCTAACTCATCATCATCATCGTCATCCATACTTGCCTCATCAGATTCGAACTCTTCCTCTTCATCTGATTCCTCCTCCCCTCTCACATCAGCATTTAGCTCCGTCGGATCGACTTCTTCCACTTCATCTCCGTTACATAATGACAGTGGCTCATCAGATTCGTCTAGATTAATATGCGTGCGACCGACAACACCGACTTCGTCTAATTGAAAATATTCAACACTGGCAACTTCTGAGGGGTTTTCACTCATATTTAACTCATAAGTGGGAAAGAGTTTTGATTTAACCCTGCAATCTGTCCACCAATCTTTATTCTTCGATGATGGGTAGCTTGAATAATACACTTGTTGGGCTTGTGCGGCTAAAATGAACGGTTCATAGGTATTAAGTTTAGACCTATATTTGACATCAACAATCCCATAAGTTGTGTCATGTCGGACAGAATTAGGATCAAACTAATGACACTTAAATATGTATACGTGATTGTCTCGTCCCAAATACTGTAGTTCTAAGACTTCGTCAAGAAGACCGTAGTAGTCCAATTCCACTTCGTTGTACAAACTTCCCTTAACAGATACGTCGTTGTTCATCGTAGACTTACTTCGTCCATAATCCCTCGTATGAAATCTATATCCATTCACAATATATCCTGGATAAACACGTGCAACCGTCGAGGGGCCATAACAGATCTGTTATACTCTTTGATCAGTAATGAGACCTTGTTCAACCTATATGTAAATTCTGATTAGTTATAATAAGGTTCAATCTCCTCAACATACATAACCTCAAACATATATATTCAACGATCGACACTAACCTGATGTCTCAGCCATTTGGCTAAAAACTTCTCGCGTTCATTTTCAATCTCCACATCCTGGATATTTGGACATTTTTGTGCTAATTCCGAATCAAATTATCTGCAATATAAATACACTACTACTTTAAATGAACTGCAGAACAAGAATGAACAACTTATGGACATCGCTGGAAATGTGAGTTAAGAACTTACTCAACATAAGGTTCAATCTCGATGTAATTCAGAAGAATATATATCTCAGCGGCATACAACTCTCCATCTTCGAGCGTGCGCGTCGAGCAACACCCGAACGCACGTCCAGGATGCTTAAATATAGAGAGCCGATCAGACGAATCATCAACTCCCCCATCATCATTACGTGGAGGTCGAGTACAATGCGTTAGAATCTCTGGCTCAAAGTACATGGAACAGAAGTTTAATATTTCTTCAAGAATATATGCCTCAGCAATCGAACCCTCCACCTTCGCATTATTGCGAACTTTCATTTTTAATTCATGCATGCACCTACAAGAACAAGTTACATGGCAATGAAGATGACATTTAACTTAACAAAAATTCGGACATACCTCTCAAATGGATACATCCATCGAAATTGTACTGGTCCTCCGACAATAGCCTCGTATGGCAAATGGACGACCAGGTGCTCCATCGAATCAAAGAATGCCGAAGGAAATATCTTCTCGAGCTTGCAAACGGTTGTGACCACATTTTCTTCGATAGTTTGTACATCCCTCAGTCTGAGTTTTGATGCACATCAAATCTTGAAAAATAGACTCAGCTCGGTCAGTGCTCCCCATATAGGCTTTGGCAATATGTCATGGAATACAATGGGCAGAAGTCTCTCATGAACACATGACAGTCGTTACTTTTCAGACCATATATTTTTCCCTCATTAACATTCACACAACGGGCTATGTTGGATGCATATCCATCTGAGAATCTCAACTATTTCAACCACTGGCACACTTCCTTGATGTGTGTATCATTAAGCACATAAGTTGCTTTAGGCTGCACAGTTTTTCCATTTACGTGCTTGTTGTGTGGGTTTTTATGCCGATTAACCGGGGTGAAGAAAGGGATACAACGGTGAAGGAAAATACGGGAGTTTGATGTATCTCAGGTATCCTCCTTACGGGTGCATGCCCCTCACGGTGGTACCGGGCACTCTCCTTTCACGGAAAGTCGAAAAGGGTCGAATGGCACGTAAGTGTCGAGATAAAGGTTAATCGGACAGGGTGCGGGCTGTTAACACCCATTTTTTTTTCGATAAGTTGAGTCATCTCTCTTACTTCTATTTGTTGATGTCTCGAGTTATCTGTTACTCGTTGGGCTATTTTCTGGCACGTTCTGGGCCAATTTTATGGGTATCCTCCCTCCCTAGCTAAGTCTGCTTCAATTCAGGGCTTAATGGGCCTTGATTTTGGGTAGTCAAGTATTTTCATGGATTTCAAGTGTCCAGCGACATGTACGGTTCATACCTGGCCACTCAACGATGTGCGGTTGTCTATAAACCGTCCATACATTTATGGAATATTTTTGTTAATGTTCTGAATTTCCACCGACAAGCTTTTGTGCGGTCTCATATTAGCCGTTCAAAATGATGGACGGGCTAATTGTAGTCGTTCTTCCCCCAGAGTCCTGCGCTTCGTTGTTTTCTCAGATAATTACCCAATTAATCTATCACCGACAAGGCTAGAATGGTCGGCCTTTGGCCGCTCTTATTCTTTAAACAGTCCAATCCTAGCCGTTCATCTGTGAGAGTCCAACGGTGAGGTTCTCGGTTGGTTTAATGGATAAATGGTTGGATAATTCCTCTATATTTGAGTTTCCACCGACATGTATGGACGGTTTAGTGATAGCCACTCAACACGATGATCGGTCTATCGTAAGACCATTTAACGGTTCGCATCCTAAAGAATTAAGAGATTTTCTCTTTCCATTCGTGGATTTATCCCCCAACTTCATCCAACCATTTCTCTGCAAATATTGAGCCATTTTGAGTGCCGTTTCTTCCAGATGAAAGATAATTGAATTATCTTCATCTTTTCTTTCATAATCTCGACCTAAAAATGCATAAAAATCCTAATTTCGGGGCTGGTTTCTTAGGCTCTATAAATAGACCCTGAGGTCCCGCTTTGAAAGGGGGGGGGGGAGATTTGTGGTCGACGGCGAAGCCCTGCCGAATCTTTGAGTGACCTACCACCGGGGAGGGAGGCCTTCTACGTCCGAATATGCCTCCGGTTTAGGGAGTAGTCTTATTTTGAGTCATCATTCCATGTAGTCCCATCGTTCTCTCTTGTTTGCATGCATCATTTTCTCCACGTTTCTTCCATGATTTTCAGATGGGGGCATCTCTCGCCCTTCACATTTTTCTACAGCTTCGATTGCTCGCCAGCATAGCTCCATTGTGTCCATCATATTTTTCTGAGTCGAGTCATGTAATTTTCATACTTTATTTGAGTCATGTCATTGTAATTTTCCCTTTATTTGAGTAATGTACCTTGGTTAGTGAGTCATTTTCCTAAGTTAGTTGTCATATGGTTGGTTTGATAGGCTAATGGGCCCAACTAATGGGCTAGGCCCAGGGGCGCCCCTCCCTTGGACTACTTTGGTAATTTACTTGTTTGTCAGGGCTATTTTGGTCTTAGGAAAAGTATGGAGTCTATATATAGTCCCTCCCCTCTCTCATTTGTAACAACCTTTTATGATCAATTTAAATCAAGTGAGTTCTAGTGTCATATTGGAGTAGATTCTCCAAACCTCTCTCTCTCTCCCTCTCTATTGGGGTGGATTCCCCTTCTCTCTCTATCTCACTTCTCTCTCTTCTCTCTCTCTCTTCAAGGAGGAGGGCACCCCTTTCTCTCTCCTCTCCTCCCTCTCTCTCCTCCATATCATCAATTCTCTCTCTCTTCCCCTCCCAACCACCTCCACCCTCCCACCTACCTCCATTAAATCCTCTACAACTTCCCACAAGTCATCATTACTTCCCCCTAGTCCCAAGAGACCCTCCACCAATCCACCCCACCCTCCAACCCCCAACTACCCATTTCCCTTCCCCAAGCATCACTCCACCTTCCCAAGGCACCCCTTCCCATCCTCTAGACCACCATTGATCACCCCACATTAAGGGAAATTCAAACTCACCTTCCCTCCACCCACTTGTGCCCCCTCACCTTCCCCCTTCTCCCTCCATGCCCAAATTTGCAACACCTCTCTCACCCACTGCAAACACCACCTTCCAAACCCCATTCTCCTCCATCAACACCTTGGAACACCCCCTCCTAGACCCCCTCACATCCAGGGCTCTCCCCACACTCATCCACCCCCACTTCCCCTCCCATATACCCCATTTCCCCCCTTCATCTTCAACCTACAGTTTTCAGTTCACAGGCAGCAGAGGAGTGCCCAGTTGCAGAGGCTGCCAAGTCTTCACCTGGAAGCTTCAGAGGGCATACCATATATCGTTGGAAGTGTCTCCTAGTCAGCTTTCCAACGGTGGTGGTCCCGATGACTTTCAAGATCAGAGCTGCTCGGACGAGGTGATCTACTACGACTGCGCAAGACTGCTCTGGCAGAAGACCAGAACCAGAGTAGAAGATCTACAGAGGCCATCCTACTGGGAATATGAGCAACAGTTCTTCATCAAAAGTCTTCTATTCTGAGTCTTCTTCCATCTCCAAAAATTAGAGCTCAATTTGGTGTCCAGAACCAGGAGTTATCAATTTTCTCTCCCGGGTGCACGGTTCTGCTTCCCCACAGTCTGCACCGACCTTTCATCAGAGTTTAGAGCCCACGGGTCTTCTCCGAAAACGTTTGGCTTCCCCGCCAGTTTTTCTTCGAAGAAAACTCGTCAACAGTTCCAACGGCTCTGGCGGCACCTGATTCTGAGTTCGGGAACGATCGTGGCATCCTCTTCTTCCTGCTATTGGAAACCTGAAGCAGCCAGATCCGAGAAGCTACCACCCTGTTCGAGCCTCCATCCAGACCAGCGTTGGCGCCAAAAGAAATTGGAAAATTTCAGACGTTTTCCCGTTCTAGTTACAAAGAATTCCCCACTGGTCCCGTCATCCGAAAAAATCAGGTGAGGCCACAGAGGTGCCATCTTCAACTGCTGATCCCTGATTCCAGAACGTAGATAGATTCGGCATCGACTTCCTTTCATCACTTCTAGCTCGAATTCCCCTCCCCGCTTGGCCGGCTGAAGGCCCCTCCCTGTGTGGAGGTAGTGTTTGGATGTAATCATTGTCTTCCCTTCCCCACGATTCCCCCCCCCCCCTTGCATGGGGTGTAATTTTGTAAACGTTTGAGCATGTTGAAGCTTCATCGGCGCGGCGTTCGGGTGCATACCCACGCCTCCCCGCTCGCCATCATCTCCGACCAGGATCGGCGTCTTCACGCTGATCAGGTGAGCTTTTGGACCCCTCCCTTTGTTGGTAGATCTTGCTTAATTAGTATTGCTTCTTAACTCCGTCGGATGGTGAGTGAGTGCCCGTTCCAAACTTGCATATGTTTGAGTGGTCGCCGCGGGTGAGTTGTGAGAGTGACTCTTCAACCCATGCCTTCAACGTGCTGACCGCCCGTGAATTTGGGCAACCCTGGCCCCTAGGGGTCCTCCCCGAGTCAGTCTTATCCTTGAAAACCACCGGTTCAACCTCGGACCCTCACCCCATTGCCGGTCCACCTACGGACCCGAGTGTGCCAAACGCGAGTGAGTCCACTTGTGTGACATTGCCTAGTCGTTGCATTTGCTTGCCACTTAGGTCCCAGTTCGTGTCATATCAATTGGTATCAGAGCAAGTTCTAGACTTGTCTCTACTAAGTCTTATCCTAGGGCCATTGCATGCATCACCCTTGTCCACTATCATGACTACTTCATACTTGGCATATTCGCCACTCTTGGCCCATTAGAAGCCTTTGTGTTTGATGGATCCCGCCCTAGCATATATCTAGAATAGGAGAAGTCCATAGACCAACACTTTGGGAGGTGACCCTGTTAGGGCTTGTCCAAGTCAACTATGCCAAGAGTTTGCTCTGGCGCCAAGCTAGGAAAGAATGGGAGAACATTGTAGGTTTGAGAGAAGCCAAAGGGGAAGCACCCATTGAATCTTGGGATGAAATGAGGGCCAATCTTAGAAAGATCTACGCACCCCAACCCAAACATCTTCAACCAACCAATCTTTCACCCCCGACCCCAACTCCAACCCAAGAACTTCCCCGACCAAGCCCAACCCAAGTCCACCCTTGTTCACCACCCCGAGAGTACCATGCACTGACCATTATCACTCCACCCACCATAGACTATCCTACCCCATTATCCTAGGAAGTTGTGGCCCACACACATACCCAAGTGGAGATGGATGCCAATCTGGATCCACCTCCCACCATAGAGAACATCCTAGACCCCCCACTTCCACCCACCTCTCCTAGTTCGGGTCCTCATGAGCCGCACACTCTATCCATGAATGAGTCCATACTCCAATGGCTCAAGCGGGGCCCCACCGTTCCAAGCTCACCACCCTACCTTTCACCCTTGGGATATCAAGACCACATTGTGCCCACCCAGTCTTCCCATGTCACACTTCAAACCTCCTATCTTGTGGAAGACTTAGGGGACTTAGGGGACTGCTTACAATGGCAAGTCTACTTGACCAATATGCTAGCCATAGAACCATTGGAGTCTAGCACCATCTTCCAAGCATACCCCACCACCGGTTCCATCATCACTATTGTCACGCTCCGAGCCTTTATTACAGCGGAAGACTCGCTCGGGGAGCGCGAACAGCCGACATGGTAAGCCTCTTGCAAGCAAGAATCAACCAGAGCGCAAGACAATCACATAAATAAATGCATTTGTACAATAATATTCAAACTTCAATTTTATTTCATAAATGATCAATATTCAAGATACAATCACTAATTTGATTTCCATTCTACTAGACTCAAGAAATAGGAAAATTACATTGACTCAATCTAGACATTATAGACTTCCTAAGTCTTCACTCTCATCTTTATAACACTTTCACTCGCTTCCGGATCCACTACTAGTATAGCCCGAATCTGAATCCGAACTATTTTCATCTCCTGAAAAATATTGAAAAATAGGTCATGAGCACACTTGCCCAGTAGGTATCTTCGCATCAACATGAATGCACTACTTAAGTGATTATCATTTTAGCTCTAAAGAAATAAGGTAAAATCATGCAATGCGAATCAATCATGCGATCAAATCAATAGAAACAAGATAACCATGTAAGATAGAATGGTCAAGAATGAGCTAGCAAGAATATAACAAGAACATGATATTGGCCTTCCATGAACAAGAATGTAACGAGATTTTACTAGCAAGCCACATATTCCTCACTTTAGCATCTTATGTTTAAGAGCAAGTGCTTCGTGAATTTCTGTAGAATATCAAGCAAGCATGTCATGTCGTGCCGTGGATCTTCACTTATTTACAGAAATAGTACTCCCAGCGCAATGCGACGCTAGTAGCATCATACCCCATGGTTTATAAAATAGTATGTTTCCGGCAATCAGCCGAGGGGACTAGCATAGAGCCCTTGAACACAATCAGTGCTCGATCGCATCTTCAGTTATAAATTAAGCTACTTCCACGCAATATAACAATAAAGTATGGCCAAGAATATAGCACTTCCAATAACTCCATGATAACAATAATCAATGAATGAATGCTTCAATTTTGAATATATGAGATCAAGAATGATATTTGAACTAAGTTATGCTTATAGAATAAATCGACAGCATAACGGTGTTTTCCTTAACTTCCATTTCTTTTAGATCAATTTAAGCAATATGACAAGCTCTAGATCATCAAGGTTTGTCTAGAATCATACTTAACTGTCACGCCCCGAGCCTTTATTACAGCGGAAGACTCGCTCGGGGAGCGCGAACAGCCGGCATGGTAAGCCTCTTGCAAACAAGAATCAATCAGAGTGCAAGATAATCACATAAATAAATGCATTTGTACAATAATATTGAAACTTCAATTTTATTTCATAAATGATCAATATTCAAGATACAATCACTAATTTGATTTCCATTCTACTAGACTCAAGAAATAGGAAAATTACATTGACTCAATCTAGACATTATAGACTTCCTAAGTCTTCACTCTCATCTTTATAACACTTTCACTCGCTTCCAGATCCACTACTAGTATAGCCCGAATCCAAATCCGAACTATTTTCATCTCCTGAAAAACATTGGAAAATAGGTCATGAGCACACTTGCCCAGTAGGTATCTTCGCATCAACATGAAGGCACTACTTAAGTGATTATCATTTTAGCTCTAAAGAAATAAGGTAAAATCATGCAATGCGAATCAATCATGCGATCAAATCAATAGAAACAAGATAACCATGTAAGATAGAATGGTCAAGAATGAGCTAGCAAGAATATAACAAGAACATGATATTGGCCTTCCATGAACAAGAATGTAACGAGATTTTACAAGCAAGCCACATATTCCTCACTTTAGCATCTTATGCTTAAGAGCAAGTGCTTCGTGAATTTCTGTGGAATATCAAGCAAGCATGTCATGTCGTGCCGTGGATCTTCACTTATTTACAGAAATAGTACTCCCAGCGCAATGCGACGCTAGTAGCATCATACCCCATGGTTTATAAAATAGTATGTTTCCGGCAATCAGCCGAGGGGACTAGCATAGAGCCCTTGAACACAATCAGTGCTCGATCGCATCTTCAGTTATAAATTAAGCTACTTCCACGCAATATAACAATAAAGTATGGCCAAGAATATAGCACTTCCAATAACTCCATGATAACAATAATCAATGAATGAATGCTTCAATTTTGAATATATGAGATCAAGAATGATATTTGAACTAAGTTATGCTTATAGAATAAATGACAGCATAACGGTGTTTTCCTTAACTTCCATTTCTTTTAGATCAATTTAAGCAATATGACAAGCTCTAGATCATCAAGGTTTGTCTAGAATCATACTTAATTGTCACGCCCCGAGCCTTTATTACAGCGGAAGACTCGCTCGGGGAGCGCGAACAGCCGGCATGGTAAGCCTCTTGCAAGCAAGAATCAATCAGAGTGCAAGACAATCACATAAATAAATGCAATTGTACAATAATATTCAAACTCCAATTTTATTTCATAAATGATCAATATTCAAGATACAATCACTAATTTGATTTCCATTCTACTAGACTCAAGAAATAGAAAAATTACATTGACTCAATCTAGACATTATAGACTTCCTAAGTCTTCACTCTCATCTTTATAACACTTTCCCTCGCTTCCGGATCCACTACTAGTATAGCTCGAATCCGAATCCGAACTATTTCCATCTCCTGAAAAATATTGAAAAATAGGTCATGAGCACACTTGCCCAGTAGGTATCTTCGCATCAACATGAAGGCACTACTTAAGTGATTATCATTTTAGCTCTAAAGAAATAAGGTAAAATCATGCAATGCGAATCAATCATGCGATCAAATCAATAGAAACAAGATAACCATGTAAGATAGAATGGTCAAGAATGAGCTAGCAAGAATATAACAAGAACATGATATTGGCCTTCCATGAACAAGAATGTAACGAGATTTTACTAGCAAGCCACATATTCCTCACTTTAGCATCTTATGCTTAAGAGCAAGTGCTTCATGAATTTCTGTGGAATATCAAGCAAGAATGTCATGTCGTGCCGTGGATCTTCACTTATTTACAGAAATAGTACTCCCAGCGCAATGCGACGCCAGTAGCATCATACCCCATGGTTTATAAAATAGTATGTTTCCGGCAATCAGCCGAATGGACTAGCATAGATCCCTTGAACACAATCAGTGCTCGATCGCATCTTCAGTTATAAATTAAGCTACTTCCACGCAATATAACAATAAAGTATGGCCAAGAATATAGCACTTCCAATAACTCCATGATAACAATAATCAATGAATGAATGCTTCAATTTTGAATATATGAGATCAAGAATGATATTTGAACTAAGTTATGCTTATAGAATAAATCGACAGCATAACGGTATTTTCCTTAACTTCCATTTCTTTTAGATCAATTTAAGCAATATGACAAGCTCTAGATCATCAAGGTTTGTCTAGAATCATAGGAATATCAACCCTTGGTCAAACCTTGGGTTAACATAAACAAGCTATGTAACGGTCATATGCTGGGCCGTTACATTATGTAACGCGCCAGTAATGGGCCGTTAAAGTGATCCGAGTCCAGAAAGATAAAAATAGACTCATAGGAATGTGACGGTCTGGCCCTGGGCCGTTACGTGAGCCTGACGGTCCAGTTCAAGGCCGTTACATTTCAAGAATCAAAACCACGATAGAGTGTTCTAATTAATGGGCTTTCATTGGTACAACCAACTCGGCGTCCTAGTGGGAATCCCAGGCTCGCGGAGAATTACGGAGGCCTTGAAACAATGATTTCCTAGTCCATTGGAAGGATTATCCAATAGAGAGGTCCTCATGTCCAAGATTGTGTTCCTATAGTGCAAAGTGTGAACTAATGACAACATACCGGAATATGTGCCATGTACTTATAGAATTGACTCTATTGACAGAGAGAGATATGTATAATCAATGTGAAGATCATGATAAAAACTCCGTCAATACAATGTTAAAAAGTCATGCTTTATAGTACAAGACTATAGAATTTGGTTTAACATAACTTAAGTAGATGTGATGACAAAACGTGCAATACCTATCATGAATAATCACATATCCTTAAAATCACATGATTAGGTTTAAAACTTAAGTAACTAGGCTTTAACCATAATAAGATTGGTAGGTTGTATTCAGTCATAGGGTTGACAGAACACAGGATATAACGGTCTGGAGATGGGGCGTCACAGTGAAAGTGACGGTCAGGACCCAGCCGTTACATGATTGTAACGCGTCTGTCCAAACGCGTTAGAAACAATAGTGTAATTCAAATACTACAGAGTTTGTAACGGTCTGTAGTAGGGCCGTTACTTGAAAGTGACGGTCCTATGCTAGTGCGTTACAGTGTCTGCTCACAGAAAACAATCATAGAAACTAAGAGATCAAATCACATCATGTCTTTTATCAAAACATGATGAGTTTCTAGTCATGATAACGAAGTAAGGCCATCTACATGCATAGGTAATCATGAATAGATGAATAGTCATGTTTTAATTTCTTAATTTGGCTAAGAGGTGCATGATGTGCATAGAACAAATAAAACATGAAATCAATGCTCTATAATGCATGGAATTCAATCAAACTATAGGGCTTTTAGTCCTATCATGCTGCTTTTTTGCCGTTCATGAGATAACCTACCTCTTACTTAGACTGTAGTTTCTGAATTTGGTTGAGAACCTTGCCCTAGATCCCTTCCTTCTCTTGTAACTTTTTCAACAACTTCTTTAGGCTCTAACTCCACGCCCTCTTGACCTAAAGATGTGAAATTCGGAGGGAAGTTAGTCTAAAGTATTGTAAACAAATTATTCTAAAGAACTTACTTGAGATAATGACTCATTACCTTGCTTCTTTACGTCCAAAAAGTAAGGGTCGCACAGTTCAGAACTATGCCCTATTTATAGAGTTTAGGCTAGGGTTTGAGGATTAGATCGAGTTTAGAGTCCTTATTTCATCAAATCCTAATCTCTAAGAGTCCTTAGAGTTTTTACAATCCTTCCCAAGTCGATCCATAGTGGATAGGAACATCGAGTTCCAATCTCCTCATGAGTCCCTTTACTTACGGAACTAACAGGATGTAACGGTCGAGTGCCCATGCGTTACATGGCTGTGGCGGTCTTACGATAGACCGTTACAGTCATCGTAGTTTAGAGTTTCAATTTATAAAAACTCTTTTGTTAATTATCCAAATCATTATCTTATATTATTAGTATTTATCCTTAATATTCGTGGATAGGCTTAAATACCTTCTAGAATATGGGCCTAACTTAATGGGCCCGAGTTAAAAATCGTTTAGACTTTAATTAAGTGGGTTGGGTTAATTGATTAACATAATTTTGGCCTTATATTGATTATTTAGCCCAATTAATGCCAGAATATTATTTAAATAACTAGAAATTACTTTTTTTTATAAATTTTGGGGCTCTACACCCTCCCCCACATAGAAGAATTTGGTCCCCAAATTCAATTCATGGATTGAGGAGAGTATACTTGCAATTAAATAATTCTGGAAATCTTTTCTTCATAGCTGATTCGATTTCCCATGTTGCTTCATAAGGCCATGCTTTCTTCTATTGAATCTTCACCATAGGAATGACCTTATTTCTGAGTTGACGCACTTCCCGATCCAGAATCTTTATTGGTGTTTGTTCATATGTCAAGTCCTTCTGAATCTCTAGATTGTCATAAGTGATAATATGATCTGGATCATACACATACTTCTTCAGCATCGAGACGTGAAATACGTCATGAACTCCTGCTAACTGTGGTGGCAAAGCTAATTTATAAGCCACTTCACCGATCCTTTCGAGGATTTCTAATGGACTGATAAATCTTGGAGTTAGCTTTCCTTTAATGCCAAATCTTCGAATACCACGACCCGGAGAAACCTTTAAATGTACATGTTCTCCTACTCAAAATTCCAAGTCGCGCCTTTGATTGTCAGCATAAGATTTCTGCCTATCTTGTGCCATTTTCATCCTTTCCTGAATGAGCTTGATTTTCTCTGTAGAATCCCTGATTACATCGGGGCCTAGAAATTGCCTTTCCCCTATTTCATTCCAACATATTGGTGATCGACAATTTTTCCCATATAGAGCTTCAAAAGGTGCCATTTGTATGCTTGCTTGATAGCTGTTGTTATATGCAAATTCTACCAAAGGCAAGTGATCATGCCAACTTCCTCCAAAATCAATGACACAAGCCCTGAGCATATCTTCTACCACTTGATTTGTCCTTTCTGTTTGACCATCAGTTTGTAGATGGAAAGCGATGCTAAAATTTAATCTAGTCCCAAATGAATGTTGTAGGCGCTTCCAGAATTGTGATGTGAATCGGGGATCTCTATCTGATACAATAGCGACAGGGACTCCATGTAACTTGACAATTTCTTTTATGTATAGTGCTGCTAGAATATCTACAGACCATCGACTTTTTATTGGTATAAAATGTGCAGATTTAGTCAATCGGTATATAATTACCCATATTCCATCGTGTCCACCTCTTGTCTTAGGTAGTCCCATAATGAAATCCATTCCTATGCTCTCCCATTTCCATTCCGGGATACTTAAGGGATGTAATTTACCTGCGGGTCTGAAATGTTCTGCCTTCACTTGTTGACATGTGAGACACCGAGATACGAAGTCAGCTACTTCCCTCTTCATATTGGGCCACCAAAAGTTTCTTTTGAGATCCTGATACATTTTTGTACCTCCTAGATGAATGGTATACTTTGATTTATGTGCTTCTTCTAAGATCAATTTCTTTGTATCTTCATGATCGGGTATACACATTCGGCCCTTGAATAGCATTCTTCCATCTTCGGATATAGAAAAATCTGGTCTTTGTTCAATATTGGCCTTAATTTCTAGTAAAATTGGGTCATCCTCTTGTAACTTGGCCAAATCCTCAATCAATGTTGGTTGAGCTCGGATATTTGCCATGAAACAATTATCTTCCTTAATGTCAACATCTAGATTCAATTGAGCAAATTGAGGAACAAGGTTAGTCATACTAATCATGAGACTTGATAATGTACCAATTGGTTTCCTGCTGAGTGCATCTGCTACAGCATTTGCCTTGCCAGGGTGATATTGAATAGCAAAATCGAAGTCTTTAAGATATTCCAACCATCTCCTCTGCCTCATGTTAATCTCTTTTTGAGAAAATAAATATTTCAAACTCTTATGGTCCGAATAGACAGTGAACTTTTCTCCATAAAGATGATGACGCCAAATTTTTAAGGCGAAAATAACTGCTGCTAATTTCAAATCATGTACAGGATAATTTTCTTCGTGACGTTTCAATTGTCTTGAAGAATAGCAAATCACCTTTCCATCTTGCATAAGGACACATCCTAAGCCAATTCCAGATGCATCCGTACATACTTCGAATCCAGCACCCTCTATTGGTAATGACAAAACAGGGGATGTTGTAAGATGATTCTTAAGATTTTGAAAACTCTTTTCACAGTCCTTCGACCAGATAAAAGGATTTTCTTTTCTAGTAAGTCTAGTTAAAGGAACCGCGATCTTTGAAAAGTCCTTTATGAACCTTCTATAATAACCTGCTAGACCCAAAAAGCTTCTAACTTCAGATATAGTTGTTGGTCGGCTCCAATCTCTGACAGCTTCTATCTTAGAAGGGTCCACAGCAATACCTTCTTTTGAAATAATGTGGCCTAGGAATGAGACTTCCTTGAGCCAAAATTCACACTTATTGAGTTTGGCATATAGCTTATGTTCTCTAAGTGTTTGCAAAGCTATCCTTAGATGTTCTTCATGTTCTTCTTTTATCTTGGAGTATATCAGGATATCATCGATGAAGATGACGATGAACTGATCTAAATATGGCTGGAAGACATTGTTCATAAGTTGCATGAATGCTGTTGGGGCATTAGTTAACCCAAACGGCATTACCACGAATTCATAGTGGCCATAACGACTTCGAAAAGCCGATTTGTAAATGTCCTCTTCTTTGATTCTAAGTTGATGATAACCTGATCTTAGGTCAATCTTAGAAAAATATTCTGCTCCCGAAAGCTGATCGAAGAGCTTATCAATACGCGGTAATGGGTATTTGTTCTTGATTGTAAGTTGATTCAATCGCCGGTAGTTAATGCATAACCTGAGAGAACCATCCTTCTTCTTGACAAATAGAACCGGCGCACCCCAAGGGGATGTGCTAGGTCTGATAAAACCCTTGTCTAGAAATTCCTGTAATTGCTTCTTTAATTCCTTGAGTTCTGTGGGGGACATCCTGTAAGGGGATATAGAAACAGGTGCTGCACCTGGAATGAGTTCAATCGTAAAGTTTACTTCCCTCTCGGGTGGTAAATTAGGTAGTTCAGATGGAAATATGTCCGGGAATTCATTTGCAATAGGAATGTTTGCTAGGATAATTTCCTTAGATTCGGTGACAATGACTGAAGCAAGAAAAGCTTTACATCCTTGCGAGATAAGTTTGCAAGCGTGTAGAGAAGATATAATGGTAGGATGCTTCTTGTATTTGATGCCAAGAAAAGAAAATCTTGGAAGACCGGGTTTTCGGAAAGATATAATCCTATTTCGGCAGTTGATGTAAGCATCATGGTCTACAAGCCAATCTACCCCTAAAATGGCATCGTATCCTTTCATGTCAAGGCATACTAAGTTTGCGGGGAGATTGTGTCCTTCTACCACTACCTCACAATCAGGATAATAGTTGGCAAGCTTAGTTCCAGATCCTAAAGGTGTAGTAATAGCGAGATTTGAAGGTAGGGGAACTGATGCAGTTGGTAAGGTTTTTGCAAAAGTGGTGGAGATAAAAGAATGGGAAGCACCAGTATCAAATAGCACGAATGCAGGACGAGAATAGATTTGAAGAGTACTTTCCATGAGCCCATCATTTTGATCCCTGGGCGCTTCTTCTTCATCTATAACTGCATTGAGGCGAGCCTGCCTCCTACGTCCTCCATTATTTGGTTGGTCTTTCATAAGGGGGCAATCTGGCACACGATGCTCCCTACTTCCACAGCGCAAACAAGCACCTAGGCACTTCCAGCATTCTTCAGCCGAATGGCCGAATTTCTCACAAAAGGTGCACGCTGAGGTGACTTTCTCCTTTTCTTCCTTCACCTTTTTACTACTCTTTTGAGAATTTCCACCATTCCCGTTCCTTGATCTTTCTTATTATCACGGCTTTTGTATGGTTCCATGATGCTGAACTTTTCCTTCTTATAATGCCGATCAGAGCGCCGGCTAGATTCTTCTCCCTTTCCTTTCAACCTTTCGACCTTCTCTAAGGTCCTCTCGCATAAATATGCCCTTTGAACCATCTCCGCATAAGTGCGGATATTCTGTGTCCCCAGTTGTTGAATGAAATCGGGCCGTAACTCGTCCATAAATCGGTTTGCTTTAAATAAGTCTGTACTAATCAAATGTGGTGCATACGGTGCTAGTCTTGAAAACTGCAACTCATATTCTGCCACGGACATCATCCCTTGACGAAGGGAGGCAAACTCCATAGCCTTCCTTTCCTTTACATGCTCGGAGAAATATTTGGCACGGAATAAAGTGAGAAAAACATTCCATGTATGTGGCACATCGGTTGGAGGTGCCGGAACCGATTTCCACCAAGTGCGAGCATCCTTGTTTAATTGGAACGTAGCTAGACGGACTTTCTCCTGATCAGTGCATTGAATAACATCAAATATCCTATTCATCTCATCGATCCAATTTTCTGCTTCGTCTAGATTGGAAGATCCATAGAAACGCGGAGGATTTAGACTCCGGAAATTATGATGAAGGTCTCCTGCCCTTGCCCCTGCACCACCTTGTGCTATAGTTTGCAATGCCTGGGTGAGGCCGGCAACAGTTTGTTGCATACCATCCCAATCTACACGATGAGCCATTTGGAAATTAAGGTACCTGAGAGAAAATAACAACTTGTTATTTCTCATGAAATTGGAATGAATCAAAACAATTCTTAAACTAATTAGCTATCTTATCCCGGGTTCTACCCAATCCTCACATGGGTGTGGAATTTTATCCTTAGTTCATAGGTAGGGGTCCTTAACCTTGGACTTATCCTATGACATGTCTCTTTTCCTTAAGTCCTGAGACTTAGGCTCTGATACCAACTTAACTGTCACGCCCCGAGCCTTTATTACAGCGGAAGACTCGCTCGGGGAGCGCGAACAGCCGGCATGGTAAGCCTCTTGCAAGCAAGAATCAATCAGAGCACAAGACAATCACATAAATAAATGTAATTGTACAATAATATTCAAACTCCAATTTTATTTCATAAATGATCAATATTCAAGATACAATCACTAATTTGATTTCCATTCTACTAGACTCAAGAAATAGGAAAATTACATTGACTCAATCTAGATATTATAGACTTCCTAAGTCTTCACTCTCATCTTTATAACACTTTCACTCGCTTCCGGATCTACTACTAGTATAGCCCGAATCCGAATCCGAACTATTTCCATCTCCTGAAAAATATTAGAAAATAGGTCATGAGCACACTTGCCCAGTAGGTATCTTCGCATCAACATGAAGGCACTACTTAAGTGATTATCATTTTAGCTCTAAAGAAATAAGGTAAAATCATGCAATGCGAATCAATCATGCGATCAAATCAATAGAAACAAGATAACCATGTAAGATAGAATGGTCAAGAATGAGCTAGCAAGAATATAACAAGAACATGATATTGGCCTTCCATGAACAAGAATGTAACAAGATTTTACTAGCAAGCCACATATTCCTCACTTTAGCATCTTATGCTTAAGAGCAAGTGCTTCATGAATTTCTGTGGAATATCAAGCAAGAATGTCATGTCGTGCCGTTGATCTTCACTTATTTATAGAAATAGTACTCCCAGCGCAATGCGACGTCAGTAGCATCATACCCCATGGTTTATAAAATAGTATGTTTCCGGCAATCAGCCGAGGGGACTAGCATAGAGCCCTTGAACACAATCAGTGCTCGATCGCATCTTCAGTTATAAATTAAGCTACTTCCACGGAATATAACAATAAAGTATGGCCAAGAATATAGCACTTCCAATAACTCCATGATAACAATAATCAATGAATGAATGCTTCAATTTTGAATATATGAGATCAAGAATGATATTTGAACTAAGTTATGCTTATAGAATAAATCGACAGCATAACGGTATTTTCTTTAACTTCCATTTCTTTTAGATCAATTTAAGTAATATGACAAGCTCTAGATCATCAAGGTTTGTCTAGAATCATAGGAATATCAACCCTTAGTCAAACCTTGGGTTAACATAAACAAGCTATGTAACGGTCATATGCTGGGCCGTTACATTATGTAACGCGCCAGTAATGGGCCGTTAAAGTGATCCGAGTCCAGAAAGATAAAAATAGACTCATAGGAATGTGACGGTCTGGCCCTGGGCCGTTACGTGAGCCTGACGGTCCAGTTCAAGGCCGTTACATTTCAAGAATCAAAACCACGATAGAGTGTTCTAATTAATGGGCTTTCATTGGTACAACCAACTCGGCGTCCTAGTAGGAATCCTAGGCTCGCGGAGTATTACGGAGGCCTTGAAACAATGATTTCCTAGTCCATTAGAAGGATTATCCAATAGAGAGGTCCTCATGTCCAAGATTGTGTTCCTATAGTGCAAAGTGTGAACTAATGACAACATATCGGAATATGTGCCATGTACTTATAGAATTGACTCTATTGACAGAGAGAGATATGTATAATCAATGTGAAGATCATGATAAAAACTCCGTCAATACAATGTTTAAAAGTCATGCTTTATAGTACAAGACTATAGAATTTGGTTTAACATAACTTAAGTAGAAGTGATGACAAAACATGCAATACCTATCATGAATAATCACATATCCTTAAAATCACATGATTAGGTTTAAAACTTAAGTAACTAGGCTTTAACCATAATAAGATTGGCAGGTTGTATTCAGTCATAGGGTTGACAGAACACAGGATATAACGGTCTGGAGATGGGGCGTCACAGTGAAAGTGACGGTCAGGACCCAGCCGTTACATGATTGTAACGGGTCTGTCCAAACGCGTTAGAAACAACAGTGTAATTCAAATACTACAGAGTTTGTAACGGTCTGTAGTAGGGCCGTTACTTGAAAGTGACGGTCCTATGCTAGTGCGTTACAGTATCTGCTCACAGAAAACAATCATAGAAACTAAGAGATCAAATCACATCATGTCTTTTATCAAAACATGATGAGTTTCTAGTCATGATAACGAAGTAAGGCCATCTACATGCATAGGTAATCATGAATAGATGAATAGTCATGTTTTAATTTCTTAATTTGGCTAAGAGGTGCATGGTGTGCATAGAACAAATAAAACATGAAATCAATGCTCTATAATGCATGGAATTCAATCAAACTATAGGGCTTTTAGTCCTATCATGCTGCTTTTTTGCCGTTCATGAGATAACCTACCTCTTACTTAGACTGTAGTTTCTGAATTTGGTTGAGAACCTTGCCCTAGATCCCTTCCTTCTCTTGTAACTTTTTCAACAACTTCTTTAGGCTCTAACTCCACGCCCTCTTGACCTAAAGATGTGAAATTCGGTGGGGAGTTAGTCTAAAGTATTGTAAACAAATTATTCTAAAGAACTTACTTGAGATAATGACTCATTACCTTGCTTCTTTACGTCCAAAAAGTAAGGGTCGCACAGTTCAGAACTATGCCCTATTTATAGAGTTTAGGCTAGGGTTTGAGGATTAGATCGAGTTTAGAGTCCTTATTTCATCAAATCCTAATCTCTAAGAGTCCTTAGAGTTTTTACAATCCTTCCCAAGTCGATCCATAGTGGATAGGAACATCGAGTTCCAATCTCCTCATGAGTCCCTTTACTTACGGAACTAACAGGATGTAACGGTCGAGTGCCCATGCGTTACATGGCTGTGGCGGTCTTACGATAGACCGTTACAGTCATCGTAGCTTAGAGTTTCAATTTATAAAAACTCTTTTGTTAATTATCCAAATCATTATCTTATATTATTAGTATTTATCCTTAATATTCATGGATAGGCTTAAATACCTTCTAGAATATGGGCCTAACTTAATGGGCCCGAGTTAAAAACCTTTTAGACTTTAATTAAGTGGGTTGGGTTAATTGATTAACACAATTTTGGCCTTATATTGATTATTTAGCCCAATTAATGCCAGAATATTATTTAAATAACTAGAAATTACTTTTTTTTATAAATTTTGGGGCTCTACAACTATCTACACTAGTGGCCATTATACGACTGAAATCCTCCTCTTTCTCCTCAAGGATGAGAAACTCATCTTGGCCCACTCCCCACCCATTGAGGTTCCACTTGATTTGATTGGCCAACCCACTAGAGACCTTGGCCCAATTACCTTGGAGGATGATGACTCACCATTTGGGAACCTTGAAGACATAGAGTTCCTCTCTCTAGGTGGCCCCTTCCATGATCCCTTTGACCCCTTCCTTTGGGAGCTCGAGTACCCATGTGACCCACCCACATCACCCACCACCCACCCTTTCCGACCCACACCCACCATGTTGGACCAAGCCCACCTCAACAATGACCCAGGTTACACCATAGGAACCATGACCTTAGACAACACCCGCCTAGAGATTGAGAAAGTGCCCCACCCTATATCCACCTTCCTAGATCCCTTCGACCCTTTCACATGGAAGTTCAAAGGCTGTCCCACACCTATACACAAAGAAGTCACCTTTGGGATAAGTGTGCATATGTCTAGGCTTACCACACCACTTGGTATGAACACTATGTTGGGTCCATTCATTCGTGTCACCCACATGCCAAGTAGGAAGCATGAGTGGTCCATATTCGGATGTAATGGTCCACCTTCATTCATCATTGGTTTTAAGCATAGTAGGAACATTCACGGATGTCCGGGACCCCCGGCATTTGCTATACCCATACGCGATAGATTCCCCTACGGATGCCCCGGTCCTCCAACCATTGTTATGAAGTCCATGCATGATAGGGCCACTTGTGGCTGCCCCGGTCCACCCAAGTTCATCAAGGTCCACATGGCATCAAAGCATGATAGGTTAATTTATGGTTGTCATGGTCCACCTTTATCCACACACATTTCCACACACCTACCACCCTGTAGTGCATGTCATGTGTATCCAAGCAAGCATTTTGCAACGAACGGTGAGGTTCATATTGAGCGGGCAATAGCTTGTAAGCGCCACTTGGGATTCCAAGTAGGCAACTTGGTAATGGTGACATTGGAGTGGCTCTACCCTAGGGCTATCTCCAAACCGAGGGCACGAGGACTTGGACCTTCCATGTTCCGAGTGACTTTGACACCCTGGCTTACGGGTTGGATCTGCCGATGGGATTTTGGGATATACCCTTCTTTTCACGTGGCAGATCTAACACTCTTTAAGGGCACCGCGGTGGATCCCAGTGAAAACCTTGAGCCTACCCCCACCTTTGTGAGTGACACCCTCGGAGAACCTCCACATATCAGCTTGAGAGTCCGACGTGTGCACACGGAGGCAATACTAGGCAAGCAGGGTACCATCGCCAACAAGAGTGTGTGCCCGAGCCACATTGAGAGGATGAAGAGTCGTCCCCTGGCTAAGGATGCGAGGTTGAGTTTGGAGGTTGTGGCTCGCCCAGAGCTGCATTGGAGGACCTCTCCCTTGGCGGACCCATACTCGACGGAGTCGAGTTCTTCGCACCCCGGGGGTATGATGGGGGCATCTCTCGCCCTTCACATTTTTCCACAGCTTCGATTGCTCGCCAGCATAGCTCCATTGTGTCCATCATATTTTTCTGAGTCGAGTCATGTAATTTTCATACTTTATTTGAGTCATGTCATTGTAATTTTCCCTTTATTTGAGTCATGTACCTCGGTTAGTGAGTCATTTTCCTAAGTTAGTTGTCATATGGTTGGTTTGATAGGCTAATGGGCCCAACTAATGGGCTAGGCCCAGGGGCGCCCCTCCCTTGGACTGCTTTGGTCATTTACTTATTTGTTAGGGCTATTTTGGTCTTAGGAAAAGTATGGAGTCTATATATAGTCCCTCCCCTCTCTCATTTGTAACAACCTTTTATGATCAATTTAAATCAAGTGAGTTCTAGTGTCATATTGGAATGGATTCTCCAAACCTCTCTCTCTCTCTCTCTATTGGGGTGGATTCCCCTTCTCTCTATATCTCACTTCTCTCACTTCTCTCTCTCTCTCTTCAAGGAGGAGGGCGCCCCTTTCTCTCTCCTCTCCTCCCTCTCTCTCCTCCACATCATCAATTCTCTCTCTCTTCCCCTCCCAACCACCTCCACCCTCCCACCTACCTCCATTAAATCCTCTACAACTTCCCACAAGCCATCATTACTTCCCCCTAGTCCCAAGAGACCCTCCACCAATCCACACCCCACCCTCCCAGCCCCAACTACCCATTTCCCTTCCCCAAGCATCACTCCACCTTCCCAAGGCACCCCTTCCCATCCCCAAGACCACAATTTATCACCCCACATTAAGGGAAATTCAAACTCACCTTCCCTCCACCCACTTGTGCCCCCTCACCTTCCCCCTTCTCCCTCCAAGCCCAAATTCGTAACACCTCTCTCACCCACTGCAAACACCACCTTCTAGACCCCATTCTCCCCCATCCACACCTTGGAACACCCCCTCCTAGACCCCCTCACAGCCAGGGCTCTCCCCACACTCATCCACCCCCACTTCCCCTCCCATATACCCCATTTCTCGCCATCATCTTCAACCTATAGTTTTCAGTTCGCAGGCAGCAGAGGAGTGCCCAGTTGCAGCGGCTGCCACGTCTTCACCTGGAAGCTTCAGAGGTCATACCATATAATTTTGGAAGCGTCTCCCAGTCAGCTTTCCAACGGTGGTGGTCCCGCCGACTTCCAAGATCGGAGCTGCTCGGACGAGGCGATCTACTACGACTGCGCAAGACTGCTCTGGCAGAAGACCAGAACCAAAGTGGAAGATCTACAGCGGCCATCCTACTCGGAATCTGAGCAAGAGTTCTTCATCAAAAGTCTTCTATTCTGAGTCTTCTTACATCTCCAAAAAGCAAAGCTCAATTTGGCGTCCGGAACCAGGAGTTATCAATTTTATCCCCCGGGTGCACGGTTCTGCTTCCCCACAGTCTGCACCGACCTTTCATCAGAGTTTAGAGCCCACTGGTCTTCTCCGACAACGTTTGGCTTCCCCGCCAATTTTTCTTCGAAGAAAACTCATCAACGGTTCCAAGGGCTCTGGCGGCACCTGATTCTGAGTTCGGGAACGGTCGTGGCATCCTCTTCTTCCTGCTATTGGAAACCTGAAGCAGCCAAATCCGAGAAGCTACCACCCTGTTCGAGCCTCCATCCAGACCAGCGTTGGCGCCAGAAGAAATCAGAAAATTTCAGACGTTTTCCCGTTCTAGTTACGAAGAATTCCCCACTGGTCCCGTCATCCGAAAAAATCAAGAGAGGCCACAGAGGTGCCGTCTTCAACTGCTGATCCCTGATTCCAGAACGTGGATAGATTCGGCATCGACTTCCTTTCATCACTTCTAGCTCGAATTCCCCTCCCCGCTTGGCCGGCTGAAGGCCCCTCCCTGTGTGGAGGTAGTGTTTGGATGTAATCATTGTCTTCCCTTCCCCATGATTCCCCCCCCCCTTGCATGGGGTGTAGTTTTGTAAACGTTTGAGCAGGTTGAAGCTTCATCGACGCGGCGTTCGGGTGCATACCCACGCCTCCCCGCTCGCCATCGTCTCCGGACGGGATCGGCGTCTTCACACTGATCAAGTGAGCTTCTGGACCCCTCCCTTTGTTGGTAGATCTTGCTTAATTAGTATTGCTTCTTAACTCCATCAGACAGTGAGTGAGTGCCCGTTCCAAACTTGCTTCTGTTTGAGTGGTCGCCGCGGGTGAGTTGTAAAAGTGACCCTTCAACCCATGCCTTCAGCGTGCTGACCGCCCGTGAATTTGGGCAACCCTGGCCCCTAGGGGTCCTCCCCGAGTCAATCTTATCCTTGGAAACCACCGGTTCAACCTCGGACCCTCACCCCATTGCCGGTCCACCTACGGACCCGAGTGTGCCAAACGCGAGTGAGTCCGCTTGTGTGACATTGCCTAGTCGTTGCATTTGCTTGCCACTTAGGTCCCAGTTCGTGTCACATCATTTTCTCATTTTCATACATCATTCACACACCCTCCTATGTTTTTGACGCCCCCCGGGGGTTTAAAAATCTCCAGGTATCCCCCATTTCATTTAGTCATATTCATTTCTTTCCATTTTAGCATTTGCTACACTCCCTAGTTCTAATTTGGGTTTCCTTTTATGTTCTACACGTGGTTTTACAGGTCAGCAACACACTAGCTTGAGGCCCATCCTTTCCGGCCGGCCGGAAAGGGTGGAGGTTGGACTCTTACAACTTCTGGATGGGTGGCCTTGCGCGGTTCCCAGCTATCCGTTCAAGGAGACGTGCGGTGGTATCTGGTCCGTTCTTCTTCTCACTGCGGTTGGGTCGGAGCCATTCATCTGCCAGAAGTTCTTTATCCCGTGTCCTCTGCAGCGCCTTTAGACGGCCTATCGTGCGGCTGCTCATCTTTACAGGTGGTTCCTCTTGAGCCATGCATCCTCTCGGCACTGCTCTTAAGGTGAGTACCTCTTCCCCTTTCCAAGATACGGCGTGTTCATCACATTCGGCATCTTGGTGGTGATCACACACACTCCATACCCCTCCCCTTGTTATCTACTTATTGCTTAGTTCTTCACGTTACACCAGTAAAGACGGGGTTGAAAGGGTCATCAAAAGGGGAAGAGTAGGAAAAACACGTCAACACCCCATTTTTTGGCGATCACGGTGGGACACCTAGTGCCCATCGTGTTAGTGGTTTGCTGACCCGTCTGTTTGCATGGTTAGTTCCCCATTTCTTGAGTTGTTTCAGGTCGTTGGATGGTTTCCTGGTTTTAAGGTTGCTGGTGGTTGTGGGGTTCTGACAGAGCCATTCATCATCTTGAGCGGCTAGGAATTAGCCGCTCTTCTCTGCTTATAGTGCTGATTATTCTGCAAGCCTGCTGCATTCAACGGTCTACATTTGCCCGTCCAACTCTTCATACGGCTAGATCTCGACCGCCCATCCTGCTGGCTCAGGTATGTCTCTATTTTTGCCCTGTTGGCTTTACTGGCATTATGCGGTTGATACAGGTCCGTCCGAGATTTTGAACGGCTGTTGATAGACCGTTCATCGAGGTACGCCCCCATTTTAACATTCTGTGTTTTGTGTTTTTTGTGTTGTTACTCCCTACTGTTGAACGGTCCGCTCAGGACCGTCAACCTCCCTGTGCGGTCTTACAGAGACCGTCCTTGTCTTGCTACAGTGCACCTGAGCCTCATTTTGATTGCTATGCTATATTATCTTCATGATATTTGGTGCTGATCTTCGATCTCCCCCTGCTGTCATTATATGTGTGCATCATTGCTAGTCCTCCTTGTTGTTCATATTTGTTCATTGATTGTTAGTTTCTAGGCTAGACTCTTTGCATGCACTCCGGTGCGCATAGGATTCATGCATATTTATCATCTATAGTTGCATTCCTACCAAGGTAGGGTTTCCTCTCGTCTCCATACTCCTTGGAGCCGACTAGGGGACCTTACCGAGGACCTCCGTAAGTCCCCGTGAGCCGTGGATTCCCACACGGACGCCGGGTAGGTTGTACCACACCATCCCTCAGTCTAGGGTTCTACATCCACGAGAGAGAGAGTCCCTTAGAGTCACCCAATTTTCCATTCTTACCCTGGTTAGGTATCTTGTGGTTGAGTGAATTCACATTTTAATTAATCCACTGAGGTCCTCAAGAGGAACTTATAAAATCTTCGGTCATCATTTATAACCTGGTTGTTTAATGGGTTGATTCTTCCCTCATCTCTCCCCTCCATTGTGTGTTGCAGTATCATCATTCACCTCATTTTGTCAGATTAGGCTCATTTGGTCTAGTTCATCTTTGTGTGGCTCCATTTAGTTGCATTTGTCCTAGGCTCGTTTCTATCCTTGTATTCCTTTGACATTCTTGACTGTATAAAGTCTCCACCCTCTCCATGGAGCATTTTCCCCCTGTATCCCATTCCTATTCTTCTCTACTTTCTTATCCCCGCGTGGATTCCTCTTCTCATGCGGGCCCATCTCCTTATTCCTCCACTGGACCCTATCCGTTAAACGGGCCTTCTTGTCCCACCCATGCTGCCGCTAGCCCAATCAATTCTCATCCCCACATACATAATCTTTCCAGGCCCATCCATTCCTACATTCCCAGAATGGGCTTGTCTTCACCTCAAGCTGGATCCCCTTATTTGGCCCGTCAACATTATTCTGGTTTAAATTCATCCTCTCTTGCTTAGGCTGGCCCATATCCTTCTCGGACTCTTCCTACCGAGGAGATGATCGCTCAGGCCCAACGTCAGCTTGATGAATTACAACGTCGAATCAATCCCCAAACTTCTTTGGATATCCCGTTTGCCTTTCAAGGTCTTCAACTCCCACCACGTTCACAGATTCCCGCATATCGTCGCTATGGTGGGATTGGTGACCCCTACGTCCATTTGAAGGATTTCTTATATGAGTCGGCCCAGTTCCGACACAATCTACACTTGATGGCCTATTTGTTTGGCCTATCTTTAGAGGGCTCGGCCAAGGATTGGTTCTTCACGTTACCGCAAGAGCAGATGATGAATTTTCAAGTTATACAAGAAAAATTCGTTCAACAGTACCGAGACCAGGTTGGGCCTAGATATTCTATGGTGGATTTGGCCCAACAGAAGATGAAGCCCGACAAGGAATTATCCACGTTCCCCGACCGCTGGCGTCACCTGGCCACGCAAGTTCCAGGGCATATCCCGGAGGGCGAACAAATCAAGATGGTTATTTCTAATGCAACGCCTTAATTTAGATGCGTCTTAGCCCAGAATGATATCACTTCCTGGCAACAACTCTACAGCCGAGCCTGCTTCATTAGCCAACAACTCCTAGTTTACCTTGACCACGAGTCTCCTTCACCTTCGCCTTCCATATACCCCTTCTCCTCACCATCCCCCACAAGTCAGCCCTCTACCTCATATCCCTCCATGAGTCGGCCGTCTGCTCCCACTTATCCATATGCCTTCCCATGTCACCCCACTACATCTTCCTTCACAAGTCAGCCCTCCGCTATTTTATTTCCCCACACCTCTCCACTTCCGGTCAAGGAAACGTCACACCCTGAGCGGGTGGATGCCGTCCATTATATTCCCACTCCCTCCACACCTCAACATCATTCTAGCCCTCCGCCATCACCTACGTAATTCCCCTTACCTACACAACCTCCGCTACCATCCCCACTACCTTCTCATACCCCTTGGCACCTACCTTGCCCAAAGTGGGCTCCTCACTCTCCGTTGCCGGAATCTCTTACAGATGTTTTCAGGGCTTTGATGGCGACCCATGCATTGTAACTCCCTTTGGTTATGCCTTGCCACCCCGCGGTCGGGAATTTGCTCCATTTCTGTGAGTTTCATTGTCAACAGGGGCATTTGATTGAGGATTGTCCCGAGTTCCGGGAACTTGTTTACAGCTTGGAAGACAAGAAGATGATTGATTGGGATGTCATGCGCCAAGTTATTGTGGATCTTCGCAAACAGCAACAGCAGCAAGCGCCGCCCAGGCAGCCGTCTCTGTCTCAAGACCAGGGGCATCCCTGTGATTCTTCAGTTGATGAAGCGCCCGCTCCATTATCTATCCCCTCTCCTATCCCATTTCCTCCACAAACCCAAGCCTCTACTCAGGCTAGTACAAACTCTTCTCCTTCCCCCTCCATTTCCACCACTGCTTCTACTCCCAACACCACTCGACGTGTTGTACCGACACGTCGGAGATGGGTGCCACGACCTGCCACCTCTTCTGCCTCGCCACCACCTTCTCCACCCCCATTTTCACTGCCTCCATTGGCCACATCTCCATCATCGCCTTCTTCATTATCCCCATTGCCATCACCACCACCGTCTTCATCGCCTCCTCTAGCAACGATCCCTATTCCGTCACCTTCACAACCATCCCCGCTACCGATGCCGCTCCTTTCGCCATCATCGTCCGAGCCTAAGCAAGCTACCCCTACGCCCACACCCCCGCCATTGCCTTCATCGCCACCCACGTCACCATCTTCACATTTTCCTTCTCCTACACCTCCACCCTCCAAACCTTTACCCCTACCAGAGCCTATCATCGCCGTTATCTCTCCGCCGCTCGCATTGCCTTCACCCACGCTTTCCAAGCCTTTTACCTCCGCTTCCCCATCCCCTTCTACCCCACGGAGCGGGCGCTGGCTACCCTTGGTGCCCCTCAGGTCTAGTCCCCCGGGAGATAAAGAGCCAAGCCAGGCTTTGATTATGCATTACAAGCTTCAAGACTTCATTTACCGCATGCCAGTCTGAGTCCTGGTCCCTGGCTATTCTAGGGATAATGAGCCTGCACTTGCTATGAAGACGGTTGCTGAGAAGAGTTCCTTAGCATTCATGCCAATTTCTTCAAAAGCGAGGCCGGTGACAATCTCTTTGCTCACCGGAAAATTCACTATTGATGTTGTTATCACCTCTCGCTTGATTGCTATTCAGTTCACCGGCCCAGAAGAATTTTTCCCCCAGATGGTGCTAACCCACATGGCCGCCAAAAGTTTAATGAATTCAGCATTCGAGGGGCAATTGGTCGTGCCCTCGAGATTGCCCAGGGGCATTCTGCATTCTCTATCTCATCTCCCTCGACTTATTGGTGAGGCGGCCACATCAACGCCACGCATCGCCCTCCCTCAGTTCTGTCCTGTGCTTCTAGCAAGGGAGTTATGCTTCATGCCCGATTGCCGAGTGGAGTTGCCAAAGCTCCATGTTCTAGTGCCGAATGACAAAACTCCACTGCTTCCTGATGCTCATCCCAAGGAGTTGACTGTTCTGGAATGTCTTTCTATGGTTGGCACTGCACAGCTAGGGGCAACAGTCTCGATAAAGCTACATATTCATGACCGGGCTAGGCCGTCTACCAAGTGGGCCCGTTATTTAAGAAAACATTGCAAGACAAGAAGCCCGAAGGCCCGAGTCCGAGCCAGGCGAAGTTGTTGCAAACAGACTTCTGCCAAGAAGAGGCGGCCACATAAGTTCAAGGGCCGACGGTTGTGTATTCGGGGGCTCACTTCACCTCCTTCTTCTGTCTCTTCATCTTCCGACCATTCATCCTTTCTATTGCTCAGTTCCTATCCTTGGGTGGTATACCTTCCACCACCTGACTATATTTTTACCATCTTCTCCTGTCCTCACCATTCTGGGTCCCGGCCTATGTCCTCCTCTTCCCTTGATCCAGGGGCATCTTCTAGTTTTCTTCCCCGGGAGCGTCCAGATTTCGCTTCTCATCCTTTTTCCCCGACCATGTTGGGGATTCCTCATGCTCGTTCCTCAACCATGTCAGGTGATTACCCTTTTCTTTCCCCGACCCTGTCGGGTGGTTCTCGTTCTTCTTCCCCGACCCTATCGAGTGTTTATCATTTTTTTCCCCGACCTTGTCGGGTGATTCTCATTCTCCTTCCTCGACCTTGTCGGGTGAGTCTAATTCCTTTTCTCCGACCACGTCGGATAATCACTCCTCTTCCCCCTTATCTTTGCCATAATCTTTTTATGGTTCGTCTATTCTTTCTGTCTCACCCTTTCGGGGTCATTACCCTTTTTCATGCTATTTTCGAGTCTTTAGCCTGCCTTGATCTCAGTTAATATTTGTTCATTCTGTATTCGATTTCTTGTTATCAGGGCCTCAGTGCCTTAACGAGGGAGTTCTAGCCCTCGTCTCTCTTCTTTTTTATCCCTTCTTCGTCCAGTATGATGTCTACCACTCCTCTATATCGAGGAATCCAATCCTTTGCTCTCCTTTCATCCTTTATCCTGGCAAGCAACGAAAATAAAGTTCATGCTCCTCAAAGCTCGATGATCGAAATCGCTTCAGGAGGCCGGTTTCCACGCCATCGATTTGCAAAGGTATCTTTTATTTTGTGCCCGAACATGTTATCATTGCTATTACTCTGTTATTTCTGCACGCGCTTATAATGTTGGTTCCTTAAAACATGGTTGAGTGGCCTTAGGCATTAGTTAGTTTGCTTAGTCAAATGAGTCGCTTATGCAGCATCTTAGGCTGGTGATAGCTCCGCGCCAGGAGTGTAGTTCCTTTCCCTAATTGTTGAGGGTGACCATTGAATATGGATTTTTCACACACTTCACGGCAAGCCAAAGCCGATATCTCTAGTGCAACATTATTGCTGCTTTGGCCATACTTTGGGTATGCACGAAGGCCTTTTCTCTTCTCTGCTCGGTCAAGTGCAGGGGCAAGAGATTGATGGATAAGATGACTAACCTAGGCGCTCCCTAAAATGAGAGAGGTTTTAAATAGGGGCAGTCTTGACCCTCAAAAAGTGAGCTTTCATGATATATCTAGCCAATAAGGGCTACCAAAATGAGAAAATGAATATGTAAAATTATGAAAATCGAAGGCATGGCAAGAGTGGCAGTACAGTTCCCCGTGGGACATCATGAGCCCGGTCACATGCGTGCCTAGTAAATATGGGTCTCAAAATTAAAGACACAAAGCCCCGGTGTAACAGGCTATCTCTTTGAGGGGTAGTGCCATGGAAGGAATTCGAATCTTGATATCTCCCATCCTGCATAAAGCTTATCTCCCAGTTCTTCTTCTGTTTCTCCCTCTTAGGCTGGGTTGTATCCCGGGTATGGCCTTAGTAGGGGCACCATTTTTAGAGGCGGTTGGTTGTGATAAGCCACCCTCACATGCACGCCCTGCTCAAGGGAACCCTTCGATGAAAGGGGTAGGAACGATGATCCCTGGCCAGTAGTTTGAGCCCGTCTTTAGGTGCTGCGGATTGCTATGTCAAAATCAAAAAAAAATCAAAATAAAAAAAATAAAAATAAAAAAATCAAATATTCAAAAACCTAAAAAATCAAATACTTCAAAAAAAATCTAGAAAAATGAAATACTATTGAAAATTGAAAAAAAAAAGAAAATTATAAAAAAATTCAAAAAATGTGTCCTTTTCATGCATTTGTATTTTATTTTAAGGACATATATGTAATCTGTTTACTAAGTGTGCAGGTTGCAGGTACTCAAGCTTTCCTTGTTCCATATTTTATTCTATCTGCCTCCTATTCACATTTTTGATATGTTCTTTCCTTCTTTAATCATATCTCTCAATCTGTTCTGAAGCTCATGTCCTTCTCAACTTTTGTTTGTAATGATCATATCTTTATGAGATGGTTTTGCCTCACGATTATGAACCTGGCGGTTCTGCTTCATTCTGATCTTGGGTTTCGATTGAAGTGGATATTTGTCTTGTCTTTTGTCCCACCGTGTCCTTGTCACATGTTTATGTCCCACCGTGTTGTCCCACACCTGTTGTTTTGTCCCTCACTACATGTTGTTAGTCATCTAGTCATCCCTTTGTGTCCTGTGTTATTGTCCCAACCGTGTGGTTATCTGTCAAGTTCTTGTCACAACCATGTGTTGTCTCGCCGCGTTGTTGCCTTGTCACACCGTGTTCATGCATGCATGCTATCTGTTCATGCCCTTGCATATGTGCTCGTTTACCTTTGTTATGTTATGTTACATTGTCTCCCATCTCATTTTCGCTATGTTTATACTTGCTTGTTTATCATGTTTGTCTTATACATGAAAAGCCATAAAAATTTGAAAATGAAAATAAAAAAAAAGCATGTCGTTTCACCTACACAGGTAAGTCAGGTATGGCCTTCTATTATTACATCTCTTATTGCGTTACTATATATGCCATATTATCTCGAGAACCAGTTGGTTATCTACGTGTTCCAGGATCTGATGTTCCCCTTTAACAAAAACGATGATGATCCAGGTTCACATGTTTAATCTCCAGATAGGCCGTTGGGTTGGGAAAGCCTGGGGAGGATGGTTCTATCCTGCACGCCGTGGTTGCGGATAGTGTCTTGACTATGAATCTCCCATCTTAGCAATATTATTCTCGAGTATTTTATATTTTAATCTTTTATTCACATTCGTTTTGATGATTTCTTTATTTTAGCCCAGCATGCATCATGCGCATCTTTTGGAACATTCATGACCCATGGTTTGCCCGCGAAATGTCCCACCAGTGATGGTTAGCTATGCGTTCAGTGTTTGAGTAAGAGGAACAATTCCACTCTGAGTTGGAAGGTTCACTTTGATCAATTCGCTTGGTTTGGTTGGTGAAGAGGTCCCCGTCTGGAGTTTTAGTCCGCTTCTTTATTTTTCCGCTGCTTATTCCGGTCTTCTCATTGGTCCAAGGGATTGTGTCCCCCATGAGGTCGATCGTGTGTTTCCTTTTATTTTAGTTAGTTCCTCTAGACCGGTGTGGCTTTTGGTTTAATCATTCCTTGTGTTTGGTTCGGAGTTTTCCGGAAGATTCCTATCGCTTGTTGGTAAAAACGGGTGTCGTTTTACCTTAACGCCAACTTTTTGGTCCACTCCGCTTCATTTTCACTTCATCTCCATGTTCCATTTCACTTTCGCTTCACCTCCGCTCGCTCCCCTGCAAAGAGGACGTTAAGGAGGGGCATCTATTGACACCCGTTTTTTGCCGATAAGTTGAGTCATCTCTCTTACTCCCATTTGTTGATGTCTCGAGTTATCCGTTACTCGTTGGGCTATTTTCTGGCACGTTCTGGGTCAATTTTATGGGCATGCTCCCTCCCTGGCTAAGTCTGCTTCAATTCAGGGCTTAATGGGCCTTGATTTTGGGTAGTCAAGCATTTTCATGGATTTCAAGTGTCCAGCGACATGTACGGTTCATACCTGGCCACTCAACGATGTGCAGTTGTCTATAAACCATCCATACATTTATGGACGGTTCATACCTGGCCGCTGAACGAGTTTCCACCGACAGGTATGGACGGTTTAGTGATAACCGCTCAACACGATGAGCGGTCTATCGTAAGACCGTTTAACTACTCGCATCCTGAAGAATTAAGAGATTTTCTCTTTCCATTTGTAGATTTATCCCGCAACTTCATCCAGCCATTTCTCCGTGAATATTGAGCCATTTTGATTGTCGTTTCTTCCAGATGAAAGATAATTGAATTATCTTCATCTTTTCTTTCATAATCTCGACCTAAAAATGCATAGATGTTAGAACATGTGCGGTGGATTCAGAGGGGGGTGAATGAATCCCACCCTTAAAAATTTTGCTCAATTAAGACTTAATCAAAAACTCTTTTGAACTAAAGAGCAAACATGTATAGCGCGCCTATACATTCATCTAGCGGAAGCAAAGGAAAGCAAACAACCACTACACAGATGATTTTTAGGTGGTTCGGTCCACAGACCTACGTCCACCCCTCACTCCAAACCGGAGTGAGGCTTCCACTAGCAACAGCTAGAACCGCAGACTCAGTCTGCAAACAATTGCTGCCTAACAACTTGACCAGGGGAACAACCTCCCCTCTTCCTCCAGACCGGAGGGAAACCACTAGTGACTACCCGTCACTAGCAACCAGAGACCAAAGTCTCTCTTCCTCCACCCAGGAGGGAACCCACAAGCGACACCAGTCACTTGTAACCGGAGACACCAAGTCTCCCTTCCTCTGAAACCCATAGGGAACCCACAAGTGACACCCAGTCACATGCAAACCAGAGGTCACGGACCTCTCTTCCTCCACACCAAAGGGAACCCCGACCTCAAACCAGAGAATCGAAAACGTAGTGACCAAATGAAAAGAAAACAAAAGATAGAACCACAGCGACTGAAAGCTATAAATGAAACACAACAGGAATGTGGCTCTCGCAGGAGCTAACTGGATTGGATCTGATCCAAAGTCTAGTAGATAGATCTTCAATAAAGGCTTCCGTTCTCTACTCTTCTCTCTCTTTTTCTTTCGATCCTCACGAGCTCTCTCTCTCTCTCTCTCCTTTTCTTCTGCAACTTCTTTCTTCTCCACTCTGCTTCTCTTTTCCTTCACGTTGTTCTCTCTTTTCTTCTCTCAATCTCTTTCTCTGTTCTTCTTCTTCTTCGGCTGGCTAACCTTCTCTTTTTCTTCTGGGGACCTTTCCTCTAGTACCAGCCGCAACCATCGAAGGGGTAAAGAGGCTCTTTATAGGAACAAGGCCTTCGTGTGGATCAAGCAGCAGCAGTCTACTGAAATTCCACTAGTCCACGTGTCAGGGAATAGAAGTTTATTTTCCTAGGATCACATGCCAATCGTTTGCCCCTTTATCCACGAGCCATTCACCTGTCAAATAGTCAGAAGGAATTATCAGCTTAAGACTGAAAACTTGTACAGACTTCACTATGCAACTTTATACAGACTGCAACGAAGCACTTAAGAACCAATGCGATGAATGTATAGAGTTGCTTAACTAACACATGAAACAAGTCTGTATAGACTTGCTTGGCTGACCCACTGACAACACAGCACATGCATGAACAAGCCACACAAATTGTACAGACTTATGTATGCATGAGACAGTGTATAGACTTGTATTCGTGCAACACAAAGGCTGTATAGACTTTGATAGCGTGTATAGACTTTGATGCCCAAATGCAATGTATGGACTTGTGTGTGCAGGGTAGACAATGTATAGACTTGCATCCTAGACAATGTACAGACTTGCAGTGCGTGCAGGGCAGACAGTGTATAGACTTGTAATGCGTGCAGGGCAGACAGTGTATAGACTTGATAGCATGAGACGTTGAATGAGACGGTCGGATGTACAGACTTTGAACGTGTGTGTGGTAGACAATGTATAGATTTGATAGCATGAGACGATGAGTGAGACTGACCGTTGTACAGACTTTGCTTGCATGCACAAGACAACGATGTACAGACTTTTCCAATGTACAGACTTTGAAAGACGATGCATGCACAAGCCAACGATGTACAGACTTTGCCAATGTACAGACTTGAATGCTCCATGCATAAAGATGCTAAGTGAGACACTAGAATTTACAGACTTGCTTGTGCAGTGATGTATGGACTTAGTGTGCAATATGCAAACGATGCACATCCATAGCTCATGAATGTATAGACTTTGCGAGCAAGAGACAAGGCTGACGGATGTATAGACTTGCTAAATGATGCATAGCCATAGCGGCAATGTATAGACTCAGAAGAGATGCACGAGCAGGCGACAATGTATAGACTTGCACATATGCATGAACAAGTGGCGATGTACAGACTTGGCCAATGTACAGACTTAGCAGCGAGATGCACACGATGTATAGACTTGATGTAGCAATGTACAGACTTTGCGTCTAATGCATGAAGCACATGATGCAACAATGTATAGACTTGAACGCGTGCATGCTATGCGATGTACAGACTTTGCATCTATCAAAGTATGCACAACGAAAATGGATGCTCAGGCATGCAGTCAAAGAATGTACAGACTTAGTCTTGCGAACACAGGCTATACAGACTTTGAATGATGCATGAGAGACATGAAATGCATTGGCTGTACAGACTTGATCAATGTACTGACTCTGTTACATGCTTGCATCGACTTTATGTATGCATAATATGTTCGATGAAATGCCATGCAAACAAGATCAATTCATTTGCAGACATGCTTGCAACGAACAATGTACTGACTATGCCATGCTCACAGTTAATGCATGTATCAACGATGTACAGTCTTGTTGTAATGATGCACAAACATAACAGAAAGGAATGTGCAGACTTTGTATGCCATGAAGGGATGTACAGACTTGCTGTGCCTGCAACTGACGATGTATAGACTTCGAATACCTGCAGGCGAGAGAATGTATAGACTTTGAATGCGTGAGTAATGCAGCAAGGTAATGTGCAAGACTTTATGTATGCAGCGATGCAATGTGCAGGACTTCCACAAGCAGACTTTATGATCTGACAAAATGACTGAACATATGAATGCTTTATGATCTAACAAAATGACTGAACATCACATGGTGACTCATAGTGTTTGACTCACATCAAAACCAATCATCAAAACCACACGCACAACAATCTCCCCCTTTTTGATGATGGCAACACTGTGAGTCATTCTGATGACTTCAAACTATTCTCCCCCTTTGACTTCATCAAAAGAAAATAGTTTGAGAGGGAAGTTCAAACATAATTATGACTCAGCCAATTTCTCCCCCTTGTTATTATCAAGATGAACCATGGAGAGATATGAATGCAGAGATGCAGATGCAACAAGAAATGCAAGATCTCCCCCTAAATATATGAATGCAAGCACACAATTCTCCCCCTTTAAGAATTTCTATGCAGCAAGATTCATATGACAAGGAAGCTCCCCCTGAATAAATGGAATCTTATGAGATGGATGAGAAGGAGACCACAGTGACAATCAAGGATAAGTTCTGGTGATGATGAATCAAGGACAGTGAGGAAAAGGATTTCAACTAAGCTCCAAACACAAGGAATCAACAAGATTTTCAAGGAGATACCAATCTCATAAATCCAAAATATAATTTTTCAAAGTCTTCCATTATAAGGGCTTATGAATGAACTTTATTGATCAGCACGGTTTAAACATGATGTATGCAAAGTTTGTCAATAAAATTTTGTATTTATATCTAAAATCACGGTTTAATAAAAATGAACCAAGCCCTCATATTTATATCTTGATTAACCTCCCTTTCTCTTACACAATCAAATTTACTGACTTCTTTCAGAATTACATTCACTAGTATTGAGATCAAACAATTATGAAGTCATGTGATTTTGTCTAGGGTTGTAGCAATTTGATTTTTGCATCAATATTCAAATATTACAATTTGTTCAACAAATTTTCATGCTACAAATTTTACGAGCACTCTAGTTCAGTGCACACCTTGTAACTAGAGGATATACGTTGATCAGACGCCAATATCCCTAAGCACTTAGTGTGACTAACAGTCATGCTTTATATTAACAGAGTTAATATTTACACCTCATGACATACCTCAACTCATTTCTTTGATGAGTAAGATGTATTTCTCAGTGTGCATGCCATTGCTCTGCCAGATTATCAAACATTCTTAAGCAGAGTTAACTATGGCACCTCATGACACAGTCCTTTGGACATGGTTTCTCAGTGACCAAAGTCATTGCTCTGACAATTATTTACCCTTTAGACATTTCTGAAAACTCATTTGCTTCAAATCAATACTAATTTCATGTACTTAACCAAATAAAGCCATGTATTCAATAGTGCAGATTTCAGAAGTTTTTTCAAGACACAGCATGAAACAGTTAGTTAAAGTTTATTAAAACATGATTAGATATTTTTAAGAGCTTTTAAAGTCAAACTCAATAGATACATTAAACTTAAACCACCTGAGTTATTTCAGACATTCATAAAATCATATAATAGAAGATTCTTAGTTCAAGTGTTTTCAGATTTATGATGGAGACATGCCCCATTGAAATCTTCATGAATGGCTGATAGAAGAGATCCAGCAAGAATAAGTGATTTTGAAGCCCAGTGTTTTCAGATATGATCAAGGTTTATCAATAGAATCAATAAAAAGGATATGCACCCCAAGTAAGATATCAGGAGGTCAGGCATGCTTCAGGATCTTCAAGGTTAATATGCAATGAATTCTGACATAAGAGTATGCAATTGACAACATGTATGCAATGCATTAACTCCCCCTGACAATATGCATTCAATCAATCTTTTTGGCATTTTCAATGTAATGAAATGCAATGCAATTAACTACATGTATGTAAAGACATGCAATGTTTGCCATGAAGACTGAACATATGACCTATGGTACTAGGCGGAGTACTTGGTCTAAATGACCATCTCACACATAGTTAGAACCTCCAGACAGATTTCACCTGCCTTTTAGTAGCTTACCATTTAATATACCATAGTGGTCATGCATGATATCACATACAGGCTTCAAATTCAGTCTATTCAGATTTTCAGAAGTGCAAGTTCATTCTCATTCTAATATCCAAACTGACAATTCAGTATGGGCATAGAGAGGCATGAATACTCATAGTGTGCAAATGATGACAATTATGCATGAATATATCAGGCAAGATATGCAGTTATCTAGAGCTCACAATTTCAGATAACAGAGTTTAAAACAAGTTTTCAGAACTGACCTGAATAGTGCAATCCTAGGGGTTTCATTCTTGAGTGCCTTGGATTATTAACTCTTTTATTCTTCAGCTTCCAAGGCACACCTGCAAGTTAGCACACTATTTTACATGGGCAGGTACCCAAACAGTCTTGGGTCCCGCATGGTTAATAGCACCTTTGATGGGTGCTCTCCATAGTCCTTGGGCTTTTGAGTCATCAAAAATCATTAAACGACAGTCACTCATGGAGTGCCCAAACTGCCCACAATAGTAGCATGAAGAATCAGATTTTAGGTTCTTTTATGCACATCATTATGAACATGAATTTTATGTGCATTGGCATGGAACTTTCTGTTATTTGCATGACCAAACTGTTTTCCATAATCAAAACATTCAAAGTTTTTCTTTTTAAGAACAACTTTGTTCTTTCTGAGAGCATTTGTATTTGCAGGGAATTTAAACCCTTCATAAATGAAACTTTTCCCTTGAGCATGCCAACAGTCCTTGACTGTGTGGCCATGCTTTCCACAATGAAAATATGTAATCTGACTACCTCTAGATCCCTTCCTGAACCAGTAATTCGAAGCTAGATGGCCCAACTTCCCACAATAAAAATATTGAATCTTTTTGTTCTGAGCAGGAATATGTTTCCTAACATGTTTTATGTTGTGTTGTTTCAGAATAAGACAATTATTCATAATGTGGCCAACCCTACCACAGTAATGACATGAATTCTTGTTTTTATGTGCATGTGTATGTGTATTCGTGTCAAGCACAGACTGTACTTTCTCAACATACTTAAAATCAGCCTTTTTCTTGATGTTTTCAACCCTTTTAATTTGTTTCTGGGATTTCTGCACAATGGGCTGCTTGTTCTGTGATGTGGTTACTACACTTGAAGCTTTTACAAATGAAGTCATCAACTTGTTCTGAAGCTCTTTCTTGTTAACATTATTGTAGCCCAGCCCTTCCTTCCTAGGGTTGATTTTTACACCTAGTAGCTTGTCTAGGTTTTTCTGCCCACTTACGAATTTTGACAAGGATTCTTTCAGATCCTTGATTTCATTTTCAAGAGTAACGATGAGCAATTCAGAGTTAGCATTTTCCTTCTCACTCCTGTTGAGTGTTTCACTTAAAGTGGCATTGACATTTTAAAGATTTTCTATTTCAGCTTTGAGCTTTTCCACTTCTTCTGAATTATCGGACACCACACATTTACCTTTTTCAAATGTCAGCAATCTCTTTGAAATGATGGTGTTCAACTGTTTTAGTTTCTCAATTTCTTCCTTTAGTCTGTCACTCTGAATTAATTCGTTTATCAAAATCTGATCGTCAGAGTTAATTCCAAGTTTTCTTCCAGCCTCAAATTCCTTCAAATCTTTTTCCTGCTTTTCAATATTTTTCTGTAATTCCACATTCACAGATTTGATGGCTTCAAATTTCTCGGTCAGCAACGTGTTCTCCTTTTTAAGTTTCTCTAAACTTTCTTCATTTTCTTTGGAGAACTTTCTGAGAGAGTCATTCACTTTTCAGCTTGTTTAAATCAGACTTAGCACATTCAAAATTTTTAGCAAATCCTTACTCTGAACAGAATCATAACAAGTTAGGCTAAGCTTTTTCTTAAGTTTAGAGATTTCTTTTACATGATCTTGATTCTCAATCTTCAGCAACGAAATTTGTTTTTTCAACATTTGAATATCAGACATATAAGCATCATGAACATTTTTCAGTTCAGCATAATTTTTACAATTAGAATTAAAACTATCTGACCTACTACTCTTCTTCAATTTTTTGTATTGTTTTCTTAACTGATCATAAGACTCTTGAAATTCATCATAAGCAGCAATCCAATCGTCTAGGGTATAATTATCAAAAAAGTTTACCTCACTATCATCATGTTCTTCTTCTTGATTGCTGCTTTGTTCGCTTCCTCGAGCCATCATGCAGCTCATTTGATTTTCTTTCTCGGCTCTCTTTATCATCTTCAATATATCCCTTGCAGATCTGCAATCAAGGAAACATGAATGAAGAGCTCGATTCGTCGCGGCCTTCATTAACTCCAGTGCTTTCTGATTTTCTGCACACATAGATCGATGCTTATAAGTCCATTTGGACTGATATTTTGGTAGTCTATGTGGACCATGTGAAATCACTTTCCACCGGTCTGGATCAACAGATTTAACATGAGCACGGAAAGCACTGTGCCACTGGTTGAAATCAGAACCACCAAAGACGGGTGGATGAGCCATTGAAATAGATAAAACCAAATTCAAAAACAATGAATGTAAACCGATAACTACGGACCAAGAACCGCACCACAGATGCAGGATCCTCTGCAGATCGTTGGATCTGATGAGTCAGAGAACCGCTCTGATACCAATTGTTAGAACATGTGCGGTGGATTCAGAGGGGGGTGAATGAATCCCACCCTTAAAAATTTCGCTCAATTAAGACTTAATCAAAAACTCTTTTGAACCAAAGAGCAAACATGTATAGCGCGCCTATACATTCATCTAGCGGAAGCAAAGGAAAGCAAACAACCACTGCACAGATGATTTTTAGGTGGTTCGGTCCATAGACCTATGTCCACCCCTCACTCCAAACCGGAGTGAGGCTTCCACTAGCAACAGCTAGAACCGCAGACTCAGTCTGCAAATAATTGCTGCCTAACAGCTTGACCAGGGGAACAAGCTCCCCTCTTCCTCCAGACCAGAGGGAAACCACTAGTGACTACCCGTCACTAGCAACCAGAGACCGAAGTCTCTCTTCCTCTACCCAGGAGGGAACCCACAAGAGACACCAGTCACTTGCAACCGGAGACACCAAGTCTCCCTTCCTCTGAAACCCAGAGGGAACCCACAAGTGACACCCAGTCACTTGCAAACCAGAGGTCACGGACCTCTCTTCCTTCACACTAGAGGGAACCCCGACCTCAAACCAGAGAATCGGAAAACATAGTGACCAAATGAAAAGAAAACAAAAGATAGAACCACAGCGACTGAAAGCAGTAAATGAAACACAACAGGAATGTGGCTCTCGCAGGAGCTGACTGGATTGGATCTGATCCAAAGTCCAGTAGACAGATCTTCAATAAAGGCTTCCGTTCTCTACTCTTCTCTCTCTTTTTCTTTCGATCCTCAGGAGCTCTCTCTCTCTCTCCTTTTCTTCTGCAACTTCTTTCTTCTCCTCTCTGCTTCTCTTTTCCTTCACGCTGTTCTCTCTTTTCTTCTCTCAATCTCTTTCTTTGTTCTTCTTCTTCTTCGGCTGGCTAACCTTCTCTTTTTCTTCTGGGGACCTTTCCTCTAGAACCAGCCGCAGCCATCGAAGGGGTAAAGAGGCTCTTTATAGGAACAGGGCCTTCGTGTGGATCAAGCAGCAGCAGTCTACTGAAATTCCACTGGTCCACGTGTCAGGGAATGGAAGTTTCTTTTCCTAGGATCACGTGCCAATCGTTTGCCCCTTTATCCACGAGCCATTCACCTGTCAAATAGTCAGAAGGAATTATCAGCTTAAGACTAAAAACTTGTACAGACTTCACTATGCAACTTTATACAGACTGCAACGAAGCACTTAAGAACCAATGCGATGAATGTATAGAGTTGCTTAACTAACACATGAAACAAGTCTGTATAGACTTGCTTGGCTGACCCACTGACAACACAGCACATGCATGAACAAGCCACACAAATTGTACAGACTTATGTATGCATGAGACAGTGTATAGACTTGTGTTTGTGCAACACAAAGGCTGTACAGACTTTGATAGCGTGTATAGACTTTGATGCCCAAATGCAATGTATGGACTTATGTGTGCAGGGCAGACAATGTATAGACTTGCAACCTAGATAATGTACAGACTTGCAATGCGTGCAGGACAGACAGTGTATAGACTTGCAATGCGTGCAGGGCAGACAGTGTATAGACTTGATAGCATGAGACGTTGAATGAGACGGTCGGATGTACAGACTTTGAACGTGTGTGTGCTAGACAATGTATAGACTTGATAACATGAGACGCTGAGTGAGACTGACCATTGTACATACTTTGCTTGCATGCACGAGCTAATGATGTATAGACTTTTCCAATGTACAGACTTTGAAAGACGATGCATGCACAAGTCACCAATGTACAGACTTTGCCAATGTACAGACTTGAATGCTCCATGCACAAAGACGCTAAGTGAGACACTAGAATGTACAGACTTGCTTGTGCAGTGATGTGTGGACTTAGTGTGCAATATGCAAACGATGCACAGCCATAGCTCATGAATGTATAGACTTTGCGAGCAAGAGACAAGGCTGACGGATGTATAGACTTGCTAAATGATGCATAGCCATAGCGGCAATGTATAGACTCAGAAGAGATGCACGAGTAGGTGACAATGTATAGACTTGCACATATGCATGAACAAGTGGTGATGTACAGACTTGGCCAATGTACAGACTTAGTAGCGAGATGCACACGATGTATAGACTTGATGCAGCAATGTACAGACTTTGCGTCTAATGCCTGAAGCACATGATGCAACAATGTATAGACTTGAACGCGTGCATGCTATGCGATGTACAGACTTTGCATCTATCGAAGTATGCACAACAAAAATGGATGCTCAGGCATGCAGTCAAAGAATGTACAGACTTAGTCTTGCGAACACAGGCTGTACAGACTTTGAATGATGCATGAGAGACATGAAATGCATTGGCTGTACAGACTTGATCAATGTACTGACTCTGTTGCATGCTTGCATTCGACTTTATGTACGCATAATATGTTCGATGAAATGCCTTGCAAACAAGATCAATTCATATGCAGACACGCTTGCAACGAACAATGTACTGACTATGCCATGCTCACAGTTAATGCATGTATCAACGATGTACAGTCTTACTGTAATGATGCACAAACATAACAGAAAGGAATGTGCAGACTTTGTATGCCATGAAGGGATGTACAGACTTGCTATGCCTGCAACTGACGATGTATAGACTTCGAATACTACAGGCGAGAGAATGTATAGACTTTGAATGCGTGAGTAATGCAGCAAGGCAATGTGTAGGACTTTATGTATGCAGCGATGCAATGTGCAGGACTTCCACAAGCAGACTTTATGATCTGACAGAATGACTGAACATATGAATGCTTTATGATCTGACAAAATGACTGAACATCACATGGTGACTCACAGTGTTTGACTCACATCAAAACCAATCATCAAAACCACAGGCACAACAATAGAAACCCTAATTTCGGGGCTGGTTTCTTAGGCTCTATAAATAGACCCTAAGGTCCCGCTTTGAAAGGGGGGGGAGATTTTTGGTCGACGGCGAAGCCCTGCCGAATCTTTGAGCGACCTACCACCGGGGAGGGAGGCCTTCTACGTCCGAATAGGCCTCCGGTTCAGGGAGTAGTCTTATTTTGAGTCATCATTTCATGTAGTCCCATCGTTCTCTCTTGTTTGCATGCATCTTCTCCACATTTCTTCCATGATTTTCTCATTTTCATACATCATTCACACACCCTCCTATGTTTTTGACGCCCCCCGGGGGTTTAAAAATCCCCAGATATGCCCCATTTCATTTAGTCATATTCATTTCTTTCAATTTTAGCATTTGCTACACTCCCTAGTTCTAATTTGGGTTTCCTTTTGTGTTCTACACGTGGTTTTGTAGGTCAGCAACACACTAGCACGAGGCCCATCCTTTCCGGCCGGCCAGAAAGGTTGGAGGTTGGACTCTTACAACTTCTGGCAGGGTGGTCTTGTGCGGTTCCCAACTGTCCGTTCAAGGAGAGGTGCGGTGGTATCTGGGTCGTTCTTCTTCTCACTGCGGTTGGGTCGGAGCCGTTGATCTACCATAAGTTCTTTATCCTGCGTCCTCGGCAGCGCCTTTAGACGGCCTGTCGTGTGGCCGCTCATCTTTACAGGCGGTTCCTCTTGTGCCGTACATCCTCTCGGCACTGCTCTTAAGGCGAGTATTTCTTCCCCTTTCCAAGATACGGCGTGTTCATCACGTTCGGCATCTTGGTGGCGATCACACACACGCCACACCCCTCCCCTTGTTATCTACTTATTGCTTAGTTCTTCACATTACACCAGTAAAGAAGGGGTTGGAAGGGTCATCAAAAGGGGAAGAGTAGGAAAAACACGTCAACTCGGGCGTGCCAGTCGATCTCTCGACAATCACTCATGGAACCAAGGTTTTACCAGGGAAGCGCCACCAGGGCGCGGCACGTGGGCTCAGGCGATCGGGCGACACGTGGAGAGAAGGGGTTCCATGGGTGCGAGTGCGTAGGCGATTGTGGGAATCATGTACAAGATGTCTTTTCCCACCGGTCGCAAGCAACCAGTGTTTATTTACATCAGATTGAATCTGAATACCTTCGTTCCATGCTAAAGAAAAGTCTGTATATATGTCTGAAGCCGTGGGTAGAGGGTTGGGGGCATTCAGTAGCTATGGATGCGCGTTAGACTGAGGGGTGTTTACTGGGGGTTAGAGTGTCAGGCACGGATGTCGAGTGGAGTAGATAGAAGACTGGAGGCCGAGATGTGGGTGAGAGAGCAATCATCTAATCGGCGGGGATGTGCTGAGACGTATATATTCTTTTACAGGACGGCCTTAATGGCAAAAGTACAACTGGCGCATGCCACGGGACAATTTCGACACGTGGGTCGGTCCCCGGGTCGATGCGTGATGAATGAATACTTATGTGTTTTATAGATGGCTCCTCCCGTGACGTGGGACATGGCCACGTTGCCGAATGGGGGGCCTATGACTGGATAACTGAGGGGATACATTGATCCGGTATCTGGGCGAGGGTCGGTCGTGACTCAAGTTGAGCGGTCAGACATGGCCTTGTGACTGCGGGTGAGCATAACATCATGGCGGGCGTATGGTTGCGACCGGTGGGCGTGCGAACGGAAATCCCGGCATGAGGGGATGTCTGCTCGTATCACTACGTCTCACATACGGTGGGTGTTGACTCGCGTGTGACAGTTACATACGGTGTGAGGGGAGTGCGAACGACATACCCTCGGCGTATGAGACTGCCGAACAAGTCACCCACACACAATTCTCCTTAGATCCGTGCTCGAAGTCTTGTTCTTGCCGGAGTGCGGATCCCTTGAGTTGCCTTGAATTGCCTTTGAGTGCCTCTTCTTTGCCTTGCCCCCGCTAGGGGGGTTTTATAGGGAAGGTGAAGGGTCATAAGGGGGTTTACGCGGACCAGCTAAGGGGGGTGAGCTGGCCCGTGTAAACCCAATGGAATAGTGCTGGGTTACACGGGTTGAGAGAGAGGGAATGGGGTTTACGCAGACCAACCAGGGGGGCCTGGCTGGTCCGCGTAAACCCCCCCAAGGGGGTTTAGGCGGACCAGCCAGGGGGCCCTGGCTGGTCCACATAAACCCCCCCCTGGGGGGGTTTAGGCGGTTCGTGAGAGAGAGAGAGAGGGGGGGGGCTGGTCCCCACCCTATAAAATTGTATTTTTGCACTTCCACGTCTGCGCTTTGACCCCTCGAACTGGTACGGCACACGAACCGCATCGTAGGACCGTAATTGAGTGACCGGGGCTGAGTGGGGTCGTGGGACCACCGAGCTGGAGAGAGGGCGCGGCCCCCCGGGGAGTTTGCCCTCCCCGGGGGCGCGGCCACGCCCTGGGGCGAATTGGCCCCGGGCCGGCCTTAACCCCGGGGGATGGTCCCCGGGGGTCTTCTTGTGTTACCTAGGGACGTCGTCTAATGGACTTCGACGTTCGGGAGGCTGATATGGGTCCGTGGGGCCGTTGTTCCTTGAGTTGGAGTAGCCGCTCACGAGGTGTTCGGGTAAATGCCCGACACACCCCGGGTTGCCGAACGAGCCGTGTAAGTGGCCGACGGGCCTTGGATTTGGCCTAAGGCCAAGGGTAGAAGTCCGTAGGGGTTGGAAGGAGGCATTTCGGGCCCATGGGCCTTGCCTCGTGCTACGTGCCATGTTGTACGGCGGGTTGGCAGGGTAGCCTCGGGTTGGCCCGAGAGCTTAGGTTGAGTGGCGTGTTGCCACGTGTCTGAGGGTCGGGGGTGGCCCCGACTTGCTGGGGGGTCGTTGTAGGACGCAATTAGTGAGCTGGAGCCACGGGGTGGCCCTTGGGTTGGTGTAGAAGGGTTGAAATATACGCGCCTACAAGGTGTTCGGAAAAATGCCAAACACGCGTGTGTGAGCCGTATGTACGTGATGCGGGCCTCCAAAGCCTGTGGTTGACTTGCTCGGGTCTCCCTTTGACCTTGGAGGGTTAAATGAAGAGTCTCGGAGTAGGCCCGTGACTCTTTTACTGGATGCCACGTGGCGTGGCTTGGCATTGGGGCGCCCCCGGGTGGTCCTGGGCGGCCATGTAAGGTACGGGCAAGGCCAGTATGAGAGTGGCCGGGGTTGACCCCGGACAATTGCTTGTGTCACCGCGTATCACGGCAAGTTGGTTGGGACCCCTGTGGCGACCTGCAGGGTTGTAGAAAGGGCTAGGTAGCCCGTGTCTTGAAGGTGTTCGGGGAAATGCCTGAGCCCTTATTTCTGGGTATTTCGGCTGGGAAATAGTCTGGGTACAACAAATGCCCCCCACGGGGCATGCGTCGGAGGTGGGGACGAGGGCGTACGGCCTGTGAGATCCCCTTTCTGAGTTCTTTGTAGTTGTCTTTTGATGCTTCATATGTCTTTATTTTGCTGTGTTGTACATGTGGATTTTCTGGTATGCTGACTATTTTTCTGGGCGCCTTGTCTTGCAGCTATGGCACGCTTCGGTAGAGATGGGCAGGTCCCGAGGCGGCTGGCTCGGGAGGAGGATCACTGGGTATAGTGGACTGATCGACCGATGCGTCCTCTAGATGCACCTATGATCACCGTGGCTGGTATAGAGCAGTTGGACCGGGGCCATCTGGTCGTGGCGGAGGGTCGATTGGTGAGAGGACAGCCAGAGCAGGGGCCGTGGAGGTGGCCAGGGTTCTGGAGGTGGGTGAGCTGTACAGTTACGACCAGAGCGGGGGTTATCCATTGGAGTTCCCCCTGGATCGTCATCTGCTTGAATTCATCCGTGGCTATGTCCCTTCTGGCGCGGAGGAGGGTGACTCGCAGATTCCGGAGCTTACCGCCGGCTTGAGCGGGCCATCGTGATTGGCAGGGACAGCCTGCTTGGTAACACTTTCTGTAGCTACCCGAGCTTTTCAGAGGACTACTGGAGGCAGCGCCAGTTTCTCAGCGTCGACTGTCTGGGGTTCTTTGGTATGGCGGAGCAGTCCGGAGTCAGAGTTAGGCCGATTGGCCCCGCTAGCTGGGATTTGCCCGGCCACCATCGCACAGAGACAGAGGGAATTGCTGGATTGGTATTGGAGCCCACTAGTGTACAGTACGCTGGAGAGGGCTACTATGACCATAATATGTTGAATGGAATCATGCGACAGACCGTCATTAGCTGGTATGGCCGCTGGATAGTGATCCCGTCACATTACTACCGCCAGGGTGCCACAGAGTGGTTGATGGAGATTGTCCACCACTACCGGATGTTGCTGTATTGAGCTGGGATCAGGTACGCGGTGACTGCAGCTCTGTACGCGTACCCGTGCTACACTGGATTGCTACAGGGCCTACTGGAGCGCTTCCATCGTCGTTGGAACACAGTGTCAACAGCAGAGGGAGAGACCAGCCTTGACTTGTGGTCTCTGTTCAGGATTTCTGGCTTGTCGATTATCGGCAAAGGGTACGAGGAGGTAGTGCTGGATGACCTCCACCGTAGTCATACTGATGGACTGGGAAGATACCGAGTGCCTTACAGTTATCAGTATCTGATAAAGACTTGGAGAGATTTGGCTCTGGCAGGGAGAGAGAGAGAGCTACTCAGACTCCCCGTGTGTCGCTGAATATATGGGTCCGTCATTTTTACAACGGGCCATTTTGCTTTTACCAGGAGTTCGCCAGGGATCAGACTCCCTGGAGGCATACATGGAGGTGAAGCTACGCATCCGAACGTACTCCAGATATGTGTATGCGCCACGGGAGGGGTGGAATCCCCATGGTCTGCCAGATGTGACATATCTCGCAGCGTATCTGGCATATTGGCTGGTGACTTTTGTAGTTCCTCACGGAGAGGACGGGCTGTAGAGAGCCGAGTTATTGTGGCCGACTTGCTTGTTGGCTGAGGGGAGGCAGTTGGCTCTAGCTCATGCTGCCTTGGCCAACATCTACCAGGGGCTTGGAGTTCTGGCGGCACACTCAACACCGAGGGAGAGGAGCATACTTCTGCCGACCCACTACCTTAGTGTGTGGGCCGGGTTACTGTTCCCGGGACTGGTGACGCGAGGTGCTATGGAGAACCCGACGGCACCACTTTTGTTCAGCTTTACTGGGCAACCGGATGGAGACACAGAGGAGTAGCTTGAGGGGGCCAGGAGGGCCCTTTGTTACCTGCCCGCCGGGGCGAGGAGGGACTGCCCTTCGACAGTGCCGCGAGGGACTCTGGCCTCTTTCTAGGGGCTTCAGGTGGAGGGGCGGCCAGCGCCCACCCCAGTCAGGGGGCGGCCAATGCAAGACCAGGGACTGAGTGGATAGTGAGCACCCGAGCAGCCGTGTTGGCGTTGCACCGGTCGGCGATGAGTTTCTTGGACCCATACTACCCACATCGCATTGCCAGAAACTTCGGGTACGACTAGGGGACTCCACCGAATAGGGAGTTCCATTTGACGGGTAGGCAGTACAAGGGCAAGGATACCCACCTTCTTGCAGCAGACTGGTGGGATTTCTACTGCCATCGGGAGCAGAGTCGTCGGGGATGATTTGACGTGCACTACGCCCGGTGGTGGTTTGGGCACAGCCACCTCTACCGACAGAAGGCCTCCACGATTAGGTAGGCGGAGGAGAGTCACCTGCTGAGGGAGGTTCTTCCTCCCATTGCACTGGATGAGGGGTACCTGAGGACCCGTGTTGCTCTGATCCATCGGGAGGTCGAGCGGATTGCGGCGCAGTGGCCTCAGAGTGGTCGGGGTTCCTCTTCTGGGGGCCGAAGCAACGGAGGGGCACTAAAGCCCCTGGGACTAGCATCGGCGGTCACGACCGGTGCGAAGGTGTCTTGACCGAGGGCACCTAGGGCTTGGTGGACTCAATTCTTGGCGGATTGTGGCATCCGGGACAGAGGGTCGCTGGACCGGGAGCTTCCACCCGGGAGCTTTGCCGATACAGTGGTCGATGACTGGCGTCGACACATCACCCATGCAATCAGGTCGGCTGGGCCCGTGGAGTTCGTGTCCCAGATTGAGTGCGCCCGGACCCCACGGGATATTCAGGAGGCCGTCACGATGGCGGCCCGAGCCCTGGCGATTGGGATGGAGTAGCTGGTGCCCCTACCATTGACCCCCCTTGGGGCTTCAGGTTAGGCGTTCCTCCCTCAGTCTGTTTTCTATCTTTTATTATGTAATTCTTGAATACAGAACTGAGATGTTGTATATTACTGCGCTTACTAGCAGGTTCTGCGATGGAGGAGAATCAGCCCTCCACGGGAACATCCTCAGGGAATGGGGACGGAGGTCTGCAGCCTCAGAGGAAGCGCCCCCGTGTGGCGGACGCAGCAGTCGAGACTGGTGGGCCGTCTGAGGACCCCGGGACTGGAGAGCGGGTTGAGGAGGAGACGGCCTTGAGTGAGTGTCACCCCAGCTCTCTTGTTTTTGTTTGGTTTAGCCAATATGGTTGACTAATCCTATTTTGTTGGACTTGTTTGTCCGCTGCAGCTCCGCAGATGGCTGGTGCGGAGGTGACTTTCTCGCCCCCTCGAGATGTAGATGCCCCGCGTGAAGAGGAAGTCGAGGGGGAGGTCGACATGGAGGAGCTTACGCGCTTGCTGAGCGAACCCTTCCCCAACATGGAGGACTTCCCCGACTTTGAGTCGTGGACAGCCACGGGAGGAGCCCGTGCAAGTACGAGTTTCGAACCTTGGGCGTATGCCACAGCTTTGGTTTGCCTCTGGTTATTTGTTGTGACTCTCCAGAATATGCAGGGAGGGCAGAAGCACCAGGGACCGAGGCCCCTGTTGGGACATAGGGTGAAGTGCCTGGCCAGGCCAACGATCCAGGGTCTATGGTGGCCAGCAGTTGTCAGGGTGAGTGCCCGACCACCGTTGAGGGAGTCTTCTTGTTGCTGTTGAGCTTCTTTTAGCAAGCCAAAATTATTGACTTGACTTATGCTGCTGGTTTCGCAGGTGAGGACGCGGCGACGACCCTGGAGGTGATCTGGGAATTGGAGGACGCCGACCAGTCAGTGGCCCTGCCATCTTTCGGAGAAGAGCCCAAACCAAAGACTTCCGTGCCCCCGGCCACTATTGAGGACACGTTGGGTAGACCACCGCCGTTGCTGACGAGGGTGCCTTTCCCCCCTTTGCCGAGCGTAGTGTCAGCCTGTACGGTGGGGCTGGTGGAGGCCGCTAGTGTGGGACCGTCAGGTATGTAACTGGGCACTTGATTGTTTCAGGGTGGATTATTTAACTTTCCCGCCTGTACAAAGCTTTGACCGGGATGGATTGCAGGTACTTCTTCCCCTCTAGAGGAGGGAGAGCTCCCTCGGGACACGGACTGGCCATCAGGAGACGAACCTTCTATCGCAGCTACTACTGGGGGTGACGAGGAGTTTGTCGACATTGAGGGGGTTTCCGACGGAGACGCCCCGACTGGTGAGCTTCTTCCCTAGCACCTTTGACTAGTGAGCTATCTTTATGTGAGTCCAGACTTTATAATAGCCTAATCTGGTTTCCCGTGTTGTGTCCCTGTGGTTTTGATGATAGCAAACACTATAAGTCACCATATGTTTGTGTCTGCATATGAATGATTGATTGAGCATCTTATTGGCATGTCATTCCATCAAACAGGCTGTGTGCATATTCGGTGCATTTTCTGTCTCTATTCATGGTGGCCATATGTTAGTGCATGCCTAGGCTCATGCATGTTCAAGGGTTAACGTCTGTATAGAGTTTGCCTAGACTACATCAACTCAAGTCTGTACATTCTTTAATGGCTAGTCTGTACAACCTCCGTTGTTTCATTTGACCAAGTCAGTTCAGCCAGTGGTCTTCATGCATATGTATAGTCTATACATTGACGAGTTTCACACACATACTAAGTCTGCACACGATTGCTCAGTTAACTTAGCTAGTCTATATATTCATGCACATAGTTAGTGCATTCGGTTGTTTCATGCATATACAAAGTCTGCACACTCCTTGCTATTATGTCCATGCTATCGTTCAGCAAGTCTATACATTCTGTTGCATACCATGCACTCAAAGTCTGTACATCGTCTTGTCTCATGCACGTAAACGTAAAGTCTGTACATTCTTTGACAGCATGCCTGAGCACTCATCTTCGTTGTGCATACTTTGATAGATGCAAAGTCTATACACTCTCTACCATGCATTCAAAAGTCTATACATTCCATTGCAGGTACGAGTGGTTAAGTTCATGCATTATCACTTCAGCGAGTCTATACATTGGTGTTGCATGCACACTAAGCCCATACACTCACACGCATAGGTTGTACATCATGCATTCATGCTTAAACTCTAGGCATAGTAAGTCTGCACATTGTTTGTACATTGCACGTAGAGTTTGCACACTCGTTGCTAGCATGTCTGTACATTCATTTTCGATGTGCATACTTCTCCATATGTAAAAATGTATCACATGCATTCAAAGTCTGTACACTCGTGGATGACATGTTCGTGCATTCATTATCGTTACACATACTTTCCTATATGCACACTGCATTTTGTGCATCAAGTCTATACAAGCTCAGTTCAAATTTTTGAACTAACTTAGTGCATCCTCGTCTGTTCTAACCGGACTGTTGGTCGAGGAAATTGAGAAGGGCACGTGGTCCAAGGATGAGGGGAGTGCCAGGATCGTGACACGTGTATTGAAGCCTGTTGAAATGCTTCCACGTGGTAGAATCAATTGGGCGGGAATCGTGGAGGACACATGCCCAACACTCTGCTGCTACTATAAAAAGAAGACTTCTCCATCTGGAGAAGATGATCGAGAAGCAGTGAGGAGCCTGCACGATCCAGAAAGAAGAGAAAGAGGAGAAAGAGAGAAGAAGAGAAGGAGAGAGAAAAAGAGAGAGAGTAGAGAGAGTAGCAGGGAAGAAAAGAAACAAAAAAGAAGAAGAAAAGAGAGCAGCAGAGAAGAAAAGAGAAGTTGCAGAAGGAGAGAGCTTGTGAGGAAGAAGAGAGAAGACTCCATCAGACAATCTGTCTCCACTGGAATTTGGATCAAATCCAATCCAGCCAGCTCCGTGGGAGCCACATTCTTGCTTCTATATTTTGCAGCTTTCAGTTGCTGTGGTTTCTTGCTTTTGTTTTTCTTTTGAACCTTTCATCAAGCTGTTAGTCAGCTGTTTTGCAGAGGAGGATTCCTCTGGACAGCAAGCTGTGTTGCTCAGCGGGCGAGGTGGATACCTCGGACAGCAAGCTATGAGGCTCAACGGTTGTTGGCAAGCTGTGAGGCCCAGCGGTTTAAGCTGTGTATCAGCGGAATCCACACTCTGGTTTGAGTGTGGGGTGGATGTAGGTCTGGAGGACCAAACCACCTAAAATCTCTTCTTGCACTGTGGTTGGAATGTTCTTTTCTGCTTCCGCTAGATGAACGCTTAGGCCGATCTGCTTCTTCTGTTTAGTATAGATTTGATTGCATGTTTTGTGTTTGATTAAACATATCACTGTATTTTAGTTTCGGTCTTTCAGTTTTGGTAGAACTGAATCTGCTTTTAACTTCTCATCTCTGAGTGTTCTAAGTTTTCAATTGGGGCAATATTTTTGAAGGGGAGATTCATTCACCCCCCTCTGAATCCATCGCACCAATCACAACAATTGGTATCAGAGCAGGTGCCTGCACAGATGGTCCAGCGACCTGCAGATCCGATCTGTAATTGGCTTAGATGCAATCTGAGTTGATTCATTCGTTTTCATCGGGTTTGATCAGCGGATCTTATCACCACTTTCAATCTGTTCTACATTTAGCGCTGTGATCTAATCAGAGAATGTCCTCGATGTATGATCTCCCGAAATACGAGGGTCAAAGGTTCTGCAATTGGCTTAATCAGTTTAGGGAATATGTGATGCAGACTAATCCAGATCTGTGAATAGTCATTGCACACAGTCCTTATGAAGTTCCAAAGGATGAATCCTTATGGAAAACTTCAGACAGACGAAAATTCTCTGCAAATCAAAGGGCCCTGAATCTAATCAAAGGGGCGATAAACACTGACAAGTTTCCTTGTATAGTTAATTGCTGCAGTGCCTCGAAGTGGTCGAGATAATGGCAAGCAACAGAAGCCAAGGTGAAGTGAAATGTCTCATGGCAACAGACGAAGACCAAGATTATGTGGAGGATAATTTGTCACAGGTAAACTCTGACACTGATAATTTTTCTCTGGAAAGTATGATTGCGTTGAATGAGCATTTATTGAATAAATATGATAGACTTAAATCTGAGAAGAGAAAATTGAGAAAATAGATCATTCATGAAGTAACACGTTTGAAAGCAGAGAATGAAAATTTGAAATCTGAAAATGGAAATCTTAGAAACAAACCTTCTAAAGAAGAAAATTCATGCAATGAATGTGCATTCTTGAAGGAATTGATTGAAGACTTAGACTCTGATGATAATATACAGAACAACTTAATCACTTCCTTGAAAGAAGAAAATGATTCATTGCTGACTCAGAAGAAGGAAAATGATGAATTACGAGATAAGCTGATTGAAGAAAACATCTATCTGAAGGAACAAAATAAAAAACTAATGGTTCTTAACACTATTTTCTCTGAAAGATGGCTGACGGTTGAAAAAGAGAAATCAGTATTGGAAGAAAAAGAAGGGAACATTGAATTGAAGTTAACTCAGGAGAATGAGACCTTGAAAAGTCTGAATGATGGGTTGCAAAATCAAGTTATTTCGTGTGAAGACCACATTATGTCCTTGCAAATTGAAATTGAAGATCAAAAAAATTCTCTGTCAAAATTTGTCAAGGGAAGGGAAAACTTGAATAAGTTGTTTGGAATCAGTGTAAATTTTCAGAAAGAGGGACTGGGTTACAATCCAGTCATGAAGAAGGTTGTTGGAGACAAACTGAAAACTATTTTTGTTAAATGTTCAGAACAAGAAAAGCCTTTTACCTCATCTCCACCTCAGTACAAGGCCAAGAAAATAGAAAAATAGAATAAATATCAGATAAAGATTGGAAAATAGAAAATAAATAAAAAGGGTTCATCAGTGCATGCTGATCACAGTCCTCACACACACTCACATGCATCTAGAAAGAAAATGATATGTAATTACTGTCACAAATTTGGTCATCTGATGTATGAGTGTGATTTGATGGAAAATGATGACCTAACTGCTGAACAAAACAATCAGGTTAGAAAGCATGTCTCTAGGGAAAAGAAAATTCATTGTTATAATTGTGGAAAAATTGGACATGTTGTTGCTCAGTGCTGGTCAGCCGAAGGCAAGAGAAAATTCTATCCTCATGTTAATCATGTCCACCAGAATGTTATCAATAAGAATAAATTTGCCATAATGAACCAGCATGGTAGGTGCTTCGAATGTGGAAGGCTTGGCCATACAGTCAAAGACTGTTGGCATGCTCAGGGAACTAGATTTAATTTTAAATCTGTAAAATTTCCTGCTCCCAATGTTGCTGGTAAGAATAAAGTTGTTAATAAAAGAAAATTTTCTCTATGTTTTGAATGTGGAAAGCCAGGTCACAGGGCTGCAACCTGTTGGCTGGCAGGATATCAAAACCAGACTGGTTTTGGTAAACAGAATTTTTATTCTGTTAACAAAAATTTTCATGAATATGCACATAGAATTCATGCTAATAAGAATGTGCATAAATCAAATCCGAAATCTGCTGCATCCTACTATCATTGTGGTAAATCTGGACATTTAATGGATGGTTATTCTCTGATAAAATTTGATGATCATCTAGCTAAAAATTTGCCTAGAACACCTGCCAAAGGTGTCACTGTTAATCTAGGACCCAAGGTTTCTTGGGTACCTGCTGCATCAAAATGATGAGCTTGTTGCAGGTGTGCCTTGGGGCTGAGGAATAAAGATGGGTAAATAAACCAAGGCACCCAAGTTGATAAAACCCCATTCAGGTAAATTCTTCACATCTGTTCAAGTGAACTTTTTGCTTGATCTGATGAGTCATAGTTTCACGCATACATGTTTACATCTGAATTTAACTTCAATCATGGCATCTAGATAGGGGGAGTGTTTCATGCATATTTGGCTTCTCGTGCCCTGATAAATTCTGATTGATTGGCTATTCATCTGTTTCCTTACTGACCAACTTAGTTGACCTGAAGTGGTCACTCGTTCAACCGATATTCCTCCTGAACAGCCACATTATCACTCATTCATCAGCCTATGCTCTTCCTGCGTCATATACCATCAATTGGTATCATTGATACTTTGGCTGTTTCTGAAAGCTTTCTTGATATAGCTGCAATTGAGAAGATCTCAAATTGTATACCTTGCTCATAAATCTGAATAATCACTTCAATAAGGAATCTTCTATTATACAGATTTATAAATACCAGAAAGATCAAAATGGTTTACATTTAATGTATTCGGTTAGGTTGGCTATAAATGTCCTGAAAAATATCTGAATCAACTTTAATAAACCTTAACCAATTGATTCATGTTAAGTCTTGTTAAATCTTCTATAATCTGAAAAATGTGGAAATCATGACTTTATTTGGATGAAATACATGAAATCTGTATTGTTTTTAAACATCTGAACTTCCTGAAAATATCTAAGGGTCAAATATGATGAATCTTGCATGAGCAATGACTTTGATCACTGAGAAACACATGTCCAAAGGACTGTGTCATGAGGTGTCTTAGTTAACTCTGACTAAAATTAATTGAAAAATAAGCAGAGCAATGGCGGATACACTGAGAAACATATCTCACTCGTCAAAGAAATGAAAAAAGACATGTCATGAGGTGAACTGTCAACTCTGTTAATTATAAAGCATGACTATTAGTCACACTAATTGCTTAGGGATATTGGCATCTGATCAACGTATATCCTCTAGTTACAAGGTGTGCACTGAACTAGAGTGCTCTTGAAATATGAAGCATGAAAATTCTTGTTGAACAAATTGTAATATTTGAAAAAGAATGCAAAGGATAATCTGCTATAACCCTTGATATGATCAAATAGTTTCATGCATGTTTAAACTCAATACTTAAGAGTGTATTTCTTAAAGAAGTCATTGGAATTGATTGAGTAAGATGGAGGGAGATTAATCAAGATGTACATATGAGTTTTTGGTTCATTTGTTATTAAATCTTGATTTCAGATATGAGTACAGAACTTTTTGTCGAACCTGGTATACATTATCTTTAAACCATGGAGTCCAATAAAGTTTATTCATAAATCTTTATAATGGGAGACTCGCTGGAAAATTCGTTGGATTTATGAAATTGGTATACCCTTTGAAAATCTTGCTAAATGTGTTTAACTTTCACTACTATTGAAAACCTTCTGACTATGCTTAGTTCTTCTGCTCTCATTTGATCTCAGTGTTTGACTGTGCTTCATCTGACTATCTGCGACCTACTTCAATTGACTGTGAAACCTCTGTCAAATCTAAATGCCCTTGTGGTCTCCTTCTCATTCATCTCATAAGACTCCATCTATTCAGGGGGAGCTTCCCTGTCATTTGAATCATGCTGCATTGTAATTCATAAAGGGGGAGAAAGCCTCTCATTGCTTAGTCAAAGGGGGAGTTTTCACTTCAATCATCTTATGCATTCTTATACTTCCCTCTCAAACTAATGTCTTTTTTCTGAAGTCAAAGGGGGAGAATAATTTGATTCAAGTCAGTGTGACTCATAGTGTTGCCATCATCAAAAAGGGGGAGATTGTTGTGTCCCTGTGGTTTTGATGATAGCAAACACTATAAGTCACCATATGTTTGTGTCTTCATATGAATGATTGATTGAACATCTTATTGGCATGTCATTCCATCGAATAGGCTGTGTGCATATTCGGTGCATTGTCTGTCTCTGTTCATGGTGGCCATATGTTAGTGCATGCCTAGGCTCATGCATGTTCAAGGGTTAAAGTATGTATAGAGTTTGCCTAGACTGCATCAACTCAAGTCTGTACATTCTTTAATGGCTAGTCTGTACAACCTCCGTTGTTTCATTCGACCAAGTCAGTTCAGCCAGTGGTCTTCATGTATATGTATAGTCTATACATTGACGAGTTTCGCACACATACTAAGTCTACACACGATTGCTCAGTTAACTTAGCTAGTCAATATATTCATGCGCATAGTTAGTGCATTCGGTTGTTTCATGCATATACAAAGTCTGCACACTCCTTGCTATTATGTCCATGTTGTAGTTTAGCAAGTCTATACATTCTGTTGCATACCATGCACGCAAAGTCTGTACATCGTCTTGTCTCATGCACGTAAACGTAAAGTCTGTACATTCTTTGATAGCATGCCTGAGCACTCATCTTCGTTGTGCATACTTTGATAGATGCAAAGTCTATACACTCTCTACCATGCATTCAAAAGTCTATACATTCCATTGCAGGTACGAGTGGTTAAGTTCATGCATCATCACTTCAGCGAGTCTGTACATTGGTGTCGCATGCACACAAGTCCACACACTCACACGCATAGGTTGTACATCATGCATTAATGCTTAAACTCTAGGCATAGTAAGTCTGTACATTATTTGTACAATGCACGTAGAGTCTGCACACTCGTTGCTGACATGTCTGTACATTCATTTTCGATGTGCATACTTCTCCATATGCAAAAATGCATCACATGCATTCAAAGTCTGTACACTCGTGGATGACATGTCTGTGCATTCATTATCGTTACACATACTTTCCTATATGCACACTGCATTTTGTGCATCAAGTCTATACAAGCTCAGTTCAAATTTCTGAACTAACTCAGTGCATTCTCGTCTGTTCTAACAGGACTGTTGGTCGAGAAAATTGAGAAGGGCACGTGGTCCGAGGATGAGGGGAGTGCCAGGATCGTGACACGTATATTGAAGCATGTTGAAATGCTTCCACGTGGTAGAATCAATTGGGCGGGAATCGTGGAGGACACATGCCCAACACTCTGCTGCTACTATAAAAAGAAGACTTCTCCATCTGGAGAAGATGATCGAGAAGCAGTGAGGAGCCTGCACGATCCAGAAAGAAGAGAAAGAGGAGAAAGAGAGAAGAAGAGAAGGAGAGATAAAAGAGAGAGAGAGAGTAGAGAGAGTAGCAGAGAAGAAAAGAAACGAAGAAGAAGAAGAAAAGAGAGCAGCAGAGAAGAGAAGAGAAGTTGCAGAAGGAGAGAGCTTGTGAGGAAGAAGAGAGAAGACTCCATCAGACCATCTGTCTCCACTGGAATTTGGATCAAATCCAATCCAGTCAGCTTTGTGGGAGCCACATTCTTGCTTCTATATTTTGCAGCTTTCAGTTGCTGTGGTTTCTTGCTTTTGTTTTTCTTTTGAACCTTTCATCAAGCTGTTAGTCAGCGGTTTTATAGAGGAGGATTCCTCTGGACAACAAGCTGTGTTGCTCAGCAGGCGAGGTGGATACCTCGGACAGCAAGCTGTGGGGCTCAGCGGTTGTTGGCAAGCTGTGAGGCCTAGCGGTTTAAGCTGTGTATCAGCGGAATCCACACTCTGGTTTGAGTGTGGGGTGGATGTAGGTTTGGAGGACCGAACCACCTAAAAACTCTTCTTGCACTATGGTTGGAATGTTCTTTTCTGCTTCCGCTAGATGAACGCTTAGGCCGATCTGCATCTTCTGTTTAGTAGAGATTTGATTGCATGTTTTGTGTTTGATTAAACACATCACTGTATTTCAGTTTCGGTCTTTCAGTTTTGGTAGAACTGAATCTGCTTTTAACTTCTCATCTCTGAGTGTTCTAAGTTTTCAATTGGGACAATATTTTTGAAGGGGAGATTCATTCACCCCCCTCTGAATCCATCGCACCAGTCACAACATCCTGATGTATAGGTGCCCCTGATTTGCCCGCTGTTGGGGGTTCATCAGAGAGCTCATCTGGTTCTTCAGAGGGCGGCAGCGCCACGATGGAGACTGACGAGAGCTCGAGTTCTTCTTCTTTCGAGGTCTCTTCTACCGAAGATGCCGAGATGGAGGCGGCGCTAGAGGGTATGTGTGGCTTCTCCTTGCTCCCGCCTTGGCTTTGATATAGAAGTTGTAGCAGAGAGCTGACATTTCTATTTTATGTCAAGGACTGGAGTCTGAGGCAGAGCACGCGCCAGCTCCAGTCAAGGAGGGTCAGGAGGAGCCCACCGTCACCCCAATGGCCATTGGGGAGGATTGGGTTGCAGGGGAGTCTCTACCCTCTCCGACTCTGGCAGAGGGCATTGCCAGGGCGGAGGAGAGGTTACCTTCACCGACCCCAAGTGGGGAAGTTGCAAGCGCGGCAAGAGCCACACCAGGTGAGAGTCAGGACCTTTCTCAGGTTTTTCACCTTGTCTTGTCATAGGGAGACCCTGAGCATTGTTGACCTATTTACCGTTTGGTGGGATTGTGTAGGTACTTCTGAGGTGCTGGCTGAGATGGGTCACTCTTCCCTCAAGCTGGAGATTGAGTGGCCTACATCCATTTCACCACCGGAGCCGTTTCTGGACGCTAGTGCAGGTGCAGCCCTACTTCAGCGAGCCTGGGGCTATGTGGGGGGTGACCCCCTGCCTTCCCCAGAGGAGCTTCAGCAGCGGCTGAGGGAGTGCACATGCGGCTTCCACAGCCTCGGATTCCCTCATGGGCCCTGGATGTCTGGCTTGGCCGGCATCTCGGCGGAGTATCTACGGCTTCGGGAGGATCTGGAGCAGTAGGCACAGCGACTAGCGGCCATCCGGGAGATACAGGAGCAGTGTGCTCGGCTTGCGTCAGCTACGACTGAGCAGAGGAGGCTTGCAAACGCGTCCGTGTTTCTTGCTCAAGACCGTACCAGGCAGTTGGGCGAGGCGACCAGCAGAGCGGAGGCCCTGCAGAAGGCCTTGGAGGAATAGCGGCAAGCCGTAGAGCTTGCTAGAGTTGAGTGGCAGACTACCGAAGCCGAAACTGAGGCCAGCGTTCAGCTTGAGTCGACCTTGGAGGCAGAGCTCGCGGCTGCGGATTCCCGCTTGGCGGAGCTAGAGGGGAGCGAGGCAAGGCCGTGATTGTATCACTTCCCTTTCCCCCTTTTGGTTATCCGGACTATGTATTTTTGTTACCCCAAGGGCATGTCTTGGGTCCCCTCTTACAGAGTATCAATGACAAACTCCGGATTTTGGTGTTGTTGTTTGTTGTGTTGTTCTTCTCCTCAATTGACGGAATGGGGTTGAGTGCAAGGAGTGGCTACCACTTACTGTCGGTCGTGCTTGATTGTTTTGACACGTACCGGTGTGAGGGGCACCGGACAGGGTTTTACCCGAACTGGAGCTGGGAGCGGGCGGCTGGCCCGTAAGGGCGTTGTAGCCGGTGACTGGGATTAGAAATTGGCAGCTGGCCTGTGAAGGCGTTATAGCCGGGGAACTGGGATTGGTGGCTGGAGGCTGGTCCTGTAAAGGCATTGTAGCCAAAGTGCTGGAGTTGAAAGCTGGCGGCTAGCCTACGAAGGCGTTGTAGCCGAAGTGCTGGGGCTGGAGGCTGGCGACTGGCGGCTGGCCTGCGAAGGTGTTGTAGCCAAAGTGCTGGGGCTGGAGGCTGGCGGCTGGCCTGTGAAGGTGTTGTAGCCGAAGTGCTGGGGATGGAGGCTGGCGGTTGGCGGCTGGCCTATGAAGGCGTTGTAACCGTAACTGGAACTGGAGGCTGGTGATGACTGACCCTCGGGGGTGTGGTGGCCATCATTTTTGTGGAGTGATGTTGAGCTCGCCATTGGGGTGTGCTATAGCCGATGACTTTGTAAATGAAGAATAGAGAGGGAGAGAGAGTTTTTTTTCTCTTTACCAGCCCTATCGTCCTTTCAGGTTTTCGCTAGAGCTGGCCCCCTTTAACTTTTTCCGGTGCGTCCTTGCGAGTTTTCACACCGAGGGGTTACTCGATTTTGCCTAAGGCGCCCTTTCGGGTTTTCACCTTAGTTGGGTTGGTGACAATTTTTGTCCCCAGTCGCCTCATAGAGAGAGTTGATTGAGGCCGCCGGGATATCTTTATTCTTAACCCCATTTTTTGTATATTCTTTATTTATATATATATATATATATTGAGACTACCGTCCATAGCCCACTACTGTCAGGGGACGTAACCTAAGACTAGAAGGTGGGGATGGACGAATATTGTTCGACCATTAGGAAGGGTTTGCTTTTTTTTAGAACTCTTCAGGCCATGGTGGCAAAGAGCCACTTTGTTAAGGCGATGTATGACTGGAGTTGTGACTAGTGAATTAGGGATTGTATGGGGGAACTGGGATTATAATGAACTGGAAGGTTCTGGATTTGTCGGGTATGTAGGATGTAGGGGCAGAGAATAATAAGTGGTTGGGGATGTACCGGAATGCAAGTTTAACAAGATGGTGACTGGGAGATCGACTAACACAGGGACTAGTTGATCTGTGTCTTCGAAACAGGGGCTAAAGGCTGGCCAAACTGAGCAGGAATAATGCGAGGTTAACTTGGGATTGGAGGATTCGCGCCGTAGCAGTGCGAATGAATTGGAAACTAGCTCGGGATGAGGCTACCGGCCCACCAGGGAATAGGTGGAAGGCCGTTTTGACAGGTGGGGAGAAGAAGATTTTCTCGTTATCGGCTCTACCGCCCTTTCGGGTTTTCGCCAAAGCCGACCCCCTTTAGCTTTTTCTGACATGCCCTTGCGAGTTTTCACGTCGAGGGGTTTCCTAATTTTACCCGAGGTGCCCTTTCGGGTTTTCACCTCAGCCGGGTTATTGGCCTTTTTGCCCCCAGCCACCCTATTGTGGTGAGGATGACTAGGTCTACCGGGGCATCGCTATTTTTAACCCCATTTTTTTTGTTGTTTTTTTTGACTTACCTGGGAGCCTGGTTGATAGACTGGTGCCGATGCAGAGGTGCCCGTGTTCTCGTAGTGACGGGAATGAGGGCAAGAGATGAGCCCCAGCGGATGCGTGGCGGTTATTCCGAGGAGCTGAACTGGCTGGTTGACTGGGAATTGAAGACCGGGAGGACTGGCTGGTGGGATCCTCCACGGGGGAGGACCAGCCTTATTGGTAGTAGCTGGGGCGTGCGCCTTAGTCTGGCTGGAGCGCGAACTCATGCTTTAGCGCATAGTATAGCTTCATGTGTTTACCGTTGAGAGGTGAGAACGGTCTGTGTCCTTTGTGATCAACAACCGTGTAGGCCCCACCCTCATAGACATCCTGGATGATGTATGGACCTCGCCAATTTGGCTGCAGTTTTCCACTAGAGTGCCCTGCCATGAGCTCTTTTTCCTTGATCATGATGAGGTCGCCTTGCTTGAAAGCTCGCTGCTTGACGAGCTTATCATAGGCTCGAGCCATGCGAGCCTAGTACACTTGCCGGTGCTTGTAGGCTTCGAGTCGCTTGCCTTCTAGATCGGAGAGCTCTTCTAGCCTTCTCTGGTACTCATTTCCGTCAGGGCCGGCAAGGCCGGTGTGGATGGCCACACGATAAGAGGCTAACTGGACTTCGATGGGGATAACTGCTTTTGCCCTGTAAGCAAGGGAGAACGGCGAGCACCCCGTGGGGGTTTTGTAAACCGTCCGATAAGCCCACAATGCTTCGAAGACCTTTTCACCCCAGTCGCGTTTCCAGTGGCTAACCATCTTAGCTAGGAGCTTACAGAGGGTTTTGTTGAAGGCTTCCGCTAAGCCGTTAGCCTGAGGGTTGTAGACCGAAGAAGTTCTCCAGTCGATTTAGAATTTGGCCGCTAACTGGTATACGGCCTTATTCTTGAAAGGTGTCCCGTTGTCGGACACTATGCGACTGGGAGTACCGAATCGGTATATGATATTGTGTCGGACGAATCTTGCAAAGATTTCGTCGGTGACCTCTCGCAAAGGTAGAGCCTCCACCCAATGAGAGAAATAGTCAATGGCGGCCAAGATGTATTTATGGCCCTTGAAAGATGGCGGGAAAGGCCCCGCGATGTCCATGCCCTACTCAGCGAATGGCCAGGTGGGGGCCATAGGATGCAGTGGATTGGGAGGTCTTCTAGGTACTGGGCCAAAAGCTTGGCATTGATGGCATGTACGGGCATACTGGATGCAGTCCGCGTACATGGTCGGCCAGTAGAAGCCTTTGAGCTTGATGTTGTGCTTCATTCAGTCTCCGGCCTGGTGTGCGCCGCACAACCCGGAGTGGACCTCCTGCATGATGGCTCGAGCCTCGGCGAGGGAGACACATCTCAGGAGAATTAACTTGTCCTTCTCGTGGACGAGTCTATACAAGGAGTCGCCAATCAACTCGTAAGAGGTTGCTCAGCGGAGTAGCTGGACCCTTTGAGCTCGGTCAGGGGGAAGCCACCCTTTCTTGAACTTGATGATGGGCGCACGCCAATCATCCTCTTCTAGAGGTGTGTTCCGATCAAGGTCATGGACCTCGTAAATAGTGAGATCGGTATTACCTTCGAGTGAGCTCAGCATCAGCCTTCTATGCTTGATGATGATGTCGACCTCGCCCTCGGGCGGAAGCTTGATGGCCGCGGCCAACTTTGCTAAGGCATCCGCCTGAGCGTTGCTGCTTCTGGGAATGTGGTCTATTTCGAAGAAATAGAACTTCTGGGTTAATCTGGTGATGGCTGGTATGGTATGGAACCAACTTTGGTTTCCACACGTCATAGATGCCGAGGACCTGCCGAACTATTAGCTGGGAGTCCCCGTAGGCTTTGAGGTATTTAATGCCCATGTGGAGAGCCATCTGGAGCCCAATGAGTAGAGCTTCATACTCGGCTTCATTGTTGGTCAGGGACTTCATGAGGGCACAAGAGTTGTACAAAACTCCACCCTGAGGAGTCAGGAAGACTATGCCGGCACCTGCCGTAGTGGCTAGATCCTGGTTGCTCCGGGTGATCCCTCGGGAAGCACCGTCGAAGTAGAGTTCCTAGCAAGGCACGCTGGTTGTGAGAGCACTTGGCTGCCAATAATGCAAGACATCTTCGCTCTGTTCAACTGGTTGTTGTGATTGAGTAGCAAGGGACTTCTCATCCGGGAGCTCCGAGTTGAAGGGTGAATCATCTGGCATTGGATGGGCTGCTCAGAATTCAGCCATACCTTGTCCCTTGATGGCTTTCCTGGGGACATAAGTAATGTCGTATTCCATCAGCAGGAGAGCCCACCTCCCCAGTCTGCCTGAGAGGACAGGCCGTCGAAGGAGATACTTCAGAGGGTCATGCTTGGATATAAGCTCGACTTGATGGGATAGGAGGTAATGCCGCAGCTTCTTAACTGCGAACACTAATGCCAAGCAAACCATTTCCATAGAGGAGTAGGGATACTCGGAGCCGATTAGCTTCCGGCTGAGGTAATAGAGGGGCTTCTCTTTACCTTCTTCATTGATTTGCGCCAACAGAGCTCCCAGCTAAGTGTCCATGGCAGCAATATAAAGGATGAGGGGTTTACCCTTGACTGGTGCTCCCATAACTGGCGGAGTGAGGAGGTACTCCTTGATTTACTCGAAAGCCGCTTGGCATTCCAAGTCCCATGTGAACGGGGCGTCTTTCTTCATTAGCTTGCTGAATGGCGTGCACCGACCAGAGAGGTTAGAGATAAACCTCCGAATGTAGGTCAACCTCCCTTGGAAGGACCTGAGTTCGGTGATGTTTCTGGGTTGTGGGGGTTCCCGGATCGCTTTGATCTTGCCAGGATCCACCTCGATTCCTCGGTATCTGACGATGAAGCCGAGAAATTTGCCACTGGATACGTCGAAGGCGCATTTCATGGGGTTCATCTTGAGCCCATATTGCCAGAGACGCTCGAAGACTTGGCGAAGGTCACGCAGATGGTCTTCTCACCTTTTGGTCTTGACGATGAGGTCGTCGACGTAGCATTCGATGATGTTGTGTAGCATCTCGTCGAATATTTTGGTCATGGCCCTTTGGTAAGTAGCACCGGCATTCTTCAGACCGAAGGGCATGCGCTTATAGTTGAAAATCCCCTTGGGGGATCTAAAAGCTGTATGGTTCTTGTCTTTGAGGGACATCCAGATCTGGTTATAACCGGACGACCCGTCCATGAAAGACAAGGCTTCATGACCGGTGGTCATATCGACCATTATTTCTGTGATCGGAACTGGAAAGTCATCCTTTGGACAAGCTTTGTTGAGGTCTCGGAAGTCGACGCAGATGCGGACTTGACCATTCTTCTTCTTAACTGGGACTATGTTGGCGAGCCAGATCTGGTAGATGCACGGCTCGATGAAGTCGACCTCCGCCATTTTGTGGACTTTGGCCGAAACCTGGAGCTCCAGCTCATGGCGCATGCGCCGCTGTGGTTGCTTGACCGGAGCGACTAAGGGAGAGATGGCTAGGTCGTGCTCCGCTACGAAGGGATCTAGCCCTGGCATCTCCTTATATGTCCAAGCGAAACATTCCTTGAACTCGAGCAGGAGTTGCTTGTAGTCCTGCTTCTCTGCCTCGGCAAGGAGAGCGCTAACGAATGTAGGCTGCGGGGCTTCATCGCCGCCCAGATTGATCTCCACAAGATCGTCGACGGTCGCCTAGCCACCGTCCTCCAGCTCGGGAGGAGTGGGTTGGAAGTCGATGAAATCATCATCATCAGTGTCGGCTTCGAGTAGCTCTTGGTTCTCGAGGCCATCGACTGATGCTGGCGGGACTGGAGAGTGGTTGTCGCTGGGATCCATCGAGGATTGGTCTGGGCTGTCAGTTTTTGGCCAACAGTCGTCAACTGGAGTTGCGGAGGTTTCCCCGAGGTTTCTTGGTGAAGCTGAGAATCTTTTGCAGCTTGGACCAGCGATATCCCCCCCTTAGGAAGGTTTATTGAACTGGATCCCTCGACTGGCTGAGAGACCGGAGGAGCTTCTTCTCCCCCTTTGTCTTGGCCGGAAGGCGAGGGGGACCCCTCATCGGTTTAAGCCGGGGTTCTGGCTTTGGCGGAGATTGGGATCAGAATTTCCTCTCCCTCACCCCGGAGCTGTCGAATTTGGCTTTGACTCTGGCTTGATCATCGGCTGGTAGTGCCAAGCCTACGACGTTGACTACGTAGTGGACGCGGAAGTCCGGGTCCTAGTCGTAACCAAGCCCCCTGGTATCCTTATGGAAGGATGGGGGTTGCCCCCGGCCCTGGGAAGGGTCCCACAGTTGACGGAAGTATCTTTGTTGGGCAGGAGTTTGCCACAGGGGAATGTGTTGCTTCAAACACATTTCTTGAATATGCGGGGACAGGTCGCCCCACACCTGAACTGCTTCAGGGGTATCATTGGCTTGCCTAGACCAGCCGAAGTCGTCATCTGGCGGGGCTTGAGGGACCATGTCTCCTTTGTAGAAGATGATAGGTTTGACCCTGTTAGCCTTCTTCTTGTTCCGGCGTTGTCGCTTGAAGGTGACAATGAACGTTGTCAGCGACTCGACGCGGTGCTCTGTAGATGCGCACAGGAGCTGGATGCAGTCTGGTGGCAAGCATATACTCTTGCCATTGGCTTGGCTAATGAGATTAGCCTTGAAGTCGATCTGGCGCCTCTCGGGGTGATCTGGGGTTGACTTGGAGTCAAGGCGCAGCCAGTGAAGCTTGGCCTTCTCCTCGTCGACAGAGAAGAGATCATCGTCATCTTCCTCTGAGAGCCAACCATTGCTTTTACTCTTAATTACGGGGTAGGGACTAATCCCCTTGAAATAGAGCGCAACGTCGGCTAGGTTGCATTCTACCGGTGTGAACGGCGACAGGTCTGCAAAGACCTTGTGCTGCTCCCCGTCCTTGGCATACTTGATGCATTAGTGGAGAGTCGACGGGACGACCCAATTTTCATGGAGCCAGGGTCTGCCCAATAACATCTTCTAAGATGTGTTGGAGTCGATGATGTAGAATGTCGCCATAGAGGTGAAATCATCGATCACCAGATCGACGTCCACCCGACCGAGGACGTCCTCGGTGTTCTGGTTAAAGCCGGATATCTTAACCGCCTGAACTTTCTGGAAGTGCGGGGTCAGACTTGAGCGGCATGATGTTAACAGCGGCACCAGCATCCACCAGGATCCGGTTCACATCATGCCCGTTGATCTTCCCCTTCATGTAGAGAGGACGATTGTGGCATGGAGGAGAGAGCAGCATGTCGTTCTCCATGAAGGAGATGGCGGTCGAGAAGGCTCCATAGGCAGCTGCCTTCATTTCCGCGGCATGCGCTTCATAGACTTCTGACTCTTGGAGTATTTTGATAAGGGTTTCCCTCAGATCCTTACTCCAAGCGATGGCTTCCCAGATTGAAATGCTGGTAGGGAAGCGCTTCATTTGGTGGAGGACCTTCCGGTCAGCTCGGGCTCGAGCGTCCTCTAGAGAGGGTAGTATGTCGGGTTGAACCTTCTGCGAGCTGCCGTGCTGTTCCCCGTCGAGGAGTTGCACTGCCTTGCCCTTACCACCGAGATAAAACTGACCTTGCTTGCTAGCAGACTCTTGGAACAGGGAGGCCAGTGACGGCTCTTCTGGGGGTGACTGGCGGGCTAGTTCGTCCTTGCCGGACGGTCCCACTTGCTCTGCTATAGCAGTTGGTATTGATGCAGGGTCTAGGAGGCTGGCAGTAGCCTCTTCGATGCCGGAAGGATCGAAGATACCGGGTTTACCCCGAATTTCTACCCCCGGAATAGGAGCTGGTTCCTCTCCTCGAAAGAGGATGATTCGCTCCGGATCGAAGGTGGATGGAGAGGTGGGTAGCTCGGGGATTCTCCCATGGCCTCTACCACGTCCCCGGCCATGACCTCGGCCGCGACCGATGTGTTCTAGAGTTGGCTGTAACCCAAGAGGGGCAATAGTTCTTTGCCTTGTCCGGGAGGCCACTGGCTCGCCTCGCCGAGAAGCAATGATATTGTCAGGAGGTGGTATGGCCACCATGTTGCAGGAGCAGCGCCGAAGCATTTCTTCCAGCTGCTCTATGGTGATTTCCTTGTCTTTATAACACAAGGAGAGCTCATCAGGGATCACGAGTCTTTCGCCGTTCTTGAGCTTTTGGATCATCTCTTGGACCCAATTTCTAAGGCGGGCTTGTTTCTGCATCTCTTCCCACGGGATGTAGCTATCAGGTGGGAGAGCCCCGATAGGACGAGGAGGAACGTATTCCTCCAGGTCATTAATGAGCCACTGAAGCCTTTGTAAAGGTGTTGGCTCGGCCGAAATTGCAGGGTGGCTGCTTGTTCAGCTTGTTTCTTGAGCTGCCATATGAGGTTCATCCTCCTATTTTCTCTTGTCTCTTGGCGATAGCCGTCTCCAAGGGAGTAGGAGGGAGAGGTGTTGGAGCCAAATTTGACAAATCCTGATGAGGATATCTCCGAGCTGATGCCTTAGCAAGGCGAGGTCGATGACTCTTTCTTGCCTGGATTTCAATCCAGGCACCTTCTGCTTGTTGTATCTGGAAGGTGGCGTTGATCGCCTGCTCGATCACCTCGAGCGGCAATTCCTGGTACGCCGGAATGCTGGGACTGGCGTCCGAAGACGTGTGCGCGGTTTGATGCCTTACCCGCGGTGGCAGCGGGAGCCTACAAGGAGTCGGTAGGCTAGTGCTGGCGTCCGAAGACGTATGCGCGGTTTGATGCCTTAGCCTCGGTGGCGACGGCTTCTGTTGAGAGGTAGACAGAGAGATGCACTGGTCGTCCCGCTCCTTAGCCTTGCCTTTGTAACCATGCTGAGAGGTAGGCCTAGCGGAGACTAATGGCGTTGCAAGATGTTGTGGCTCTGCATAGTTATCCCGGCTCTGTGGGATGCAGGAGCCTTGTGGCGGTGGGCCCGCCACTCGAATCGAAGCCGCTGAAGACTCCGAAGATGTCTTCTTTGTACTCCGAACTGTGTCAACAGGTATGTGGGGAGGACCCGATGGCCCATCCGCTGAAGAGATATGACGGGGCTGAGGCGGAGCCTCACCCTACTTTTGCTTTCCCTTCCTATCCGTAGTTGCCGGAGGCGGAGATAGGACGGGAGGAGGACGAGAAAGAGCTGAGGAGCCCGTCACCGTCTTGCCCACCAGAACGTCCTCTCGGCCGAGAAGGACCCGGAGGAGCCTGGCAGTAACTTCTTCAGGAAAAGGGAGAGACTTTAGCTCCCACCAGGACCGCCATTGCACTGCCGATACGGCTGGGGTTGGCTGCCTGGGTGTTGATGTCTGAGAGCCCGAAGGGGTCGGAGGAGCAGGGGCATGAATGACGTTGACCGAGAAGTTTGTCGGCCACATCTCTTGACTGGTATCCCGCTCTCTACGCCTTCGCAACCGCTCGAGTGCTTCTTGATTGTCGGTCCGGAACTCGAGCCATTGTGGAGGATGCTGGTAAGGCAGCCCCTGCCCATTTTCTTGAGGAGAGTCTGGCCGCTCTGGCGCATCCCTGGCGATGCTTAGGGTCTCTTCGACAGCTTGCTGAAGCCTGACGAGCGACATGGAGTTTCCTTCCGCATCGATCTGCTCCCATTGGATCTATTCCTGGATGAGGTATTGAACTTCCTCACAGGACTCGATCGGGTGGCAGATTCTGGCATGGAAGGGGCAGTAATGGGGGTGACTACGATCCCAATGGGTGTAGTCAGCAGGCGAGTCGCGGGGCATGATTTGCCCAGTCTCGATGAGGATATCGAAGAGTCGCCGAGCTCTCTCCCTGGGGAAGGAGAGGGGTCTCTGATGATGCCAAGGCCTCCACCCTGGATACCAGATCGAACGTTCCCTTCGATTGGCGCTGGGCACCTCTGACTCGTCATCAGAAAGAGAGAACGCGGCCATCATGTGGATGACATTGGCCGAGGGGTGAGCCACGCGTGCTGCCTTAGCTGGCCTAGCCCACGTGTGTGGTTGCGGGGGATCGACGAGACCGCTCTTCATTTTGACAAGAGCATCTCGGATCAGCTTCTGCGCCTGAGTCTTGAAGATGTAGCAATCTTCAATTGAGTGACCCAGCATGCAATGGTACAGGCAGTAACTGGGATCGTCGGTCTTCAAGGCCTCGTACGGCTTGCGGATTTCTGGAAGTTTGACGATCTTCTGGGCCATGCAGAGGTCGAAGAGCATCTTCGTGTGTTCCTTCTTGATGGAGAAGGGTGTCTTCATGCGCTCAAAGAAGGAAGGAGCAGCCGGCTTGTCTGCTGGCTTTTTGTCAGAGCCACTGGACTCGGCCCCTTTGCTGGCTCTAGTGGCAGGGGTGAACTCTATGATATTCACCTCCTTACTAGGCTGGCGTTCTCGCGCTTGTTTACCCTTTGCTGCAGTATAGCTCGGGTTATCAGCGAAGAACATCTCTATCTCGGTGACTGCCGAATTGAGTTGGTCGAAACCTTTGATATTGGTGCCGAGAAGCTATTTATTGACCTCGACGACATATGGTGATGGCATCCTCTTGAACGAGCGGATTAACACACCTCATGCTGAGGTCTCACCATTTTTTGATAAAGTCAAGGGCACTCTTACCCATTTTCTGCCGAAGAGAACAGAGTTCGGCTAAGGAGACTTTTCGCTCGGCCGTTTGAAAGCGGTCGAGAAACTTCTTCTGGAGATCGACCTAGTCGACAACTGAGTTCGGCTTCAGGCAGGAGTACCATAGAAAGGTTGTTCCCGTGAAGGAAGTGGCGAAGTAGCGGAAGAGGTATGATTCGTCCAACGCTAGCTCGCCCATGGCCGTAACATAGTAGGCCAAGTGTTCATGTGGCGACCCATGCCCGTCAAACTTTTGCAGCTTCGGGGGCTTGGAGTATTCTGGGGGAAGCTTTTTCAACTGGTGGTGAAGCGGGTAGGGGACACTGTAGAGATCTACCGTGACAGCCCCTTCACCATACTGGGCGAGCTTTATCTCGATGATGTGCTCGATCATTTGGCGTTGCGCCAGGAGATTTTTCAGCATTGGCGTGTTGGAGGCTCGTGGCTGAGCCTTAACCGGGGGCGTGCCAAACCCAGTTGCTAACGGGGTTCGAGCAATCGCCGCTGAGGTGTTGGCAGCATCGCGGGCCGCCGGGGGTACCGGTGCCTCAGCCTGAGGCCTATCAGGTTGCTACGGATGAAGGTCTCCCTCCTGGAGGAGGTCCTACACGAGGGCCTTCAGATGCTAGTTCTCCTTCATGAGAGTGTCGAGAGTCACCTCTTGAACCTCGTTTGCAGGAGGGTCGTTGTTGACCGGCTCTGCGTTGATGGGAGGGGCGCGATCTTCCACCGGGACCTCTTCCGCGTGTTCCGACACTTGCGGTCCGGCAGAAGTGCCGATATGACCTATTGGGGGAGGCGGCGGAGTCGGGTGGCGCGGCCTCCTAAAGTGGGACAGAGCCTAGTTCAAGTCGTCAGAATGGGTGTCTGGCTAGTGTCCGTTGGTGTAGCACGCGAACACTCGAAACGTATCATTCATGAACCGGGCTGTCCGCTTCCTTCGCTGGTGTTGCTCAGGGCGGACATGTGTCTCTAGTCTATCAAAGACCGAGATGCGTTGCGGAGGGGGCTCACTCCCGATGTCACCCAGAGGAGAACCCTGAACAGGTTGCTGGAGGGCCCGGGGACGGGCTCGCCTTTGCCTCCACCCGCTTGTGTGGGTGGCATTGGACGACTGGGCATCGTCAGATTGTGCTACTGTGGTGCGGACACCCGAGCAGTTGAGCGGCGCGACGCGCCGAGCCACCGGTACCGCACACGAAGCACGACTCGAGCCACCTCAGCATCCATCTGGCTCAGAGACAGCCTGGAGACGCCGCCCTGAGTCTCCCCATTTATCATATTTAGTTAGGCTTTATTTGTGTGTAATGTGTGTTTATTGCATTTTATTTGGTATGTAAATTTGATTATAAGATGGGTTTATTTGTAAAATGGGACCCACGGGTCCCACGGGCCCCACCAGACCCCTCCCATTGATCCACCTCAGCCATAGGGCCCCATGTGGGGTCAGTCAACATGTCAAATGGAGGCATCTAGAAGGTTGAATGGTAAAAGGCACATGGGAGACAAGTGGACTTCAAAGTCCAAGGTGGCTAACTACCATGTCCCCCCTTGCCTCCCTAGTCAATGGTGCGCCCCCTTCCTTGTATTTTTTTATTTTAATTTTTGTGGATGGTCACATGCTATCCTAGCCCTCCATCTCACATCCCTAGATCCAACGGTTGAGGGTTGATTAGACATATGACCTATATATGCTTGTAATTTCTATTTTTGATGAATTAATGCCATTTGAACTTGGAAAATTGCTTGAGCAAAGGCCTAGGCCGCCCCTCTCTCCCCCTTGGAGCTGTGAAGGCTTCCCTCTGGAGGTGTGACTCCTCCCCTTATCATTCCGGTCGCCGCCGCCGCCGCCACGAGCCGCCATCGCATCACCGCCGAGATCGCCGGAGTTCTGCCTTCATCCGACCACAGCAGCTTCCACAAATTCTATATGTCAGCCACGAGCTTAGATAGACCTAGGGATTTTAGGGGATGCTCCAGAGGTGTCAAGAAAGTCCCAAAAATTTTGGTTGATCATAAAGATCCCATTTGATATTTTTTTATTTTCTTCCAACCTTAATTTCCAGATCTGTCTGCTTGCTGTTTCAATTTCCACCCGCTCTGTGTTTCCCATGTTTGGACCTCTTTCTGATTTTTGTTAGATATCCCAATTTTACTGGGAGTTCTTTCCATCAACCCCACCGTCTCCAAATTTTCTTGAATTTTTGTGAGGCCATCCCATATTTTTCAAAAATCTATCTCAAAGATAGCTACAGTGTTATCCACCTGTTCCCAGATCCGACCACCCTCCAGTAAACAAATCATAACAAATCACAGCCACCTCCAATCAGTCCACACAAAATATTCACGTTCTCCTTGTTCAACATCCCACAAGTTTGATGAAGATCTCAGGAGCTGAATCTGCCACCTTCCTTGTGGTCAAAGGCAGTCTTCAGACAACTCACCTGTAGATTTGAGGTTTCGGTTACTCTACAACAGGGACTTGTCAATTCAATAAAGTTCTGATCCGATCAGATCCAGCTGATCTATCTAGGTCTAGATTGAAGCATTTGAAGATAGCTTTCCAACGATAGCTCATGCGTCCCGATCTGACGTCGGGATTGATCGCAGCGGTCGTTTTCGTCGGAGCGCGCGCCGGAAAACAGCAATCAAAATCCGTGGGAAGTTAGTTCAAGAATTGGGAATCGGGGCCGATCGACCCCCGATCGGTGTTCCCGGCCGACCACCTTCCGTGGAGGCGCGCCACCAGGGGTCCCCATTATAGTGGGTCCCACCCCCGCAGATCCAGAGGACAGCGCCGTCCGTGGGCCCCAAGGGCCCGTAGAAGCCGCCGTTCGGAAAGCACGAAAACGCAGAGTTCGGCACCGCCGGGCGACATCAAGATGCTGCCCGTCAACCCGAGTTGCGTGATTCCCGGACCCCACATGTGACCTTTTACCTCCCTGCGTGGAGTGGGTCGACTTAGTGTATTGCTGTAATAATTGTTAACCGGGAGTCCGTGATTCGGCCGGGGTTATCTTCGCCACGCCGGGTGCGTGGAGGTAATGGTCCGAACCTCTTGGCGTTCATTTGCTTAGCTAGTATATGGTCTTTTACAGCTGCCAAGAGCTATAGGTACTAGCCCGTGTGTCCATGTCACCCTGTGAGTGTGAGAGTGACCCATCCCGTGACTCGATCCGTGTCCAGAAGTGAGTCGACTACCCATGAACTCTGCCGGTTCTTCAACCGCGCACGATCCACGTTTCCCTCGCTTGGGACGACGAGTGAGCTTACGTTTCTGTTAGCGACGTATAGCCCATAGGAGCTCTCCGTGTCGGGCTTAGTGTCTCTCCTATCATGTGTTGCTGGTCGTGTCCGTATCTAGAGTCTGAGGTCCATACCACGTAGAGTCGGTCCCCGTGTCCGTCCCGCATCAGTTTGGTATCAGAGCGAGTCGAGTCTAGGGTAGTCGTTGCATATGTCTTGCATAGTATAAGTCGAGTCTAGGATCATCATTTCAAAACAACAAAAAAAAAGTGTTTTCAAATTGCATTTCACCCAATAGCTCGGTATATTAAAAGGTGTTGCCCGAACATTAGGTTATGCCTATCGGGAGGGTAGCGTACTTGCGCGAGTGATCTTCGGATCGCTTATCTCCGCCTCGTACCGGATATTGGTTAGGTCTAAGTGCATCATCTAGTGAGTGTTTGCATTAGTTGGTGTCTTCTAGGTTGTGTGTCTTTGCATGCCCACCCGTCGAGGTACCCAATACTCGCCACCACCACCTATGGCGGACTCCCAAGCCCGCAACTCCGATGAGTCCTCGACGGCCGAGATGTTACGAGCCATTATGGAATGTCTTGACATGCGTATGGATGGTCTTAGTACGCGTATGGATGGCATAGGAACGCATCTAGAAGGGCGGATGAAAGCCCTCGAGGATCGGGCCGAGAGTTCGGATCAGTCCATCCAGGGCTTAGTTGGGAGAATTGCCATCCTCGAGAGAGGCCCAATAGCGGCGCAACCCGCGCCAACGAACGGCCAACAAGAGCCGGTGCAGCAACCTATTGCACCAAGGGCTCAGGCGGAGAATGTTGGGGGACCACAGGTGCAAGTAGTGGATGATTATGCATCTGATAACGATCAAGGGGGAAATGGTCATCGGAATCAACGACGGAATCGTGATGATGATGATGACGACCGCATCCTTAGGGGTGTGCGTGCGGACCCTCCCACCTTTAACGGGTCCTTGGACCCTAGGGTGTATTTAGATTGGGAGGCCGGCATGGACCGGTACTTCGAGTGGTTTGAGATGACGGACCATCGAAGAGTCCGATACGCGAAGATGAAGCTGCAAGGGCAGGCCCAAACTTATTGGATCAATGTGGAGAGCCTGCTCAACTAGCGACGTCAACCCCAAATCGGTACTTGGGATGATATGAAAATCAAATTGAGGGAGAAATACCTTCCCGCCTCATATCGCCAACGTCTTATAGACAAGTGGCAAAGCATCTCCCAAGGGAACCGATCCATGACCGAGTACACCGCCGAGTTCGATGAGTATTATCTCCGGTGTGGGGTCACGGAAGAGAGCACTATGACTATATCCCGCTTTCGAAGAGGTTTGCGGCCCAATTATCAATATGAACTCTTTCGCCGCAATGCAACCACTTTGGAGCAGGCATATCAGATTACTCTCGAGTTGGAGCAGTTCGAGGCTGAGTTCGAGTCATCACATCGATTGGGCTCCTTTCCCCTCCGTAGTGTCGAGCCCCGTGGCTCATCTGGCACGTATCCGAGGGCCCCCATGACTCGACCTGAGGAGCCCGCTTGCCCCGAGCCCCTTGCTCCTAGGCCTCGTCCTCCACCCCCGAGGGACCTTCCTCGTCCCCAGCATCTTACCGCCCCACCCACATCCCGTCCACCGGCACCCGCACCTCCTGCACGTCCTTTGTTGCCTACACCTCCTATCCGTCGGGAGGATAAAGGTAAAGGACCTATGATTGGGGAGCCTAGTGGATCACGGCAACAGTGTTATCGCTGCAATGGGTTTGGCCATTTCGCCAACCAGTGTCCCACCCGTCCATCTCTTCACATTGGGGACACACAGGCCGAGGATACCACCCCTACGGGCCTCGAGTTAGTCAGCTATGAGGCAGATGAAGATCTAGCTGATGAGTACTATGAGATGGGAGGTGAGGCCCAGGATGCCCAGCATTCGGACGATACCCACGTGGGGGTCGTCAGATGTATCCTCACCCAGCCGCAGGTCAGTGATGACTGGCGTCGGACTACTATCCTTCATGTATTCTGTAGGCTGGGAAAGTAAATTTGCAAGGTGGTCATCGATAGCGGGAGTTGTATCAATGCAATCTCCACGAACGCTGTCGCCCGTCTTGGTCTCACACCCGTAGACCATCCTTGTCCCTATCAGGTATCATGGGTGGATACCACTTCCATTTCGGTCAGGCTGTGGTGCTTGGTCCCGCTGCAGCTCCACTCCTACCGTGATGAGATCTGGTGTGATGTTCTCCCCATGGAAGTGGGCAGTATCATTCTTGGTAGGCCGTGGTTATTTGACCGGGATGCCACGCTCCATGTCCGGTCGAACACCTGTACCTTCGACCACGCTGGCCAGTGGGTCACCCTCCAACCCGTTCGGCCCAGGAGCCCATCAGTCAGGGGTCCTACTGGCCCTAGTACTCCGAAGCCTTCCGTTCCCGGGTCTAGTACCCCATCCCCAGCTCGGGCTATGACCGTTACCTCTGGCCCAGGAGAGCCCTCGACGAGGAGATTGATGATGATTAGCTCCCGGGAAATGGAGCAGGAGCTTAGTCAGGGCTGTCCGGTCTTTGCCATTACGGTCCGAGAGGTGGAGCGGGACTCCGAGGGTGAGCTCCCACCCGAGGTTGTTCCCATTCTGCAGGAGTTTGCTGATGTCTTTCCCGATGAGCTTCCCGAGGGACTCCCACCTATGCGGGATATTCAGCATGCCATCGACCTTGTTCCGGGCTCTTCTTTGCCCAACCTTCCTCATTATCGCATGAGTCCCACGGAGCATGCCGAGCTTAAACGGCAGGTCGATGAGTTAGTGCAGAGAGGGTCTGTTCGGGACAGCATGAGTCCATGTGCTGTACCCGCATTACTCGCCCCGAAGAAGGATGGCACGTGGAGAATGTGCATTGATAGTCGTACCATCAACAAAATTACCGTGAAGTACAGGTTCCCTATTCCCCACCTGGATGACATGCTAGACATGATGGCAGGTGCCACTATCTTTTCGAAGATCGATCTTAAGAGTGGCTATCATCAGGTGAGGATTAGGCCAGGTGATGAGTGGAAGACTGCCTTTAAGACCAAGGACGATCTATATGAGTGGTTGGTCATGCCTTTTGGGTTGACCAATGCCCCTAGCACTTTCATGCGGCTCATGACTCAGGTCCTCCGACCTTTCATTGGAGTCTTTGTAGTGGTGTATTTTGATGATATCCTGATCTATAGTCGCACCACGGGGGACCACTTAGACCACCTTCGGCAGTTCTGTCTACTTCTTCGGCGAGAGCAGTTGTTTGCGAACCCACAGAAGTGTGCTTTCATGACACCTCAGCTTACCTTCTTGGGTTTTATTGTGTCTAGTACTGGGGTCTCCGCCGATCCGGAGAAGGTCCGGGCCATTGTTGAGTGACCGAATCCCGTACAATTCATGACGTCCGCAGCTTTCATGGTCTTGCGACGTTCTATCGTCGCTTTATCCGCGGATTTAGCTCCGTCACCGCCCCGATCATGGATTGCATCCGTAAGGGCACATTTGTATGGACGAAGGCCGCATCTGCCGCCTTCAAGGACATCAAGGAGCGCATGACCCATACACCTGTCCTTCGACTGCCTGATTTCTCGAAGGTGTTCGAGGTCTCTTGTGATGTGTCGGGTGTTGGCATAGGAGGAGTCTTGAGTCAGGAGTCTCACCCGATCGCATATTTCAGCGAGAAGCTGAATGACGTGAAACTGCGATATTCCACATATGATAAAGAATTCTACGTAGTTGTTCAGACTCTTAGGCATTGGAGGCACTATCTTTTACATCAGGAGTTTGTCCTATACTCCGATCACGAGGCATTGAGGTATCTCCACTCCCAAAAGAAGCTGAACTCGCGTCACAGTCGTTGGGTCGAGTATCTCCAGCAGTTCACCTTTGTGCTTAAACATAAGGCTGGAGTAGAGAACAAGGTGGCTGATGCCTTGAGTTGGCGAGCATGCTTGCTTACCACCATGAGTGCCGAGGTCATAGGGTTACAGAAGATGAAGGAGGCCTATGTTGATTGTCCTGACTTCGGTCAGATTTTTACCACTCTCTAGGCCGGACCCTCGAGAGACCTTGATGAGTATGTGCTTCAGGAGGGTTACCTCTTTCGAGGTAGCAGGCTATGTGTTCCCCGAACTTCGGTTCGAGATTTCTTAGTGTGGGAACTACATGCGGGAGGTCTAGCCGGCCACTTTGGTCGGAACAAGACTATTGAGGCAGTGGAGCATCGATTTTATTGGCCGAGCTTGAAGCGCGATGTTGCTAACATCGTGGCTCAGTGCCGTACATGTGCTACGGCCAAGATGAAGAAGCAAAGCTCGGGCCTTTATACGCCTCTCCCCGTGCCTGATGCCCCGTTGCAGGATGTTAGCATGGACTTTGTTTTGGGATTGCCACGTACCTCCAGGAAGCATGATACGGTCTATGTGGTGGTTGACCGTTTCTCGAAGATGGCCCTCTTTATCCCTTGCTCGAAGACTTCGGATGCTTCTAGGGTAGCCCGCCTATTCCTTACTCATGTGGTGTGCAAGTTCGGGTTACCTCGCACTGTAGTGTCTGACCGTGATGTTAGATTCACTTCCTACTTTTGGAAGACACTATGGCATATGATGGGTACGCACCTCAAGTTTTCCACTGCATATCATCCCCAAACAGACGGTCAGACCGAGGTGGTCAATAGGAGTCTGGGAGATCTTTTGAGGTGTCTAGTTAAGGACCGCATTGGGGATTGGGATCTCATTTTACCCATGGTTGAGTTTGCTTACAATGATTCGGTGAATAGGTCTACCGGCATGAGTCCGTTTGAGATTGTCACAGGTCGTAGGCCTAGGAAACCCGTGGACCTTGTCCCCATGCCTATACATGCTAGAGTGTCGGAGTCGGCCGAGTTGTTTGCTAGGCATGTTAGGAGTTTACATGACGACATCCGTCGTCACATTGAGGCCAGCAATGCACGTTACAAGGAGTTAGCCGATGCCCACAGACACCACCAAGAGTTCCAAGAGGGCGAATATGTCATGATCAGGGTAAGACCTGAACGGTTTCCCTCTGGAACCATTAAGAAGTTACAAGCTCGTGGAGCCGGTCCATTCAGAGTGTTGAAACACGTTGGATCCAATGCGTATGTTGAGGACTTGCTCGAGGAATATGGTATTAGCTCTACTTTTAATGTATCGGATCTAGTTGCATATAGGGACCCAGCGGTGATCCCTATTGAGCCTTTCGAGCCATCTCCTCCCCTTGAGAGTGATCCCACACCTGAGTGTCCACCTCCAGCCCCGTTGTTACGGCAGCGTGAGCATATAGATCATATACTGGATGAGCAGGTGACAGTTACCAGGAGTGGATCCTACCCGCGCTACCTAGTGCGATGGAGAGGACGGCCCGCTACCGAGGACACATGGATCACACATGGCGAGTTGCAGTAGATTGATCCGGACCTTCTGGAGCAATACAGGAGCGATGCAGTCCCTTACTCGACAGGGTCGAGTTTCTCCCACCTGGGGAGAATTGGTGCGGACACCCGAGCAGTTGAGCGGCGCGACGCGCCGAGCCACCGGTACCGCACATGAAGCACGACTCGAGCCACCTCAGCATTCATCTGGCTCGGAGACAGCCTCGAGACGCCGCCCTGAGTCTCCCCATTTATCATATTTAGTTAGGCTATATTTGTGTGTAATGTGTGTTTATTGCATTTTATTCGGTATGTAAATTTGATTGTAAGAGGGGTTTATTTGTAAAATGGGACCCACGGGTACCACGGGTCCCACCAGACCCTCCCATTGATCCACCTCAGCCATAGGGCCCCATGTGGGGTCAGTCAACATGTCAAATGGAGGCATCTAAAAGGTTGAATGATAAAAGGCACATGGGAGACAAGTGGACTTCAAAGTCCAAGGTGGCTAACTACCATGTCCCCCCTTGCCTCCCTAGTCAATGGTGCGCCCCCTTCCTTGTATTTTTTTATTTTGATTTTTGTGGATGGTCACATGCTATCCTAGCCCTCCATCTCACATCCCTAGATCCAACGGTTGAGGGTTGATTAGACATATGACCTATATATGCTTGTAATTTCCATTTTTGATGAATTAATGCCATTTGAACTTGGAAAATTGCTTGAGCAAAGGCCTAGGCTGCCCCTCTCTCCCCCTTGGAGCTGTGAAGGCTTCCCTCTGGAGGTGTGACTCCTCCCCTTATCATTCCGGTCGCCGCCGCCGCCGCCACGAGCCGCCATCGCATCACCGCCGAGATCGCCGGAGTTCTGCCTTCATCCTACCACAGCAGCTTCCACAAATTCTATATGTCATCCACGAGCTTAGATAGACCTAGGGATTTTAGGGGATGCTCCAGAGGTGTCAAGAAAGTCCCAAAAATTTTCGTTGGTCATAAAGATCCCATTTGATATTTTTTTATTTTCGTCCAACCTTAATTTCCAGATCTGTCTACTTGCTGTTTCAATTTCCACCCGCTCTGTGTTTCCCATGTTCGGACGTCTTTCTGATTTTTGTTAGATATCCCAATTTTACTGGGAGTTCTTTCCATCAACCCCACCGTCTCCAAATTTTCTTGAATTTTTGTGAGGCCATCCCATATTTTTCAAAAAGCTATCTCAGAGATAGCTAGAGTGTTGTCCACCTGTTCCCAAATTCGACCACCCTCCAGTAAACAAATCATAACAAATCACAGCGAGCTCCAATTAGTCCACAAAAAATATCCCCGTTCTCTTTGTTCAAAATACCACAAGTTTGATGAAGATCGTAGGAGCTGAATCTGCCATCTTCCTCATGGTCAAAGGCAGTCTTCAGACAACTCACCTGTAGATCTGAGGTTTCGGTTACTGTACAACAGAGACTTGTCAATTCAATAAAGTTCTGATCCTATCAGATCCAACAGATCTCTCTGGGTCTAGATTGAAGCATTTGAAGAGAGCTTTCCAACGATAGCTCATGCGTCCCGATCCGACGTCGGGATTGATCGCAGCGGTCATTTTCGTCGGAGCGCGCGACGGAAAACAGCAATCAAAATCCGTGGGAAGTTAGTTCAAGAATTGGGAATCGGGGCCGATCGACCCCCGATCGGTGTTCCCGGCTGACCACCTTCCGTGGAGGCGCGCCACCAGGGGTCCCCATTACAGTGGGTGCCACCCCCACAGATCCGGAGGACAGCGCCGTCCGTGGGCCCCACGGGCCCGTAGAAGCCGCCGTTCGGAAAGCACGAAAACGCGGAGTTCGGCACCGCCGGGCGACATCAAGATGCTGCCCGTCAACCCGAGTTGCGTGATTCCCGAACCCCACATGTGACCTTTTACCTCCCTGCGTGGAGTGGGTCGACTTAGTGTATTGCTGTAATAATTGTTAACCGGGAGTCCGTGATTCGGCCGGGGTTGTCTTCGCCACGCCGGGTGCGTGGAGGTAATGGTCCGAACCTCTTGGCGTTCATTTGCTTAGCTAGTATATGGTCTTTTACTGCTGCCGAGAGCGATAGGTACTAGCCCGTGTGTCCATGTCACCGCTGTAAGTGTGAGAGTGACCCGTCCCGTGACTCGATCCGAGTCCAGAAGTGAGTCGACTACCCTTGAACTCTGCCGGTTCTTCAACCGCGCACGATCCACGTTTCCCTCACTTGGGACGACGAGTGAGCTTGCATTTCTGTTAGCGACGTATAGCCCATTGGAGCTCTCCGTATCGGGCTTAGTGTCTCTCCTATCATGTGTTGCTGGTCGTGTCCGCATCTAGAGTCCGAGGTCCATACCACGTAGAGTCGGTCCCCATGTCCGTCCCGCATCATACTGTAAGACCAGCCGCATTCCGTCTGACGTCGCGTCTGAGTGCTCGCAGGGGGTTGGTGATCCGTGCCCTCTGAACAGCTTGAGCTTCTTCTGGGGTGACCCAGATTCTTCTCAGGTCAGGTTGCTGGTCTCCTTTGTAGCTGACTTTTTGACGAGCTATCTTGGGAGACCGTGCGCCTTGCTGCGGTGGGTGCCCCTGGGCTGCCGCCGAGGAACCCGCTCCTTTGAGCTTCGCCCCGTCCTCTCGTGTTTGACGCAAGAGGTGAAAACGATTGGAAGTGGGGATGGCGGGAATGGTCCATTCTTGGGGTATGATTGGTTCACCCCCGTCGAGACGGATCCGCAGGTCACCGACAAGGACCGTCTTGCCGGAGTTGCTGGTTGCGGCAGCAAGTCGCCTGCCTCTGCGGCCATGGCGACGCTTCTTCTGAGGAGCTGAGGAAGACTCCGCTCCAAGATGGTAGACTGAGAAGACATGGCTCGGAATGACCGGCAACAAGAAGCCGTCGGTCCGAAGTGTCGGGATCGGCCCCCGGGGTAAGTAACCCATGCCGGGAGTCGATGGTTGGGTGACTCGGGTGTAAGCCTTCGCCCGCGTCGATAGGAGTGTCGCCGATGCTCGTGATGCCGTTCTTACACTGGGAGGCAACGTTGTCGGAAGTACTGGGGTGCCAACGTCCTTGGGCTGAAGACCCATGGTAGGTGCCGGCGTAGTCTGGGCTCAGGGTCGGGGGACCCGAGGAAGGTGCTGAGGAGCACTGCCCCCTGGGTAGAAGACCCACGGGGAGAGCTGGTTCAACTGGAGCTCGGGACCGAGGCCCCGAGTATGACACCGGAGAGCCGCGAACTCGGGGTTGTGAGCCCGTGTCGAGTGTCGGCCTTGCCGGGATTCGGGGTTGAGAACCCGATGCGGATGCTGAGAAGCCGTAGACCCCGGGCTGAAAGCCCGTGTCAGGTGCTGGCTTGGTTGCGGCTCGGGGTTGGGAACCCGAGGAAGATGCTGTGAAGCCGTGGACCCGGGGTTGAAAGCCCATGTTGGGTGCCGGCTTGGCTGCGGCGTGGGGTTGGGAACCCGAGGAAGATGCTGTGAAGCTGTGGACCTGGGGCAGGGAGCCCGTGTTGGGTGCCGGCCTGGCTGCGGCTCGGGGTTGGGAACCCGAGGAAGATGCTGTGATAGTGACCGAAGTCCGGGGCACGGGGCCCGTATTTGAGAACGGACGAGGCTGGCCTCGGGGGCTGATGTTCACCCGGGCCGGTGTTGATATAGAGGCCCTGTAAGGGCCTGTAGTGACAGTCCGGCGCCCGACACTCGGGCGGGACACTGGTGCTGGGGTTGCGCATGGCGCACTGGCCGCGGGGGCCACTGGAGGAACTGGAGTTAGCTGAGAAGCAGCCACAGGGATCACACCCAGGATGTAGGGCGAACCGATAACCAGGGCAAAACTGCCGAAAGCGATTAGCGTCGCCAAGTAGCCCACCCGGGCATGGGTGGCAATGACGTTGGGACCGTAGGTAACGGCCGCCATGGTTGCAGGAGAGTTGAGTGCTGCGAAGGCGACGGTCGCTGACAGTCGTCGAGAATGGTCCGACGATCGGAACGCGAACCAAAAGCTGCTAGAGAATGCGCACAAGTACCCTCCTCTACCTCTCCTGCAAGGACAGGGAAAGGGCACCGGGCTTCAGGGCTGGCACATAATTTTCTTTAGCAAAAAGAAGGAAGGAGGGAGACGTCCCACCGGGCGTGCCATCCTCTCTGTTGCGCGGGTTTTTATGCCGATTTTTTTTTAACCGGGGTGAAGAAAGGGATACAGCGGTGAAGAAAAATACAGGAGTTTGATGTATCTCGAGTATCCTCCTTACCGGTGCATGCCTCTCACGGTGGTACAGGACACTCTCCTTTCACGAAAAGTCGAAAAGGGTCGAATGACACGTAAGTGTCGGAATAAAGGTTAACCGGACAGGGTGCGGGCGTGCTAGTCGATCTCTCGACAATCACTCATGGAACCAAGGTTTGACCGGAGAAGCACCACCAGGGCATGGCACGTGGGCTCGGGCGATCGAGCGACACATGAAGAGAAGGGGTTCCATGGGTGCGAGTGCGTAGGTGATTGCGGGAATCGTGTACAGGACGTCTTTCCCCACCGGCCGCAAGCAACCGGTGTTTATTTACATCGGATTGAATCTGAATACCTTCGTTCCATGCTGAAGAAAAGTCTGTATATATGTCTGAAGCCGTGGGTAGAGGGCTGGGGGCATTCAGCAGCTATGGGTGCGCGTTAGACTGAGGGGTGTTTAGTGGGGGTTAAAGTGTCAGGCACGGATGCTGAGTGGCGTAGATAGAAGACTGGAGGCCGGGATGTGGGTGCGAGAGCACTCATCTAATCAGAGGTGTTGTGCTGAGACATATATATTCTTTTACAGGACGGCCGTAATGGCCAAAGTAAAACTGGCGCATGCCACGGGACAATTCCGACATGTGGGTCGGTCCCCGAGTCGATGTGTGATGAATGAATACTTATGTGTTATACAGAGGGCTCCTCCCGTGACGTGGGCCATGGCCGCGTTGCCGAACGGGGGGCCTATGACTGGATAACTGAGGTGATACATTGATCCGGTATCTGGGCGAGGGTCGGTCGCGACTCGAGTTGAGCGGTCGGACATGGCCTCGTGACTGCGGGTGAGCATAACGTCATGGCGCGCATATGGTTGCGATCGACAGGCCTGCGAGTGGAAATCCCGGCATGAGGGGATGTCTGCTCATATCACGACGTCTCACATACGGTGGGTGTTGACTCGCGTGTGATGATTACATACGGCGTGAGGGGAGTGCGAACGACATACCCCCGGCTTATGAGACCGCCGAACAAGTCTTGTGCTTGCCAGAGTGCAGATCCCTTGAGTTGCCTTGAATTGCCTTTGAGTGCCTCTTCTTTACCTTGTCCCATCTAGGGGGTTTTTATAGGGAAGGTGAAGGGTCACAAGGGGGTTTACGCGGATCAGCTAAGGGGGGTGAGCTGGTCCGCGTAAACCCAATGGAATAGTGCTGGGTTACACGGTTGAGAGAGAGAGGGAAAGGGGTTTACGCGGACCAGCCAAGGGGGCCTGGCTGGTCCGCCTAAACTCCCAAGGGTTTAGGCGGGCTGGATTTCTTTTTTTTTTGAAAAATGTTTTTTTTGCTTTGATTGGGGGTTTACGGGGACCAGCCAGGGGGTCCTGGCTGGTCCGCATAAACCCCCCCTGGGGGGTTTAGGCAGACCAGCCTAGGGGCCCTGGATGCTTCGCATAAACCCCCCCTTGGGGGGGTTCATGCGGTTCACGCGAGAGAGAGAGGGGCGGCTGGTCCCCACCCTATAAAATTCTATTTTTGGGTTTTTTCTCTTCCCAATTTGGCTAAGTACAAGGGTACGTGGCGGCTTGTGGAGACTTGTGCGCGTTGACTTGAGGACGAACCCGTCGTGCTGTCGCTTTGCACTTCCACGTCCGCGCTTTGACCTCTCAAACTGGTACGGCACACGAACCGCATCGTAGGACCGTAATTGAGTGAACCGGGGCTCAGTGGGGTCGTGGAACCATCGAGCTAGAGAGAGGGCGCGGCCCCCCGGGGAGTTCGCCCTCCCCGGGGGCACGGCCACGCCCTGGGGCGAATTGGCCCCGGGCCGACCGTAACCCTGGGGGATGGCCCCCGGGGGTCTTCTTATGTTGCATGGGTTCGTCGTCTGATGGACTTTGACCTTCGGGAGGCTGATATGGGCCCGTGGGGCCGTAGTTCCTTGAGTCATAGTATCCGCTCGCGAGGTGTTCGGGTAAATGCCCGACACACCTCGGGTTGCCGAACGAGCCGTGTAAGTGGCCGACGGGCCTTGGATTTTGCCTAAGGCCAAGGGTAGAAGTCCGTAGGGGTTGGAAGGAGGCATTTCGGACCCATGGGCTTTGCCTCATGCTACGTGCCATGTTGTATGGCGGGTTGGCAGGGTAACCTCGGGTTGGCCCGAGAGCTAAGGTTGAGTGGCATGTTGCCACGTGTCTGAGGGTCGGGGGTGGCCCCGACTTGCTGGGGGGTCGTTGTAGGACCCAATTAGTGAGCGGGAGCCACGAGGTGGCCCGTGGGTTGGTGTAGAAGGGTTGAATTATACGCGCCCACAAGGTGTTCGGAAAAATGCCGAACACGCGTGTGTGAGCCGTATGTACGTGCTGCGGGCCTCCAAAGCCTGTGGTTGACTTGCTCGGGTCTCCCTTTGACCTTGGAGGGTTAAATGAAGAGTCTCGGAGTAGGCCCGTGACTCTTTTACTAGATGCCACGTGGTGTAGCTTGGCGTCGAGGCGCCCCCGGGTGGTCCTGGGCGGCCATGTAGGGTACGGGCAAGGCCCGTATGAGAGTGGCCGGGGTTGACCCCGAACAATTGCTTGTGTAACCGCGTGTCGCGGCAAGTTGGTTGGGACCCCTATGGGGACCTGTAGGGTTGTAGAAAGGGCTAGGTAGCCCGTGTCTTGAAGGTGTTCGGGGAAATGCCCGAGCCCTTATTTCTGGGTATTTCGACTGGGAAATAGTCTGGGTACAATAGTGCTGTAATTCCAGTTCTGGACATTTACAAAGTATCTTTAAGTCCATACACGCTTTGGCGTTGTCCTTTGTTTTGCCTTTAACATTCATGATTGTATTGAACACATTATCAAAAAAATTCTTCTCCGTATGCATAACATCCTGATTGTGTCGTATAAGAAGAGTTGACCAATAAGGCAATTCCCAAAAAATACTTTTCTTGTTCCAGTTGTAATCCTTTCCAAAGCCAGAGAGTTGGCATGTGCTACCAGACAATTGTATTACATCTGGTAAATTTTGTAGCCGTGTGGCCATATGTCGACTTGACACCCTTTGCAAGTCTGCTTAATCCATTTCAACTGTATTTTTTTTAAAGGAGTCTTTTTGCCTTCGAAAAGGATGGTCAATTGGTAGCAACCGTCAATGGCAATCAAACCAGCATGTTTTCCCACCATGTTTCAATACAAATAATTTGGTATCTTCCATGCAGTAAGGACATGCTAACCTCCCATGTGTGCTCCAACCATATAACATTCCATATGCAGGGAAGTCACTTATTGTCCACATCAGTGCAGCCTTCATTACAAAATTTTGCTTCCTACATGCATCATAAGTAACAACTCTATCAGTCCATAATAAATTGAGCTCATCAATCAACGGCCTGAGATATATGTCCAAATTTTTTCCAGGACTTTTTGGACCGGGAATTACTAAGGATAAAAATATATTTTCTCGCTTCATGCACATGTCCGGCGAAAGGTTGTACGGTGTCATGAACACTGGCTAACAAGAATAAGATGTCACTGAACCACCGAATGGATTAAAACCATCTGTGCATAAACCCAATCGAACATTACATGGCTCCGTTGAGAAAGTAACATGAGTACGACTGAAGTGCGTCCAAGCTTCACCATCGATAGGATGACTGATTATATCATCGGCACGGTGTACTCTTTCGGTGTGCCATCTCATATGTCGAGCCGTCTTTGAGGACATATACAGCCACTGCAGCCTAGGCACAAGAGGGAAGTATCGCAATACTTTGTAAGGCACATCTTTTTGCGTTGAATTGCCCCCTCTCTTAGGTTTGAATCTGTCATGGTGACAAATAGAACATGATATCTTATCTGCATCATCTTTATAATATAACATACAGTGATTCGGGCATGCATCACTTTTCACATATCCAAGCCCTAGCTCATTGACCATCTTTTTAGCACGGTAATAAGTTTCTGATAACTTCTCGTCTCGAGGCAACATACTCTTGATCAAGAGGAGGAGACGGTCAAAACAAGTCTCACTGATGTGAAATTCAGATTTCAAATTCAACAATTGTGACACTGTAGACAACCGGGTGTGCTTTTCACAACCATCCCACAGCGGCTCATCAGCATCCCTAAGTAGTTGATAAAATCTTCTAGCTGTCTGATTCGGCGCTTCTTCCATGTATGCATGTTCCTCATCAACATTACAACTAGGACCAATAGCATGTACAACCATATCTACGTACCCACTTGTGCCTGCAATATTTTCGGGCTCATACCTTAAGTATTCCTCACCATGACACGTCCAATTCATATAACCATCCACGAACCCTTTCGTGTACAAATGATGGTGCACATCCCATGGTGAATGCCACCTCAAGTTTCTACAATTTGAACAAGGGCATCGAATGTGACCTTCAAAAAAAAAATTCAACGAAACTCTCAACTCCATGCTTAAAGTCATTCGACACCACCCGATCAACTATTCTACGATACATCCATGAACGATATGTCATCATTTTACCTGCACCCAATGAATGTTAATACACATCCTAACTTTGAAATCATTACTCCTAAAAATATTCACAACCATTTTCTCACATCGTTCGCAATAGACCATTTACAGTTGGAAGAGGACTATTAATTAGATTATCACTTTTTAACCCATCCATGAAGGTTTAATCGCACAATCACTTACTATATGTGTTGCACGATTTGTTGAAAATTTCGGCAGCATCTCCCCACACTTCTCCGATATACCAAAAATATTTATTGATTTTCAAATTTTCTTAAACACTTACAAGTAAGTGGTTAAGAAAACACTCAAAATCAATAATGGTATATCAGAGAAGAGTGAGGAGACGCAACCGAAATTCTCAACAAACCATATAAACACATATAGTAGATGACTGCCTAAGTGCGATCAAACATTCACAGACTGTCCTAACAGAATAATTCAATACTTTGAGGTAGATATATACATTCTCGTAAAAAAATGAGAACATACACATCAATCCCAAAGTCTTGAACGGAAAGGTTCATTGACACAATTTTAACACGCTCTCCTGAGGTGCGTGTAATATTAGGTCGCACCTACGCACCTCAACTCACAGTGAATATCCCATGTATTTATCTAACACAAAATTAAATAATAAGGCAATTATCATTATGCATATACCAAGTTAAATAACATCCAATTGTTAAAAATTTCCAAATGAAGAACATCAAAGCGAAACAATCTACATTTTTTAGTCAGATCAACATCAAAGATAAATAAGATAAAATAAACAACTGAAACCACATCAAGTAGAGGGCTTCAATTTCTTGGTGAGATACCTAGTGGGTGATAATCCTGGATGCCGCATTTTGGCACATGCAGCAGGGTCAGGAAATACTTTCATGCTCATTAGCTTTCTTCAGAGTTTTTTTGGCTAAATATCATTATTCCTAAAGGCATTCTGCCAACGTGAAAGAGAGTTCCATCATTGGCAAGTAGAAGAACTTTCTCTGTATGACTTCTACTCTGTTAAGATTGACAATAGATCTCAGCAGCTTGATGTTCTTCAAAAATGGGAGGAGAACATGAGTATTCTTTTCTTGGGCTATAAGCAGTTTTAGAATTGTGTGCGATGTAAGAGACGAGATAGGAGCTGCATGTCAGGAGAGGTTAGTAAAGGTCCCTAGCCTTCTCATTTTAGATGAAGGCCATACTCCCAGAAATGAAGACACAAATATTCTTCCTACGCTAGAAAAGGTGCAAACTCCCCGTAAGATGGTCCTTTTAGGGACACTATTTCAGAATCATGTCAAAGAAGTTTTTAATATATTAAATCTAGTGCGTCGTAAGTTTGAGAACATGGACTCGGCACGATCTTGTCATGATGAGTCCATGTTCAGGAAAACTTACGACACACTAGATTCAATATATTAAAAACTTCTTTGACATGATTCTGAAATAGTGTCTATGAAAGGACCACCTTGCGGAGAGTTTGCACCTTTTCTAGCGTAGAAAGACTATTTGTGTCTTCATTTATGGGAGTATGGCCTTCATCTAAAATGAGAAGAATAGGGACCTTTACTAACCTCTCCTGACATGCAGCCCCTATCTTGTCTCCTACATCGCACACAATTCTAGAAAACTGCTTATAGCCCAAGAAAAGAATACTCATGTTCTCCTCCCATTTTTGAGAACATCAAGCTGCTGAGATCTATTGTCAGCCTTAATAGAGTAGAAGTCATACAGAGGAAGTTCTTCTACTTGCCAATGTGTAGCTCCCAAGATATACCATCACGAGATGCCATGAGACTCATCATGAGATGCCATGAGACGAAAGTATCCTGAGTAGAGCATGTATATCAGGTGGCAGTAGGAGGCACCTGAAAGTTGATGCAGAGGCAGGTTTCTTTGATATAGTGGAAGAAACATTGCAAAATGAAGATCATTGTAAAAGGAGAATTTCTATCATAAAGGACCTTTGGGAGATGATCGGAGATGTCTTGCACTACTACAAAGGCAAATTCTTGGATGAGTTGCCAGGACACATTGATTTCACTGTGCTATTATGTCTGAGTCCCATATAGAAAAAACTTCTAGGATACTTCGGAAAATATGAGAAGTTTAAGAGAATTGATGTTGGTAGTGCAGTGTACCTGCATCCATGTTTGAAAGATTGTGCTGATTATCCTTCTCGAGACCAAAGTGTCATGAAAGTGAAAGATCAAGAGATTGATAATCTTTTGGACTCCATAGACTTGAAAGATGGAGTGAAGACAAAATTCTTTTTGAACATTTTGTCAATTGCAGACTCTGCTAGAGAGAAAGTAATTGTATGATTTCTGGTGACACAAATACTGAGCAGAAGGAATTGGCAATGAAGCAATTCCTCCACTCACCTGATGCTAAGGTTCTATTTGGTTCAATTAAGGCATGTGGAGAGGGCATCTCTCTTATAGGAGTATACTAGAAGTTTAGTATGTATTTATGGGAGGTTTTCATTTGTAGAAAAATCACCCAATGCCATTCAACCAAATCAAAGACCTTATGACCCTCTTTGAAAACATGATTTTTCCAGAAAAATGGCATGCAAGATCTAGAGATGCAAAAGGAATGCAAGGTGGCTGCCTTTGTTACCAATGGGTGTTGGTCTTTACCACAACCTGCTTCTTCTGAAATGGCAGACCTTTGGAATACAATATCAGGGATCCCTATTGCATCAGGTGGAAGAGATGAAATCCGATGGAACCATAATAATGGGTTGTTCACTATAGCACATTGTTGGGAAGTAATAAGAGCAAAAGCTACACCTTTGCTTTATAGTGAATGGATCTGGAAGGGGCCGACAATACAAAGAGCCTCTCACTGTCTATGGCAAGCAGTGTTAAGCAAACTCCCAACTATGAACAATTTACAAAAGAGAGAACAACACCTTGCTTCTATGTGCTACTTTTACAAAAATAATTGTGAATTTTCAGAACATCTATTCTTTGAATGTCCTTACTCTAATTGGATTTGGAAAGAAATTCTAAGTAGGCTAGACTTACACCGGTCTCTTAAAACTCTCAATCTGGAAATTGCAGAGCTTGCTAATAACTGTCCTAAGAAAGGGCCAATTCTGAAGCAGGTGAGAGTGCTACTGAGAACCACAGTTTGGCATATCTGGAAGCAGAGATGTGAAAGAATTTTTCAAGGAGATTATGTGCTTAAAGGAAATCTTCTAATCCAAATATTGGAAGACAACCGCCACTGCATAGAATTCCATGAAGCATTGACAAGCTTAAAGAGGAAGCAAGATATTAGCATATTCAAAAGATTTAACATTAATTGTAAATCTCCTTAGAAGTTTTCCACATTTCTAGTTTTTCTAGTATGATATAATGCAATGAAGGGAGGTTAGCCGACCGGAGCTAGAGTAGTGTTTCAATTTTATTTCTATTCTGTATTAGGCTACTAGTTTACAGATTGATTAGTCAGTAGTCATCTCCAACTTCTTTTGTACATTCTCTTACATAATACAAATCATTACTTATCAAAAAAAGACATGAAGAATAAAAATATTCAACCACAAATGACATGCAATAAGGGCTGCTTTAATGTCAATAGGGAAAAAACATCCAGAATAAAAATATCCTCCGCCAAAATGTGTCGACTCTGACAGTCGACACTTTCGACTGGATTTTTTATTTCTTTGCTAGAAACATACTTCTCGATGAAATGTGTCGACTGTGAGAGTCGACTCTTTCACCCTGTGTTCATATTTTGTTCTTTGACAGAACACCCGTGAACCCTCGTCATAGGGTTTTGAGATGATTCCCAGAATACACTATAGTCCATATGAAGGATGCCGGATGGCATTGAATAATTCATAATATATTTCACAAACATGTAGACGCATAAGGAAAAAAAATAGCCCTATAATATGGTTCCAAAAATCAAGAATCGGAGGCCTAGCCTGATTATCTGAGGTCAGAGGAGGCCTCTTCCTCCCCCTCTGAGCTCCCCCTCCCCCCCCCCCCACCCTCCCTGAACCCCCCTTCCCCTCCCACCGGCGACCTCCCCCCTCCCTGAACCCACTCCCACCGACGACCTCCTCTCCCCCTCCGAGCTCCCCCTCCCTGCCACCAGTCGCCCTGCCACCAGTTGCCCCTACCTGAACCCCCCCTCCCCCTCCCTGCCACCGGTCGCCCTGCCACCGATCGCCCCTCTCTGAACCCCTCCCCTCCCACCGGCAACCTCCCCCTCCCCCTCCGAGCTCCTCCCCACCCTCCGTGAACCCCACCTCCCCTCCCACAGGCGACCTCCTCCTCCCCCTCCGAGCTCCCCTCCCCCCCCCCCCCCGCACGTACCCTTCCTGAACCCCTCCGATGATCCCAAAAAAAAAGGGCAGTTGCGCCGGCGAGGGAGGGGGATGGGACTTACCGGAGAGGCTAGCAGCGGTGGCGATGACAAGAGGCGGCGGCGACGACGAGAGGGAGGAGGATGGCGACGGCGGCGACGACGGAGGTTGGCAGAGACGGCGTGGACGGCGGCGGCGACGTCAAAAGGGAGGAGGGTGGTGGCGGCTCCGACGGGGAAGACAGAGGAGAAATAGTAAGAGTGAGTGGGAGGGTGGGGGAAAAGAGGAAATGGCAGTCTCGAATGTGGCGAGGGAGGGAAAATTTGAGACGGAACTTCAGGCGGAAACAATTTCCGTCTCAAATTTCAGACGTAAGATTATTCATCTTAATATTCATCTCTAATTTCAGACTTGAAACATGCCGTCTGAATATCCGTCTGTAAATTCAAACAGGTATTCGGACAGAATGATTCTGTCCCAAATACAGATCAAATTTGAGACGAAATATATCTGTCTGAATTTACAGATGGAAATGCGACGAAAATTAATCTGTCTAAAATTTCTGTCTGAAATATCACTTTTTCTTGTAGTGTTTTGCTCAAGAGTCCTGGGTGAGGAGAACCGATGAGTGATATCATTTATCCTGCAGAAATCGTCAAATTGTGAGTTTTCAAACTCACCACCATGATCAGACAAGATGTTCTGAATTGAATTTTCATTATTCTATTTTATTTTTAAGTAGAACTCCTGAAATTCATTAAATGCTTCATTTTTGTGTGTGAGGAAAAACACCCAAGTAAACCTAGAGAAATCATCAACTAAGATAAAACCATATCTTCTATTAGATAAACTAGCTGATCTAGTGGGTCCAAAAAGATCCATGTGAATCAGCTCATATAGTTTAGAGGATAGATTTTCTGTCCGAGACTTGAATGACTTCCTAGTCTGTTTGGATTGGGTGCATGCTTCACATATTTCATTTTCATTTTTAAAAGAAATTTCAGGAAGACCTCTAACCATGCAGTGTTTATTTAGTTTGTGAAGAATAGTGTAACTGGCATGGCCTAGTCTACGATGCCACAGATATGCCAAGTCATCTTTATTTATAGTAAGACAGAGGTTAGAGTGAGCAATGTCATCTAAATCTACCAAGTAAATGTTGTTCACTCTTTTGCCAGAAAACTTAATGATATCAGAATCAGGCTCATAGATGTTACAATTATGAGAATCAAACATTACTCTATAGCCTTTATCACAGAGCTGGATAATGCTAAGTCCTTCGACCAACAATACTTCATCAATGCAACATGTAGTACACTTACCTACCTTACCTGATCCAATGATTTTTCCTTTGGTGTTACCTCCAAAGGTGACCTGTCCTCCACTTTTGTCGACGGACATACAAAATTTTGCTTTATCGCCAGTCATGTGCCTTGAACAGCCACTGTCCAAGTACCACATATTGTGCTTGGCTGCCGGGCATACCTGCAATGACAATTAAGCAAAAGAGTTTGGAACCCAAGAATGATTGGGCTCCAGAACGAGAGAAACAGTGTTCAGATATGACATTAAATGCTTTGGAATCCATATCTATTTGGGGATTGTTTGTTTGGTGGATTTGTTTACTTTCTTCATATTGTTGTTCTTCTTTTCAATATTGACAGTTTGAATATGTTTGTTTCTGTTCTGTGTCCTGACACTATTGTTATTAGCAGATTGATCATTTTTGTGCCAGTCCCTTGACCCATGAGCATTCGATGTAGTATAACTGGTGGTAGTCGTAGGCTGAACATAGGAAGTGTGTTTCTTGGGATTCCATGTCCCGGATTGTCTAAACCTGTTTCTGACCTGAGATCTATAATTTTGAGTGGGATTCAAGTGATTTTCAGACCTCCTTTGAACTCTATCCCTTCCAGACCCATTGAACTGATGTGACTGAGCATGATCGTAGGTATAATTGTTCTGAAATCTGGGATGGTAGAATGGACCTTTGTGACTTCCATTCAAGTCTTGTCTCCTGAACACCTTTGACCCACTTGAAGTGTGCATGGACATAGACTGGTTCTTTTTCTCATTTTTCTGGGGAGCCCTGGTGAATTTAGTCTGAGATTTAGATGCATGTGAAGGTTGACCCCTAACTTGAAATCTTCCTTGAGGTTTGGGGCTGTGTGTATCAATATGACTAGACTCATCAATTTTATGTTTACCCTTGTTTTTGGCACTGGGCATTTTATAAGTTTTAGACATTTCTGGAGGGTTTTCACTGCTCATTTTGATGAGAGGTCCTTTTCCTTTTTCAGCTACAAGTGGAATAGTCTTGATTTCAAAGCTCTTCTTGGCAGTGGGATTAAAACCTAGTCCCACTTTTCTAAAGTTGACCTTAGTCCCTAAAAGGGCATTTAGATTTTTAGTCCCTTGGGTCATTCTCTCAATAGTTTACAGTTTGTCCTTGTTTTGTTGTTCTAGATTCTCTACACTCTTTTTCAGCTCTGTGTTCACTCCTAATACAGCATCATACTTCTCATTCACAATTTTCGTTTCATTTTCAAAATTCGGTAATCTAAGTTTCAGATCATCAATGACATTCTTCAGTGATTCATTTTCTTTCTTAGCATCAATCAAATCAGATTTTATTTCATTAATTTCAGTACAGGACTTCTGTAAAACATTATTTTCAGTTTGAAGATAGGCAATTTTATCAGACAAAGTGGTATCATTAGTGAGAGAATTAACTTCCTTTTTAAATGCCTATTTTCCTTTTTCACACCATCAAACTTATCAAGGAGTTCTGCATATGCATCCTCCCAGTCAGAGATAGAGTAATTCTCAAAGGGAGAGATTACCTGATCATCTTCATCATTCTCACTGTTCTTGGCCATTGAGCAAATTTGGCTTTGCTCCTCTCCTTTTTCACTTTCAGATGTGCAGCTGTGACTTCCCTCATCCTCGTCACTCCAAGTACTAATCATGGCCCTTCCTTTATTATTCTTCACTTTTGGCTTCTCCTTTTGCAGCTCTCGACAATTTGCCTTCAGATGGCCAGATCTCTTGCAATGATAACATGTGTTAGTATCATTCTTTTTGGCATAATTAGATATATACCTTGAATGTCTTCTGTCACCCAGATTGTTTCTTCTAAATTGCTTTCCTTCTTTTCTCAAAAATCTTTTAAATTGACGAGTCAGCATGGCAAACTGATCATTCTCAATTTCTGATCCAGACGAGCTACTTTCACAGGATGACTCCTTGCTGCTAGATGCTGCCTTCAAAGCAATGAGTTTCTTCTTTTTCTCTAGCTCATCTATCTTTGGCAGGTTCATCTCATATGTCATGAGTGAACCAATCAACTCATCCACTTTGGTGTTCTTCAGATCCCTAGATTCCTTAATAACTGTAGCCTTGGTGTGCCAAATGGGAGTTAGAGAGCGCAGAATCTTCCTCACTATCTCATAATCAGAATAGGTCTTTCCAAGACTTCTGAGACCATTGGTGATGATTGTAAGACGAGCATACATTTCTGTAATAGTCTCATTCGACTTCATCTTAAATGCTTCATACTCAGAAACTAGCAGATTCGCTTTAGTCTCTCTCACTTGTGAGGTTCCTTCGTAGATAACTTCCAGCTTATCCCACATCTCCTTAGTCGTAGAGCATGATGATACCCTGGAGAATTCTGTGGGATGAAAGGCACACTGGATGGTGTTGATAGCACTCCAGTTCAGTGTTGACTTATGGATCTCTTCTTTTGTCCATACGTTCTCATTCGGATGTAGCTCAAACGGTCCTTTGCTCACGACCTTCCATATCTCATAATCCTTAGCCTCAGAAACACTTGCATACGATTTTTCCAGTATGTATAGTTGGATCCATCGAAGTACGGAGGCTTGGTAGTGGAGTGTCCCTCTACTGTCATCCCTCTAGCATCCATGATTGCTACCTCTTCAGGATGTTAGTCCCTGCAGAAGAGTTAGGCTCTGATACCACGTGTTGTGGATCTAGAGGGGGGGTGAATAAATCAATAGCCTATTTAAAATTCTACAGCAGCTAGTCTAGTGCGGAATTAAATCAAACTACTGTAGGACAATCAAGAACACATAACTTCGGTCATAGCAGATCTTGAGTGAATTGGTAAACAATTGATCCTATGCATCCAATTAACGAGTGCTAAAGCAAGGACAGAGATAGATGCGAATCACAACACAACCACATGAGAGACATGGGGTTTTTAGGTGGTTCGACCTCTATCCAGAGACCTACGTCCACCCTACACTAAAATTTAGTGTGTCTTTACTGCTGATTACACAGCTTCAAGATCGCTGATCCATAGTTTTGGGAAAATATTCCCTACAACCGCTGAGCGATACAGCTTATGCTCACCAGAGGAATTCTCCTCTGCCGCTGAGGCTTACAGCTTAACCTATCAGAGGACTCCTCGATCCTCTGCCGCTGACACATAGCCTGTAGAACAAGGTTTCAAAACAAAAATAAGGAAAAGACTGAAAGAGTAAACACAAATGTAGCTCTTAGCAAAGAGCAATACGGCTCTGGTTCTGAACCACGAGACCGAATCACAAAGACTCTCCAAAGTTCTTCTCACTAAGCTCTCACAGCTCTCTCAATTTTTGCTGGCTTTTGCTCTGCTTGATCGTGCTTGCTCTTAAGCTCTCACTGCTTCAGTCTTCTTCTCTCAATTTTGCAAATCTTGTTTTTTCTGAGCGAATGGCTTCTTATTTGTAGACAACAGAGAGATGGGCGCGTGGGAATCACATTTCCCACCCAAGCTTTTTGTCCGGACGTGAATTTTCAGAAGGCAACATGGCAGCATCAGAATTTGAGAGCTTTCCACGTGGCATGAGCAGTGCTATGTCTTCAGCCTTGGATCACGTGCCCTCCTTAAAGTTCACGAAAACTTATCCTGTCAAACATGTAAACTACTCAATCATCATCAACTAACCCGACAGATAAAGGAGTTGCACAGACTTGATAGAGATATAGGAAGAATGTGAACTGACTTTATATAATAGTAAGGCTAAAAGTGCACCGACTTTGTGTGTGCAAGATACCAAGGATACACCGACCCAAGGTGCCATAGACGTATCATGTACAGACCTTGCATGTGCAAGGACCAAGAATCGCATTGACTCTTTGTGTGCATAAAAGAGATGTTCACTAACTCTGAAGTGAGTAATGTACTGACCTTCATGGTTCCTAAGGAGATGTGCACTGACTTTATTCAGCAATGTAGAGTCATGCACTGACGTAATAGTGTACGAAACACTTATGCACAGACTTAATAGAGCATTAGAACGGACATGCACGGACTTCAGTTGGCTACAAGGCAAACATGGTCAGACTCTTAAGTGGTTTTATGGCAAAAGTGCTCAGACCCTAGATGCGAGCAGACAAGGCTAGCCTCGAGGCAGAAAGTGCACAGACCTCAAAACATGTTTAGACGTAGACATGCACGAGGCGATGACTTATAATGTCTAATGCAAAACTTGCACCGAGGTAAAAGATGCACTGACTCTAATCCACATAAGACGCAAGATAAAATAGATACATGCACCGACTCTAAGTATTCATGAAAGCAACACTAGCATAGATGTTGAACAGTGAATTGCACAGACTTAGTGAGAGGCATGCACCGACATCAACAATGAGATGCACAGACTTAGTTCAAGCAAACAACATATGCATCGACCTAAACAGTGAACTGCATCGACCTTGACGCTTTGCAACTGAATAACCAATGACTTGCACCGACCTTATAAACGTGCAAGCTCATGTAAATAAACAGTTTAATGAAATATATATATATATATATATATATATATCTGACATATAAAATATCATCAAAACACACAACATTATCATGATCAATATTAACTTGAACGAAGTCAGCTTTACTATTGCCATTCAATCAAAACACTTTCAGCACACAGTAGTACACAGACTGCTACTCCAGAGAAGACCCAACAGTGTTGACTCTGAGAGTCGACACTTTTTAGCCTATGTGTTGATTTCGTGGCTGGCAGAGCCCCTGACAAAAAGTGTCGACTCTAAGAGTCGACACTTTTGTCCTGGGTGTGTTGTTTTCATCGCGGGAAGTGTATTGTGAAGAAAGTGTCGACTCTAAGAGTCGACACTTCTTCTGGTTCTTCCGGAACGGGTTTTCTGGATTGGTTTCGAAACCCTATTTTCTTGGTCCATTTGCCTTGGTTGTTTACCCCTTTGCCCCTAGGTATATGATACATGTCTAAGAGAGGTTTTGCAAGGTTTTTGCAAGGGTTTATGTGGCATTTCATATACCCAATCTTGCTAATATAAATGTGCTGCGATTTTCAGATCTACTCAAGGGAGAAAAACAGAAGAAAGAGGGTGTGGCTGTAGGGTTGAGAGGAAGAGTGTTTTTAAGAGCATTACCCACGTTTTCATCTTGCAGGAACGCTCTTGGTCGAAGGAACTCAAAGCCTCATCCGTTCCATCAAGCCTTCATTTCGCAAGGAAGCTAAATCTAAAGAAACGAGTTCGTGGAGCTTGATACCGCTGGAGTTCGACCCTCCCTCGCCTTGGAAGCTTCTATAGGATCATCTTCAGCCCATTCCTATATCTTGGATACATCTCTTCTACCCTTCCATATATGCTTCAATCTTTTCTATTTTGTTCTCAGATCAATCTTTTATATTGAGCATGTATTGAACATTCATTTTTATTTCTGAACTCGAAATATCTGTGTGGTGGACGAGCTGCGTCTCCGTGTGTGGAACATTGTTCGGGGTGAGTTCCCCAAGTCCGTGTGTGTGTATTGCTGCGGAAGCAGCGTGTGTGTGTGGTGTGATAGAAATTTATGCCCTACAAGCCAATCACATGAGATGTGATGACGTCATTTCTTGTAATATCTCATTCATATTACATTAATGGTATTTATTCATTGCATTTAATTTATGTTTATGATTTGAATGTGATGAAGTCCCTGAACATGTGCGATGATGGCTGGATCATAATAAGATTATGATAATGAGATCAGTCATCCAGATGTATATGTTGTAGATGTTCCCAGTCATAGGATCTTCAAGAATGGACATTGAAGATCCAGATAGACTGGCACACATGATACTTACTCATTTGATGGGTGTGATTGTTCTCATAGTCATCAGTGTGGAGACACTGAAGTACGTGTGTGGGTGCTCATTAGTGGAATGAGTTCACTGAACTGACCCGATCTAGAATCTCTGAATGGTAATCATACTGACTGTCAATCAGGGTATTCTATGTCTCAGTAGCACAGTTGGATCTTAGACCTGAGTCACTAAAGATGTCTTGCATAAGGGATGCTGAGTATTTGATTACTGATTTATGGACTTCAATTAAATGGTCTTGTATAGTTAGTTATTCGGACTCAGTGGAACTCGTGCGAAGGCAATTAGTTTGACAACATGGGATCGTTCACTCTCAGTATGATATATGAGAGAGAATGCCCTACGGATCTGTACTCGGGAAATTCCCTGGCCAGGGTACGGGAGTTCATTATGAAAAAGGAGTTTTTCTAATGAACAAGCTTGGAGTACATGATAGTCGAGTCGGGACTCAACAGGATTTGATAGTTTGACCATACCCTAGTCCTGGTGGGGCATTGGATGAATGAAGATCTATAACTATGTGGAATCTGTAAACGGAAAAGTTCCTGAGTGGGTTGCTTATCCCCAATGTCATTTGGGATCACGAAGCGTTGCTTGGTGCTTTTCGTGATCGGAAAGTCCACTAATTCTATTATTAGTTAATGGATAGAATTAATTAAGTTAAGAAGGAGTTCTTTACCTAATGGGCTGAAAAACTAAACAGACTATTGGGCCTAGAGGGTCACACACGACAGAGTATTGGATAGACCGGGATGGGTGGACTTTATAGACTATTATTGGGTTTTTGTGAAAAACACCAAAGGTCTATAAATATACGCTGAAGGGAGAAACTCTGGCCAAGCTACAATGTTGAAACCCTGGCCGCCTCTCTCCTCTCTCTCTCTCTCTCTCCAAGGGGAGCCCCCCTCCTTCTCTCTCCTTCCTCCCGGGTGGATGGTGGTGTTGAGATTGGGTCGGCGCGTGGAGATCGTGGAGGAGATCCCGTCTGCTTCCACTGCTTGTGTGGATACGTCTAGAGGTCGGACGCTTGAATGGCTCGCGACTTCGGGATCTTCCTCTCGTTCGTCTTCGAGGTTTTGGGAGATTCTCAGCCCCGCAAAGGTAAAGAATCGTTCTTCGCATCGCGGGATTAACGATCTTGTTCGATTTTGAAAAATCAGCAACGATATGCAATCTAAGGTTTCCATGATTTCCACTGCGCATTCTGGTCGGAACCTTACATGGTGTTGGGGTTCGTCCCCGGTTGCTACGATTCATAGCGTGTTAGTGAAGTCTCACAGGGTTTCGGTGAGGGGTGGACGTAGGGAGCCCGTCGTGGTCCCGAACCACTTAAAAATCTCTGTGCTCCATGTGATTTGCTTGTGTGTTTGTCCATTTCTTCTATCTCCATTCACATGTTAGTTTGTATATTTTTATTCACTGCACCATCGCATATCGTTACGTCTGCTATCTGTGTTCTGTGGTTGTTCAATCGTTATTTGCTTAGACTATTCGTGTGAGATCGGAGAGTTTGAGAGAACCTGTTCTTGCAGTGCGTCTATTTCCTTTCTCTATAACTCTTGTTGGTAGTTTATTTTATTCCGTTGCGCAAAATTTAAAAACTACCACTGCTGTAAAAAGGGGACAATTCAACCCCCCTTCTTGTCGAAACGTCTATCTGGGTCAACAATTACCACCTCTCCTCGTAATTAGTTGTGGACTAATATGCACTACTTTTATTGTTGTCAATAATTAGATGGTTCGAGGAGGTTGTACCGGGACTTTGAGGAGAGGTGGCTATGGGAGGGGTTCTACTGGTATATTTATTTAAATTCTTAGATAAATGAGTAGTGATTATGTACTTTATTTTGCTCACGACATTTCATGTTTATAGGTCTGAGTGCCTCCGCACCAGTTACACCGCTCTCACCACCTGCTGCTGGTATGTTTATTTAAATTCGTAGATAAATGAGTAGTGAATATGTACTTTATTTTGCTCACGATATTTTATGTATCCGCACCAGTTATACAGAGTACACCGTCCCCACCACCTGCTGCTGGTATGTTTATTTAAATTCTTAGATAAATGAGTAGTGAATATGCACTTTGTTTTGCTCAAGATATTTTATGTCTCTGCACCAGTTACATAGAGTATACCGCCCCTACCACCTGCTGCTGGTATGTTTATTTAAATTCTTAAATAAATGAGTTGCACTTTATTTTACTCATGATATTTTATGTTTCCAGGTCCGAGTGCCTCTACATCGCTTCCATCACATTCTACTAGTATGTTTATTTAAATTCTTAGTTAAATGATGAAAATTCTATATGTTTACTTGTTGACTAAATAGTTTTTTTAATAATGATCTAAATTCTGATTAACTACTTCGATTTTACTTGTAACAGATCCGTCAGGCACACCACCTGCGATGGTTGGCTCGTCCGCCAACTCGGGCACACAACCGGCAGACGATGCTGTTAGCCATCACGAGGGCGAGCAGGTGGTGTTGCAGGAGGGACGCAAGACATGTTGGGTCTCTGGGTAAATATTTAAACTCATGAATTATGTTCGTTATCTATCCATCAACTGCATAATTGTTGGCTATCATTTTAACATCTATAATTGCAGGGATAACGTAGAGCCCAATGACGGTTCTCGTTTTATTACCAACACTATAGAGCGACATGTGCCCGGCCCATATAAGTCATTTCGAATGTTTCCTCAAGATATCTGCGATCGATTGTATGATGAGTTCCTGGTATATAATTTAATCTTTTAAATTACATACTTCCCAACTCCGCAATTTCAATAGACTAACTTATAAAATTTGAATTCTTGATAGCGAGGATATCAGTTTGTGAGGCCAGCTGACGCCGGACGAGCTCGACGTGCATGGGAGGCCACAACAACTGTAAATTATAAGCATCAATTATATAGCTGTCGGGACCGTGACCAGGCTGCAGTCGGGGGGAGCGAGGACCGTGGTCTTTGGAAGGCACACGGCCCCGCATTGATGATGAGGGAGCACTGGGAGGACCTTTGTTATAGATGGGCCGACCCAAATTGGATGGCTAAATCCGCAAAAGCCAAAGCAGCTCGTGCGTCACATCCAGACGTACATCTCCATACTTCTGGATCAGTTTCCTTTGCGACCCAGAAGGAGAGATTGATAAGTAATAATCTTGATTTTATTATATTTTATTTCTTATATGACCTTATTTATTCTCTATAACATGTATAATAGGAAAAGAAGAGGGTGGTACGGTCTCGTACCGCGATTTATTTGCTACAGTTCACCAGAAGAAGGGGACCGATCAGTATGTGAGCAAGAGAGCTCGCTCGATAGTGGTAAGATTATATACATACACATTTCTTTTCTATTTTAATTTTTAAATATGATTAATATGAAATTTATAATATTTGTTATTCAATTTGCAGGAGTCATATGACAGGCATATGACTGAAAAATACGGGGAGGAGGAGACGCAGCTGCTGCAGCTAGATCCTGAGGCATGGGTAGCAGCAACCGGCCCACCGAAGAAAGGACGAGTATACGGTTTTAGGCAGAGCTTGGACACCAACCCAATTCTAGCATCTTGTGCTGGCTCAGCTTCGTCCTACCCCAATAGAAGTTCCTTCTCTACTCCCTCCATCGGCACTTCTACGAGTCATATTAGATCCATCGTCCAAAATGAGGTAGACGGCATCGAGGAACGCATCGAGGCACGTATTACTCGGGCGGTTGCTACGTACCCTCCTCTCCCAGGCGGGGATTTTGACTCAAGGAGAACTCTCGAGCACAGCACAACCCTCTCATGTGAATATTTAATTTAACTTTTAATTTTGTAGACTTTAGAGTTATAATATTACTACTTAGTTCAAAGAATTCAGCTTTGAGAGTTAAAGAATTCATCTTCATCTCATTTACTTTCGAATTTAAAAAATCAAACAGATATTTAATTAAATTTATTATTAATTATTTTTATTTAAATCTGTTAAATATTATTTTTCTGTGATGTAGGATCCTCCTGTAGCCGGTGATGGTGGAGATGTTACGAATGAGAACGATGCAGCGGATATCTCTTGATTTTTTTTAATGATTTGTGAAAAAATGACACATTTGAATTAATGTAACTATAAATTTTTTTATTCATTGAGTTATGTGTTGTGGACATTGTTTATTGTATGTTCGACGAATTTTATCATATTATGTGTTATATATGTTGTTTATTGCGTGTTTTATGTTGAGTTGTGGAGGTTGTCTGACGTATAATTGTAATTTTAAACATGTTTTTAAAATTTTAAAATATATACAAAATATAGAGAAAGTTTTCGACGGAATTCTGACGTAATGTTTTAAATACGTCGGAAATTTTTGACGTATTTCCGACCAACTTTATTTCGTTGGAAATAATTTATTTCAAAGGTTTCGACGGAATAATTTTCAGTCGAAAATACGTCGAAAATTTTCGACGTATTTCTGACCAACTTACGTTTCGTCGGAACTAATTTGACCCATAGGTTTTCGACGGATTAATTTTTAGTCGGAAATACGTCAGAAATTTTCTACGTATTTCCAACCAACTTACGTTTCGTCGATACTAATTTGACCCATAGATTTCCGAAGTATTAATTTTTAGTCGGAAATACATCAAAAATTTTCGACGTATTTCCGACCAACTTACGTTTCGTCGGAACTAATTTGACCTACAGATTTTCAACGGGATAATTTTCAGTCGGAAATACGTCAAAAATTTTCGACGTATTTCCGACCAACTTACGTTTCGTCGAAAATATTAATTAATTTTCTTATTATTAAAAGTTATTAATTACCTTCATAAATACCGACAAAAATTTCGACAGAATTTTTTTATCGGTAATTTTTGACGAATTTTCGATGTAAATATATTACGTCGAAATTTAACGACCTAATTTTTCCGACGTCCTAATTCCGTCGGAAATATGTCAGAAATTATATTTCTGACACATTTTCGATGGATTTCCGACAAAATTAGGACGTCGAAAAAATTACTTTTTCTTGTAATGTGTTAAAATTTCTCATTTAATTTAGATTAGTCTTTAACTAAATTCGAAGAAAAAGATCAAACTACTCTTGATATCGATCCAAACTATTTCTCTCTCTTCACGTATCTTAGATATCTATCTCTTTATCTGCCCCCCTCTTTTTTTTTTTGACATAATATACAGTGAAAAGAACATTTTTCTATAGGGGTCCGTTCATCTAAAATTTGAATTTCATTAATATAAATGGAAGAGGTTAACGGCAACTAATTAATTTTAGGGAGAATTTTGCACTTATTTTTATATGTAAAAAGATAATTATGTACGTAATTGTTCATTCGAGAGGGTTATATATTTATTCACCTTATTATATTTCTACGTCATATTTTATTTTTTTTTATTTTCTTTTCTTCCACCATAAATTTTACTTCTAGAAGACAACATGCCAGAATGCGCCCGCCCTTCCAAAACTAACCTCCGTATTATTTTTCCTGATCAAACGTGCTGACATGTATACAGACACATCTATGCCATGTTCACATGCATTACGCATGCTGAGCACGTAGGGTTTATGATGCAGGCACGACCAACTAAAATTGGTTATGTACGTAATTAGAATATATATTATCATGAAACATGCCATCGGAATTAACTCAAGGAATCATGGAATCGATGTGATCAGGCGCCGCAAATGAAGACGGGCAATTATAATTATAATAATAAAAGAGAGAGGGCTCGATAGCGCGGGCAATCTTTAACCTCGTTGTGGAGGAAACCGAGTTTACTCATCAAATCTAATCCTAATCGATTTGATTAGATTTCAAATCGAATTTGTATATTATATTATAATATATATATATATTTAATAATTTATAAATATAATATATATATATATTATATAATTAGAATTATTAAATAGTTTTAATATATTTATAACATATAATATCAATAAAATATATAAATAATAAATTTAATTTATTAACGTTAATATAAAATTGAACCAAATCGAATTCCACTTCGAATCGAATTGAATCAAATAATTTAATTTAATTTTTTGATTAAACCGAATAATGAATCGATATCTCCGAGCACTCACATCGCCCAGTCGTAATAATACTTCTCCTTTCGTAAACTCGACGTCCTCGTTGACGAAGTGTCGATCGAAGTTACGTCTAGTCATGGGTAACATGTAAAAAATATATTGATACGTCGTATTGGACTGGCAAAAGATTAGACTCAGATATTATTTGTTAAAAATTATTTATCATTTTTTAAAATTAAAATATTAATATAATTTTTTTTATAAATCGATCTAACTCTCAGTAGAGTTTAACGTGAGATTAAAATCACTGATAATTTTAATTGGTCGAGGATTCACACTCTCTCCGTGTGCATGCATTCTAGAGGAGATGAGAAGAAAGACGAGGGATGCCGATGCCCCCGTTGGCGTCGGTGCGTGGCCAGTGGCCATTCATCTTCTACCCCCACCCTCACGTAGCGTGTGTGTGTGTGTGTTCGTTGGCGAGTGGCGTCTGGGTCGGCTTTGGTTCCAGCTGCAGAGAACTATTCCCTAGCTAGCTATAGCTGATATTAGCTAGTCCCCTCGTGACGTGCCCCAGCTGCACTGTGCGGTCCACTCGTATCCTCTGTTTGTCTTTCCCGTCGTTCAACCGGCCGGCTTCCCTCCCCCATTGGTTGGGTTCATGCAATTATATATGTATAGATCATTTGATCCCAACTGTCGGCTGCAGGGTTTATTTATGCGATGGCCTCCTACTCGACACTGTGGCATTCATGGGAGCGGGTTTCGGTCTTTACTTCGAACTGTTATGTCCCTTTCCGAGTACATGGGAATTTGGTTGGGTGGAGGGGGACGGCAGCTGTTTGTCGTTGTCAGATTGAGTAATCCCTAGCTGTACGTGTCCATCGGGCGAGTTTGAACCTTCCGGAAGCACGACAATAACCATTCCCATCGTATGCAGAGAGGTGTATATATTTACAGTTAGAGATAAAAATGCAGAGAGGTGTATATATATATATATATAGACTAATATCATATCTTATATATAATAATTCTATAAATATCGTTTCAAGATAGTGACGTATTATTTTCATAAATATAGATACGAATATATCTGTCACGGATACGGATATATTTATAGATATATCTATATCTGTTCGTAACATATATATGAGTTCACGTCCACGTCTAAAGAAAAATGAGATTTATGAGTATTAAAAAAATAAAAATTAAGTTATTTTTTAAAATAAATTTTATGTTTTATAAAAAATATTCTTATAATTTTAACAAAAAATTTAAACTCACAAATTTAATAAGAAGGATAACAAGTTGAGTTCACGTAAAATCATAGGCCTAATATGCACAATGAATTATTAAGAATGAGTTCTGATCGGATATAAATTCGGATGTACTAAATACATACCTTACTCAAAAATAAAATGAATATTTTAAACATATTCAAATCTAAATCTATATCTAAATCTCAATCTCACATATTCCATCACGAGTCTAGTTACGTAGGTAACCAAATTTACTAATATTTTTGACATTCCTACGTAGTTATACTCCTCCACGTGACAAAGAAAAAAAAAACGAGAACTCATCTCCGCATGGGTTTACCATGTCTTATCTCATCTCACGCTAGCAAAATCTTAAATTTGATTCACAAGAAAATTTATCGGATTCATGTTTATTTAATTCTTGAGATACGTGAGATTGAGATTTGTTAATTTGACGAAGAACAAAAATACATTGAGTTGGATATATATTTGTGGAGTTTTAATTAAGTCTCTCACATTTTATCGTAGATCCAAGTATTATTTTTTATCATAAAAAATAAAATAAAAATAACAACAAAAGCATGCGTGGGTCTTTCGAGTCTACATATTTTATGATAAATTTATTTTTTTATCATAAAAAACCCGTGCTAATAAATGTGTCACGTGACCATCGCTTGCTACGCGAAGTAGCTAGTCGTCGCTCATCCGCTCATGAGGCCGGTATGTGGCAGCGGACCAACGCGGCAAACCATGCATGCCTCCCCACCACTGTTCATCTATTAATACCCCCCAACAACAACCACAGACTTCCCTGCGACAACGTACACTTCACTGGCACCTCTTCATCTCATCTCATCTCTCTCACTCTCTCACTGTGACCTAACTTGCAGGTAAGGTTCCCCTTGCTTTTTCGCAGGCCGAAGGGATTTGTTCATGGTGATGTTCTCCCCTGTGGCGGCGTTCTTCCCCGATGGGAGGGAAGGTGATAGCGTCGCCGCCGAACTCGAGGGAGCCCTGCTCATCTCGAGAAGTGTCTTTCCTTACTTCATGCTTGTAGCCTTCGAAGCTGGGGGTCCGTTCAGGGCCGCCCTCCTCCTTTTAGTCTCCCCACTCGTCTTCCTGCTCGAGGCCCTCGGCCTCCACGCTGCGGCCGTCCACATCATGATCCTTGTTTCCACGGCGGGCCTCCGGGTGGCCGACGTGAAGGCCGTGGCGGTGGCCACCCTCCCCAGGTTCTTCCTCCAGAACACCTCTGAGGAGGGGTACGGGGTGTTATCCTGCTGCGGGGGAAAGAAGCACGTCGTCACATCCATGCCCCGGGTCATGGTGGAGCCCTTCCTGAGGGAGTACCTGGACATCGGCTGCGTCGTTGGCACAGAGCTGAGGACGCTCGGGGGACGTTGCTTGGGGGTGGCGGCACCGCCGGGTGTCATGGTCGGTCACGTGGGGCTTGACGCTATTGCGGCCGTCCTCGGTGGGTGTGGTGAGATCGACGTTGGTCTGGGTGGTGAAGGGCTTCGAGAGCATTCGTTTATGGACCTCTGCAGGGTACAGTAGTCTATCTCTCTCTACCTCTCTACCCTGCAATGGCGGCCATCGTAGTATAAATGTTAAGGGGAGCAAAACTAAGCTGGGCGCTGCACGTTTCTGCAGGGGCCTTTACAGAAACATCTAGCAAAAGGCATACGTGAATTTACACCACCTGCATGCGCATGCGTTCATTAATTAAATCTGTGTCGGCTTAATTATTTGCAGGAGACCTACATCGCTCCACCTGAAGCAGAGGCGTCGCCGCTGCCCCGGCGGAGCTATCCGAAGCCCCTGATCTTCCACGACGGTCGGCTGGTGGCCAGGCAGACGCCGTTGGAGGCCTTCGCGCTGCTGCTCTGGCTGCCGGTCAGCATACCGCTGGCCGTCGCCCGCATCCTGGTGGGCGTCGTGCTTCCCTTCAAGCTGCACTTTATGGCGGGCGCCGCGCTGGGCCTCCACGTCCGCACCAGCTTCTCGCCCACAGCGGTGCAGGCGGTCTCCAAGGAGAAGGCGGGCACCCTCTACGCCTGCTGCCACCGGACCCTGCTGGACCCCGTCATCGCGGCGTCGGTCCTGCAGCGCCGCCTGGTGGCCGTCACGTACAGCCTGAGCGCCTTCTCGGAGGTGCTGTCCCCGATCCCGACGGTCCGGCTGAGCCGGGACCGGGCTCGGGACGGGGAGACGATGCGGGCGGTGCTGGGGCGTTGGGACCTGGTGGTCTGCCCCGAAGGCACCACCTGCCGGGAGCCCTACCTCCTCCGGTTCAGCCCGCTGTTCGCCGAGGTCGCCGAGGACATCGTCCCGCTGGCCATCGCGGCCGAGGGGAGCATGTTCTACGGCTCCACCGTGAGGGGCCACAAGTGGCTGGACTCCTTCTTCTTCTTCATGAACCCCTTACCCACGTACTTGCTGCGGTTCCTCGACAAGGTCTCCGTCGATGGCCGGCCCGGCTGCGACGTGGCGAACCGGGTGCAGAAGGCCATCGCCGGCGCGCTGGGGTACGAGTGCACCAACTTCACCCGGAGGGACAAGTACCGTATGATCGCCGGCAACGACGGGGTGGTGGAGTGCAAGAGCCAGCTAGCCAGCTAGCCAGCCGATCATGGATACGCATGCTGTGCTGCTGTGCGCAGGGACCTCCCAAGATTAATTTGACGCCGTTGAAATTAATTAACTTGGCAGAACTCCTAATTACTGTTTAAGTATCATCATGTAAGTACGCGAAGGAAGGATATATATATATTTATATATATATAGAGAGAGAGAGAGTCTCACCGGGACTCTCCGACTCCACATCACCTACTTGCGGTACCCAGCCTTAACAGTAAGATAAGGTTGTGTCTTCTCTTCTCTTAATTTTGCTGCTGAGATATGTCCGGGTTGGAAGACCTCGCCTTGGTGTATATATATATATATATATAATATGGTTAATTATCAAGCACAATTGGATGATCTTCACACATCTTCATCAATTAATCACCATGCACATATTTTTCTCGATCCCCTGCATGTCTCGATAATTAATTTATTGATGTATTAATTATTTATTTAAACTTTGAATCAAATTTAAATTCGTTTATTCGGATAACTATTTGAATAACATATTAGATGAATAATTTAATCAAATATCAAATAATTTGATTATTAATTAGATATAAATTTAGATATTGAAATATCTATGTTAGATATTATCTGACTGAATATAAACCTTTATATGAATATCGATCTAAGGATCAACTTATTCTATATATAATTAACTCAAATATTAATATATTATTTAGTTATTCTTTTTTATCTCTTTTTATTTCAAAATATAATTTAGAAATAAGAACTTCACTTAAATCTATTTGATAAGTCCTCTCTTATTTTTTAAGATGAAGTTTAATCTTTTGATAACTTTTTTCAAAATAAAAATAATCTTGATCTTTTCTTTTTTGGAGAAAATAATTTACGTCGCTCTCACTCGTACGATTCATCTTCAAATAGGTCGGATAATTATTTGTTTAAAAGTCGAACAAATATTAAATTCATATTAATCAAATAATTTATTAAATAAAATATTAAATAAAATATTAAATAAATTTATTATTAATCAAATATAAATTCAGATATCATATTCGATATGTTTATAAATTTATTAATTAATTAATCAGAGCGACATACGTCTCTCCATCTACCCTACATATATATATACTACCTTATATATATATATATATTTATGAGAAATGTTAGTTATCCTCTTGGACGGGTAGAAAAGTTACCCGTCTAATTAATGTACTATTGATCTATGTCATTGGAACTTGAGTCTCACTTATTAAATTCCTTAAATACTTCTTAAATGTTTACGTACACTTCCATATATTTGTCATCCTTATTCACGTGTTTATCATCTTTAGATAATTATTTTTCAATCTTAGATAATTATTTATCACCTTTAAATAGCATTGAAAGTCTCGTTCTTTGTCTCGAGAATACACGAAAATTGATCGTAGTTAATTATTTGTCACTGTTAGATAATTATTTTCACTTTTACGTACTTATTTATCACCTTTAAATAATATTGAAAGTCTCGTTCGTCATCTCAAAACTATATAAAAAATGATAGAAGTTGATTATTTATCACTTTTATGTAATTATTTGTTATTTTTAAATAATTATTTTCACTTTTAAATAATTATTTATCACTCTAATAATATTAAAAAAATATTCCTAGACCCCCTGTTGATGCCTGCTGTGACACCGGTCGATACCCCCGGAGTACAAGATAGTACTGTACCAACAGCTTCTGTCTATTCCTTGCATTCATGATGGGATTTGTGCATCGACCACATGAATCAAAGCAAAGAAATAAATGGAGAGGTCGCGTGACACGGCGCGGTCTGAAGAGAAAAGTCAGAAACGCATTGTCCACGTGTGGCAACGGGGGCATGCCAATCCGGCTGGGGGGTTCATGATAAATAAATGAAGTGGGGGAGAGAGAAATCACGGTTGCGGGGGTAAATTATAGTCCCCCTCCCTTTTGCCCACCACACCGAGACTGTGCGGGATTTTTACCCGAGTAAGATTTTATAAATCGATTTGATACGGGATAAATACTGTACATATGACTGATCTATAATATATAATTAGTATGATCTCTTATATTTTAAATATTATTTATTTTATTTTATATTAAAAATATTTTATAAATGAGTTGATCAGAGATCATATGTTTAAGAAGTGAGTTCCTGTTCGAAATGCACTATTTCTAATTGCACGAGTTTTTTTGGTTTCTTTTTAACATTCTCAATAAAAAAATTTAAAATCTCAGAGGCATTCCTCGTATTCAAACTTAGGACGTGTTATATAGGAAGTACAAAACACCTAACTAATTGAGTTAATTTTTTTTTATATTTTTCACCTTGGTACTTAACAATATTGAATCGGTATTGAACTGTACCATATTAAATCGGTAAAAGATCGATACGGTCGGTACAAACAGTCAGTCAAACCTTGCTCCTAACTTTTTAATTTTTTAATTTGTATATACACTTCGTCAAGTGAAGAGATTTTTTAATATATATATATATATATAGTTCAAAAAGCAAAAAATTATAAAGATCAAACATCTTAAATGCGCCGAAATAGTCGGCCTATTATTTAGGTTAAATTATGATATATGGTTTTTTTATTATTTCTTAACTGTCCAATCGTCGTCAGTTAGACTGTCGAGAAATGCTGTTGAGATAAAGCCGATCTAATATTTTTTAATTTTTCTTTTTACTTGCACTGTCACAAGATGTGACAAGTCGTTGCACTGCCATTGACTCATCAGGTTAGAGAAATAATTGGTGAAAGATTAATGAGAGTTAAATAAAAGATTTCAATGAAATTCTAATGGCCGGTGATGACATAGATGTTTTTACCAATATTATAAGGTAGTGAGATTATTGATAGTAGTTTCCAGGTAAAGATGATAATTATGTAATTATGCAGGTAAGAGAATTGCTTTTAATTAATTATTAAATATAGTTGATATTTTTTGATAATTAGGAAGATTTAAAAATATACATATAAATGTGATGGATTACATGTGTACATTTAATTACAAGAGGCTATATATACAAATATTCTTAAATCAGATCACATACGAAAAGTTACAATTAAATTCATCAAAATCTCGTCGAGGTAATATTTAAATAATTAAATGATGAATATGTGTAGGAGAGATGGCGACCTTTGGGCCCCTCTTTGCCAGTGACCTGACCTTATCCCAGACAAAAGTCCCTCTTTAATTATGGGTTAGTCTTAGATTAACTCAAAGATAATTTAAAATTAACTATATTTTTAGTTTGATCTAGGGTTACATTTAATCGAATGTAAACTCGAGCTAACCACGGGTTATTCTTGAATTTCAAAACCCACCTACAGCAGTGGGTTATGCCCTATCCCAGAAAAACTTACCTTACTCTCTCTCTCTCATTTAATGTTACCCCCCTCTCTCTCTATCTCCCTGTCTCCTATTTCTCATGTGCGCCATTATCTCTCTCTCGTTTAATGATGCCTCTCTCTCTCTATCTCTCTCTCCTATTTCTCATGTTTAATATTAAATTATTTTAACTTTTATCATTTGAATTTTTTGTTAGTAATATTAGTGATAATTTTTATACAAAAAAATATTAGTATAACGGTATATTTATTGTATAGAATCTATTAAAAATATTTTTATGAGATAAAAAATAAAGATATTAAGATAAATAGTAATTTTTAAAAATATTTGTGACTTTTAAATTTTAATTAGTGAGATTAATGATGTTTTATCAAAAATTTATTTTTATGATATATTCAATTTATATAATATATTAAAAATATTTAAAAAATATTTTTTAAAGATAAACAATAATCTAAACCCGTAATAATGCCATTTTTAACTTTTACATTTTAATTAATGAGATTATTGATGTTCTTCAAAAAAATATTTTCATGGTATATTCAATTTATAGAATATATTAAAAATATTTAAAAAATAAAGTAAAATAAAAGTATTTTCAGATCAACACTAAAAACCTAAACCCGTAATTAATGACATTTTTGACTTTTAAATTTTAATTAGTAAGATTATCGATGTTATTCATCAAAAAAACTATTTTCACTATATATTTAATTTATAGAATAATATTTTAAAAAATAATTTTTTAAAGATGAATAGTAACCTAAGTCCGTAATTAATGATGTTTCTATGTTTTGAATTTAAATTAGTGAGATTAGTTATGTTATATATCAAAAATATTTTTATTTTTATGATATATTCAATTTGTAGCATATATTAAAAATAATTTAAAATTAAAGTAAAATAAAATTTTTAAAGATGAATAGTAACCTATGCTCGTAATTAATATGTGTACGCGCGTGAGAGAGAGAGAGAAAGAGAGAGAGAGAGTGACATTAGAGAGAGGGGAGAGGAGAGAAGTAGAGAGAGAGAGAGAACGAGAGATATATTTAAAAATTAAAAAGAGACGTAAATATACTATTTTGGTTATCATCATTATCGGGTTAACCTACTACTTATTAAATCAAAATGGATTAAAAATAGGTTAGTCCACCTCCTTACTCTCGGATTAACTCTCTTCCTATTAAATCAAAAATGAGTTAATTCTAAATTACTTTAAGCGGGTTGAGTTAGCCCATCCTTAATCTAACTCCCTATCAAATTAAACCTTTAGCCTCGCTTTGTTTGAGATTTATCCTAAGATTATCCCCCACTTTAGTCTAAACTTAAGTCATTTTACTTTGACGGGAGCAGATTTAGATAATCTGTTTAAAAGTGACTTAATCTGACTTAAGTCAGATTAACCTATCTCACCTCCACATGTGAGATAATTTAATTCGGTGCCATATCAAAGTAAAAAAGAACAAAAGTGAATAAAATAAATCCACTTAAATTTAATCGAGTAACTTTTAATACCAAAACAAAGTGGAGCCCAGGGATTGGGTTAACTTAACTCACTTTTATTTCATTTTAATTTGATAGCTATGTGTTTAATTTGTTAGAATCAGATCACGTAAGGTGGCCAAGAGTCCTCAAGTTTGAGGTTTCCACAAGGGTTTTACATAAAGACTCGTTACCCATGAACTCTTAATTAATATCTAGGAGGTGGTTTCCTACGGATGTGGGTTATGGGAGGGGACGTTTCCGATGGGGAGGCGATTTTCTCTATCCCACGTTTTTATCCCAGGTCCCCTCTCGCTGCTATAAAAGGGCGGCCTAATCCCCATCGTTGGGCCGCTACGGTTTGTGGTGCCTTGAGGAGCAGAAGGGAGGAGAAAACCTGTTGGGCGTTCCTGGGTTGTCATCATCCTCGCGCGTCTTCCTCAAACCGTTCGACATCCCAAGATGTCGCTCCGTAAGTCTCTAAACCCTGAATGCATAGATGCATGCTAGTCTTGGAATGGGCAGGATGCCTTTCATTTGGTATCAGAACCAGGTTACGATCCTGGGAACTCGCTTTTCCCGAATGGTAGTGGGAGGGCTGCATCGGCACTGCGCGGTGGCTGAGGTCGCCAGCTCAACCGGCGTTTGGTGCTGCTGGTTCATCGCTTGCGAGCAGCACCCCGGTTGTTTGTCTCGAAAGTTGCCACCTGCCGGTGCACTGTCGTCGGTGCATCGTCGCTCGCCGCTGCGGTGTCGCCGGAGTTTGGATGGCCCCTCCCCTTCCTTCCCTCTGTACACTTTGCGGCGGCCTGAATATTGGGTGTTGCGTTTTGTGTTTAGGGCACAGAATAGGTTGAAAAAGGGAAGAAGACGAAGGGAAAAAGTCATTATTGCCCACTCTTAAGTCGGCTGGATCCTACGTCTGTGATTTGGATATTGGGTTGTTGGATATTGGGTATCAGTTAAAGATTTCTCCGTTACAGTAACAATCCATTGTTTAAGTTTCATAATGGATATGCCCAATTATGGATCCGTGGAACCTAGTACGCAGACATATCAATACTGTAATCTTTAAGGAGGAATTGACTACATTAGTACATTGTCCAGATCCAATGTTTCATCATCCTTAAACTTTAAGAGAACGTTTTAAAAGCCTGTATGGTTTTTGGGTCTTAGCCCAATATGGTTTGGGCCCTTTAAAATGTTATCAGACTGTTAATAAAGGATAAGATCATGTTAATTCTAAAAAAGGCTACAGATATATATATGAACAGAGATATTGTTTAGGCATTCTTTTGGGTAATGCAGTTAGATAGTACCTAGAATCAATTGTTTAAATGTCTTTAAACTCTGTTTTGCATATTCATGGTCCATTAGTTGACAAGATGATGACATGAGGCAGTACATATGCAATTGACCTCATTTATGCATGTTGTGAATGACTTGTAAATATCAAATGTAGATGCAATCATGAATGTATGTATGCAATCGTGGTCTATCAAGGGATAGCCATGGTCCTTGTTTTATGCAGGATCTCCTGAAGGGATGTTACAGTGAAACATGTCTATATCATTGTAATTCCATATATGTAATTTTGTTCAGGGGGCCATTTGGATGAAGGTTCCCAAGTTGTAAAGAACTAAATTTGTATAATTGGATTGTACACGGACTGTGGACATCATTTATATTTTGGATGGATATGCTAATTGAGACCCTGGCTATCCGGTTGAAGATCCCTTGATGGAAGGAGACCACATAATGATTATTGCTTGGTTGATCAAATTTGATTTAGTAGCATGTAATTCAAGAATTTTTATTAAGAGCATGCTATTATCATGAATATTTCTTGATGCTAAGATTCACTTGCAACCTTTTAGAGTATGCATTTTATTGCTCCCAAAGGAGTATAAATATGCTTAAAGTTACAAAGGTTGAAGGAAGATAGTGGTCTCATACATAGCTAAGTATCTAAGATCATCTTAGAAACCAAAGGATCTAAGACTCTTAGAACTAAGTAGTATGAGCATTAGTCTTACTAGATGGATTTTTATTCATCAATTTGAGTGTGGACCTATTAATGGTTGCATGGCCAACTCCCAAAGGAGAAGTCTGCAATGTTGCATTGTTTGGTCACTCATAAAGTTAGATTTTGAGTGTTGACCTAATTGTGATTATATTACTTATTCCCAAAGGAAGAGTTATATAATGTCTCACTATTTGGTCACTCAATATACTTTTGTGAAACATGACTAAAATATAAGTCTTCATGTGATGTAGTTTCTTTTAATATCTTTCCAACATTAAGCATGTCTAATTAGTATGTTATTTTCAGCTGTAATTCCCAGAATGGTTACGAACAACTCAAATATCCCGAATTTAGATGGTTCCAATTTTTCTGAGTGGAAGGATCAAATCATGATTACCCTTGGATGGATGGACCTAGATATTGCCATGAGGGAGGATAGGCCACCTGCTCCTACTGAACAAAGCTCAATTGCGGATAAGCAATATTATGAAAAGTGGGAGCGCTCTAATCGACAAGCATTGCTATTGATGAAAGCGCATTTGCCCAAAAATATTCGGGATACTATCCATGAATCTGATAAAGCTCAAGCTTATCTTGCAAATGTGGAAGAGCAGTTTGTAAGCTCTAACAAAGCTTTGGCAAGCACCCTCATGAGCAAGCTGACATCTATGAAGTACAAGGGAACTGGATCAATTCGTGAGCACGTTATGGAGATGAGGAATATAGCTGCTCAGTTAAATTCACTGGAAGTCACAATTTCAAATTCATTTTTGGTGCATTTTATTCTCAACTCTCTCCCTGCTCAATATGGACCATTCAAGATTTCATACAACACACATAAAGAAAATTGGTCCATTAATGAGCTTTTAACCATGTGTGTGCAAGAAGAAGGGAGATTAAGGCAAGAGAATACTGAAAGTTTGAATTTAACTACTGATAAGAAAAAGAATTTTACAGGCAAACGAACCAACTTCAAAAGGAAAGGAACCAAGCCACAGGTCGGCAAGAAGGAAACTGGTGCTGAAGGGGGCACTCAATCCAAGCAACCAAGGTGTTTCTTCTGTAAAAGGAAGGGACATATAAGGAAAGCTTGCCCAAAGTACCAGAAGTGGCTGGAAAAGAAAGGTAAAACATTGGTTCTGGTTTGTGAAATTCTTAACATGACCACAATTCCTCGATCTTCTTGGTGGATAGATTCTGGTGCTACTATTCATGTAACTACTTCTGTGCAGGGGCTCGTGAACAACAAGCTCCCAACTGAGAATGAACGTTACGTTATCGCGGGCAATGGTGTTCGTTCAAGGGTGGAAGCAGTTGGAGCTATTAGGATAAAGTTGAATAATGGTCATGTTCTGGACCTAGTAGATGTGTTCTACATTCCTAAGTTTTCTAGGAATTTGATTTTTATTTCCAGACTTGTTGAATTTGGATACTCTTTTAATTTCAACAGATCTGGTTTTAGCATCTACTATGACTCAAAGATGGTTGGATCTGGTGTGTTATATGATGGACTATACCAATTATCTTTGAGTGATGATGATAACAATGTCCTTATTACTCAACACAGAAGTAAAAGGCTAAAGAGGAAAAGGATAGAGGATACATCCTTTTCTATATGGCATCAAAGATTAGGACATATTTCAGAAGAAAGGATTAGGAGACTAGTAAGGGAAGGAATTCTTCCAACCCTTGACTACTCTGATTCTGAAATATGTAGAAACTGCATAAAGGGTAAGCAGATAAGGACCTACAAAAAGAATGCCAAAAGAAGTAATGAACCTTTAGAATTGATCCATACAGATGTGTGCGGTTCATTTCCTCCAACTATAAATGAAGAGAAATATTTCATCACGTTTACTGATGACCACTCTCGCTATGGCTATATCTATCTCTTAAAGGAAAAGTCAGAAGCACTTGATGTGTTTAAGACTTATCAGGCAGAGGTAGAGAGAGAATTAGACAAGAAGATTAAAGTGGTTAGATCAAATAGAGGTGGTGAGTATTTTGGGAGATACATTGAGGCTGGTCGGATTGCTGGACCATTTGGGTTATACCTCCAAGAATGTGGAATAAAAGCTCAATATTCCATGCCTGGAAGGCCAAGTCAAAATGGCGTGGCTGAAAGGAGGAATAGAACCCTAATGGATATGGTCCGCAGTATGATGAGTAACTCATCTCTTCCTCTTTTCTTGTGGGGAGAAGCCTTAAAGACTGCTATTTACGTCTTAAATAGGGTACCTTCAAAGGCTGTCCTCAAAACACCATTTGAATTGTGGACAGGAAGGAAACCAAGTTTAAGGCACCTTCGTGTTTGGGGGTGTGAGGCAGAGGCTAGGATTAATAACCCACATGAAAAGAAGTTGGATGAGAGGACAGTGAGTGGATATTTTATTGGATATTCAGAAAGGTCTAAAGGATACAAATTCTATTGTCCTACTCTTCCGACTAGGATTGTTGAGACTGATATTGCAAGGTTCATTGAAAGGAATTCAGATGCGAATAGGCGTCAAAACATTGATTTTCAAGAATTAATGCCATCTACTGTTCATACACAGGTGGACTCTATATTGGTTCCAATTCCTCCACCACCTCTAGTATTAGAGCCTGCAATTGATGAACCTGCACAACCAGTCCAACCCGTACCACTAGAAGAAGCAAACACTCCTCCTAATGATGCTCATCAAGAGCAAGAGCATGATCAAGTCCCACAAGTCATTGGGAGGAGGCATAGGACTCGTAAACTTCCTAGTAGGTACGAGGGTTACCAATTGTATCTCAGTGAGGAATTTGATTCAAATGATCCAGTGACATTCACACAGGCCATTGAGAGTAGAGAGTCAAAGAAGTGGTTAGATGCCATGAATGATGAGTTGTTATCCATGAAGGAAAACCAAGTATGGGATCTAGTAGAGTTGCCAAGAGGCGTCCGACCTGTTGGATGCAAATGGATTTTTAAAACCAAAGGAAACTCTAAAGGCAACATCGAAAGATACAAAGCTCGACTTGTAGCAAAGGGATACACTCAAAGAGAAGGCATTGACTATAATGAAACCTACTCTCCTGTCTCAAGGAAGGATTCCTTTAGGATTATAATGGCTTTAGTAGCTCATTTTGATCTAGAGCTACATCAAATGGATGTCAAAACAGCCTTCCTTAATGGTGACATAGAGGAAGAATTGTACATGGATCAGCCTGAAGGATTTTTAGAATCTGGAAAGGAGCATTTAGTGTGCAAACTAAAGAAATCAATTTATGGACTTAAACAAGCCTCCCGTCGGTGGTACCTTAAGTTCAATGAGGTAATTATGGCCTTTGGTTTTAAGGAGAACATTGTAGATCAGTGTATATACCAAAGGTTCAGTGGGAGTAAGTTCATAATTTTGATTTTATATGTTGATGACCTTTTGCTTGCTAGTAATGATCTTGCTTTACTCCATGAAACCAAAGGCTTTCTACGACAAAAATTTGAGATGAAAGATATGGGTGAAGCCTCATATATATTAGGCATAGAGATTCACAGAGATAGATCCAAGAGAACACTTGGACTATCTCAGACAGCTTACATCTCAAATGTATTAGAAAGATTTGGTATGAGTTATTGCAAACCCAGCATTGCTCCGATCCAAAAGGGTGACAAACTCAGTAAAATGTAGTCACCACAAAATGCTTTAGAAAGAGATGAAATGAAGAAAATACCTTATGCTTCCTTAGTTGGCAGTCTAATGTACGCTCAAACGTGTACAAGACCAGATATTGCTTTTCCTGTAGGATTACTTGGTAGATACCAAAGTGATCCTGGTATGGAGCATTGGAAGGCTGCTAAGAAAGTGCTAAGGTATTTGCAAGGAACTTGGGATTACAGATTGACATACATGCACTCAAACATGCTGGAGTTTATTGGATATTCAGATGCAGATTATGCTGGATGCCCTGATGATTGCAAGTCTACATCAGGATACATCTTTCTGTTGGCTGGAGGAGCAGTCTCCTGGATGAGAGCAAAGCAGGGGCTGACTTCTTCTTCGACTATGCAAGCAGAGTATATTGCATGTTATGAAGCTACATCTCATGCCATCTGGCTTAAGAACTTCATGTCAGATCTTCGAGTGGTTGACTCTGTTGATAGACCCTTGAAGATGTACAGTGACAGTCTCTCAGCAGTGCAGTTTGCAACGCAGAGAAAGACATCTACAAGATCTAAACATATAGATGTCAAATATTATGCTGTCAGAGATAGAATCCAGATGGGACATATATCACTCCATCACATTGGCACCGATCAAATGATTGCAGATCCCATGACTAAGGGGCTAGCACCCAAGTTATTTCATGATCATGTAAGGATGATGGGTCTGTATGTGGATATGGAACAATGTTTCATGTAATGTGATTATGTTAGTCATGTGTTCTTTTAGTTGGACCTTTAAAATGAACATGAAGATTATAGTTCATTTGCATTATTTACATGTCTATAGCCACATAAAGACTCTTGTTTCAGATAAAATGATTAGAGTATGATTATGGAAGGAACCATTGTTGTATTTTAAATGTGACCGCCATAGTCTCTCTAATTATGTTTTCTGATTACAAAGGATAAAGTTTGAATGGAAAGTGAGTCTATATCTAAATTTTCAAAGCGCGCGCATATAGTAATTTTCAAATATTTTTTTCTTTTGGAGACTGTAATTTATACATATTTTTTGTTTATTTTTCTTTGGGATTCTTGGCCAAGTGGGAGATTGTTAGAATCAGATCACGTAAGGTGGCCAAGAGTCCTCAAGTTTGAGGTTTCCACAAGAGTTTTTGATAAAGACTCGTTACCCATGAACTCCTAATTAATATCTAGGAGGTGGTTTCCTACGGATGTGGGTTATGGGAGGGGACGTTTCCGATGGGGAGGCGGTTTTCTCTATCCCACGTTTTTGCCCCAAGTCCCCCTCTCGCTGCTATAAAAGGGCGGCCTAATCCCCATCGTTGGGCCGCTAGGGTTTGTGGTGCCTTGAGGAGCAGAAGGGAGGAGAAAACCTGTTGGGCGTTCCTGGGTTGTCATCATCCTCGCGCGTCTTCCTCAAACCGTTCGACATCCCAAGATGTCGCTTCGTAAGTCTCTAAACTCTGAATGCATAGATGCATGCTAGTCTTGGAATGGGCAGGATGCCTTTCATAATTATCCCATCTATTAAAGTGAGATAGATTAATCTGAATTAATTTAGATTAACTCAGATCAATTAAGATTTACTAATTTTATTCTTATCAAAGTAAAATGAGATAAATTTGAGATTAAATGAACTTATCCACGAGATAAGTTCGAAACAAAATGGGGGATAACGAAGAAACTTAAATCGGATTGGAAGAGAACTATTTGAACAGTAGGTATCCGAATGATCTCACACAATTTGGAGTTCTCAAGCTTAGGACAGATTCTTTGAATGCTATTTTACTTATATTCTATAATGTCAAACACCATTGCATGGATCTAGGAGGGTGCCAAGATGTCTATATATATATATATATATATATATATATATATATATATATATATCTTCATTAATATCAATGGATTGTGACCATTTCAAAGTAATTTTTCTTGTTCAAAAATAACAAAAGTCTTCGCTGAGTGATTCCAATCACTAAAATCATTTCATGGCTACTCTCAAATACTCCCTCATCTACTCCTGGATCATTTTGTAACATTCAAGGTCAAGAGACACGGAGTTTGATCATAATATATGTACAGGGATGCTTATGATTTAGCAACGGAATCTGAATTGTAAGTAAACATGTGATGCCATTTTGCAAGTCTTCTTGACATCTGTTGTGTAGGTCTATGTGGCCTATGAACAGCACTTGAGAGCACGAAAGTTGGTAGCACATATCCTTAATTCATAAGAGCAAGTCACTAGGGTCATTGTCAATTCAATCCAGAAGCATCATTTTTGTTAAAAGTTTAAACTTTAATCTAGCATCTAAACATTGAGTTGAGAAAATCTTCTACAGATAAAGAGAGAAGAAGCCCATAGATTATCCCTACAATATTTTTTTTAATTTAAAACTTAAAAAATATATTTTAATCTTTCATCTAGAAGAATGATGATTATTTAAAACTACATTGGTGGGATATGTAGATAATCATAATGTGAGACAATAGGCACTATGTCTCATCGCGACTGAATGAAAACGAATCAATCAAATACATAGCTGAAATGCATCTGAAGAATGATACAGTTATTAATGATATTCCTCATTTATAGAATACTCATTTAGAATACATTGTGTTATGAATGTTGAATCATTAAAATAATGTAGGCGCAAATATTTTTGAAGTAAATAATTATTTGTATCAGCTAAAAAAAAGTTAAAGATTAATTACCTGAATGAATTAGCACATTAAGAAATTGAATTGAATAAACTGTTGAAGTGCATGAAAAGTGGTTCAGCTAAATTGTTTGAAATAGAAAGCCTAGATTGAATCAAATGATATTGTAGGCACAGATGATTTGAACTGAATTGTTCAACTTATCAAGTTCTAGCTAAAGAATGAATTAAGGAATAATTAGTTGAATATGTTATGTATAAACCAAATGTATCTCACTCATAGGATGCACAGGCTTAAGAGTTTGTCTGAGTAGAGTCAAGTCGGTTTATGAGATACTCTGACAGTTAATGAATTCAAGCAAGGATTTCAATAAAGATATTTTTTATTTAAGCTTGAATTCTTTTAGATATTTTCTACTTAGATAAAATTAGAGAAGACATCTAATTAGAAAGTTTAGACATTAATCAATTAAAAGAATATTAGAAATATATGGAAATTAAAGATTCCGACTGAACAATTGGAATTCACTCAGTTTGGTTTTCAGCAAATAGATCATTTACAGTTGAAAAGATACACAATCATGCTTAGATGAAGTTTCAGTTAAAGTGAGCATAATAACTCAGTTGGAAGAAATCAGTTGGAAAGACTAAAAAGGAAGAGTAGTCAGTTGAAAGGCCATTCATTTTAGTTGATTAGTTAGTAGAAAGAAATAGTCATTAGGTAGTTGGTCGCATCCGACTGAGTGTTGCGGTTTCGACTGAGTGGCATTCCAACAAAGTGATGTATAGCCTGAGTAAGGTATCAATTGGATAAGATTGTTGTGATTGAAGAAGATTGAATCGACTAAAGGATATCATCAAAACATTTCATCTAAGCATGACAATATGCTGAGGATAATTTTAAGAGATCAAAGGAATGTTCTAATGACTATCCTTTGAGTGTATGATTGATTTTCTTTTGGCTGGCTCTCTATCAAAAACTTTACAAATGAGTTCCAGTCGAAGAATTAGTGATAGAGATTTAAGCTGAGTTCAAGATGTTCAAAATACGATGCACGGGTGGAGATATTCTATTAGATCTAAAAACTAAAATCAAAGGGAATCAAACGATCTAAAAAAGTAAACTTGGGTTGAAACTCATAGTCGCTTTCGTTAGAGTTGTTCCACCTCTACTCTAGTACAAATAGACTTCATGACATAACTTCTCTCAAGACACGATGACCTAGACTGATGGCAACGTGAAGGTGCACTCCAACTAGCGTTGCTAGGGGCGAACACCACTGTGACTATAGACTCTTGCAAGAAGAAGAAGAAGATTGGGAGAGAGGAGTTTGACAGAGATAGACATTGGGTGAAATAAAACCCTAAGCCATATCTCTCACACAAAATCGATTGTCCTCAAATACCCTTTAGGGAACTAACCTTTGACCGAGTCACACCCATCCGCCCAAAGACGGGAATCCGAGGAGATGCAGAGAGAATCCAATGTACGCTAATAACTGTCGAGTATCGTACGCACGCACGACACGACATCAGCAAGGCAAGGCAATACACACATGTGTCTAATAAAGGATAAGGCCCAAAGAACCCATAAGTTCAAATATCCCAACTATCATAGTCTCCCCAAAAGCGTACGCATGGTATCCAAGAGTTTCAACTAAAAGTATATGAAAACTTTTTTCATCTTTCAATGTGGGACAAAATAATATAAGGACTCAAACTTTGAAAATTTAAAGCATTAAATCCAGCATTCGCCCACCAAGAAAAAAAGTTTAAAAGTTTAAAAGTTTGAGATGTGGATTTACAAGAGTCTGAGATGACATGTAGTGAATGTATCTTCCGACTTGAATCTTCACATAGTGTTATACTTCACCTCCTTCACAGATCTAAGTGAAATATGTCTTGAACTTAGACCCTTATATAAAAGGTTTCATACAACACACATATCATTAGTCAATAGTGATATTCTCACATAGTAGCACATTCTGGCCATGTGATTTGTAACTTGTTTCATAAGTGCTCTAGGGATTAGCCCAAAAAATTCCATAGACTGCAGCCACACAATCACATTCACATAGATGAATCCTCTAAGGTGCACTGAAACATATCTACATCTCGCCACGGAGGCCTTTGGACTCATTAAAAGTTATAACTCATCATTTACCATTCTAGACTAAACACTTTATCATAGCTAGGGATGGACATTAAGACATTAGTCTCCAACAAGTGCTCTTCAGTATACACCTATTGAACTTGTTTTCTCATTAAATCTGTGTTAGGCGATCTCCAAACATTAAGTTGGATTACTATTGATGGTGTTTAACATCAGGCTTAAGTCTTATTTCTCTTGATGATTATTCAATAAAATTTCTATTCAATCCCTTGGTTAAAGGAGCAGTAAGATTTCTTACTGATTTCACATAGTCTAAAGAGATTAATTCTTGTTCATGTAATCTCTCACAAATTTCAATTTTAACTTTATATGTGTAAACTTATCATTTACCTTCTCACTTTTAGCCTGAGCTATTGCAATTTGGCTATCACAATGAATAGAGAAAGCAAGAACTGACTTACTCAGCAAAGGAAGCTCAACCACAAGGTTCTCCAGCCATTCATCTACTATACCGGCCACTTCTAGTGTTACTAATTCAGTCTCTATGGTAAACCAAGCTAATACATTTTGTTTGGTGGATTTTCAGATAACTTCCCCACCAGTTATCATAAATAGAAAGCTAGTGGTACCATTTCCTTGGGCTTTTCTAGTCACCCAACTGGCATCACTATATCCTTCTATTATAGTAAGATATCTTCCATAATGCAGTGCATATAATAAGATACCTTTTGAATATCTGTAGATTCTTTCAAGCACATGTCAATGTATGTTATTAGGACAATGCGTATATATATATGCTGGGTCTATTCACAGCAAATGAGATGTCATGTCTGCTACAATTTGACAAATACATTGAACTACCAATTAACTGTGAATATCTAAGTTGTTTAACAGATTCACCATGATCTTTTTAAGTATGGCACTAGGATTAAAAGGAGTACTCATAGGTTTACAGTCATATAGACCAAACTTTCTCAATACTTTCTCTACATAATGAGATTCTGATATAGAATAACCCACATGTGACTTTAGAAGCCTAAGCCCCAATATCACCTATGCCTCTTGTAACGTCCCGAATAAGGTGGAAATATAAAGGCGTGAATAATTATACGAGCGAGTCGATCAAGAGACTCAGATGATGAGTATGAACAACATATAGATAAAATCATATCTTTATTTCATAATCTGACATTTCCAACAAATATCCTTCCAAGACTTTCGATACTATTCAAATCTAGTACATTTATTTCTAAGTAGACAGACTGAGAAAGAAATCTACTAAAGACTATCAGCACTCTCTTCACTCTAGCCCATTCCCGTCATCTTCGGGATTTCCTGAAAATTGACAACAATACACAAGGTGAGTTAGAAAGCTCAGTAGGACTTATATCTCTTTACCATGTCACTTTAAGTAATTAGCATTTTGGATCATCTATATGCTATCTATATGCTCTCAACATAAAACTGGTAATAAAATAAGTGGCAAGTATAGTAGAGAATGAGATCAGGAAGTTAAAGATTTCAAGAATAGATATTATAGAACTCAAGTGTAAGCATGAAGATCAATAATAAATAGAATTGTAAATTTGGCCATGTAATAAGAATATTAATACATCGGGTCAAAAATATCATGTACAGGAAGTCAAACATGTAACGAGTCAAGCATGTAACAAGTGAATTGTCTAGTTCAATCTTGCATGTCAGTTGGTGCAATATTACACCTGATCATTCAACTCTCTCGAGCACAAGTACTTTCAGGATTTGATCGTCTAGGACCAGATCAGGTCCACATATTTGCCAGGCATTGAGTGTCAGGTGGACCAAAAGTCCTATGTAATTTTTAGAATAATTTATTTTAATATATGGCCAATCCGAGTTTCAAGAAAAGCTTATAAAGCGTAGTATAGCGCACAACCAGGCATTTAGTTATGGAGGACTCTAGAGGTGACCCCTACAGGCTCAAGAGGTGGCTCTCGTCATGTAACACTTTGTGCCATTGCAACTTCAATAGGTGGCTCCCATAACATAGTACTTTGTTCCGCATGGCACTTAGCTTCTATATTCCCAAATGATAGTTTATGACTAAAGTACAGATCTAGTAAAATTTTCATTTCCAAGGACATGTAGTATGAAGAACAAATGAAGTTTATAAGAGAAGTTCAAACATGATTTAAGACATCATGTTCAACGACATTAAGATAATAAAGAGAATGAGTTGCCGGTCAAGATACGACCAGCTCTCACGAAAATATTTGCAAAACATATTTATATCAAGTTTGTCACAGTCGGGTGCTTAGCAAAAAACTAAAGAGATCTCGGCCAAATAAGAGGTGGGATAGTGGGAGGTTCTCCTCGCATTCGCAAGGTCCTAATTAAATAACCACTTATCCACTTACGGAGTTTGCATGTAGATCTCTAGTCTTAGACATCGCTCTTTCTTGGTAAACTTTCTAGTTACATGGTTTGTCGGGAACACATTATCACGTAAATCGAACGTAAATCATTCTTGCATATTTTAACATGTTCATGTGTGAAAGAATTTAAATGAAGGAAATATATTGAAAGAAGATGTCAATCTTTCATATTGATCTTAGGCCAAATAGGCAGGGTCAATCGTGTATAAGAAGTTTTACGAAAACTAGAGCATAGTTGTTTGAAAAATTAACGATAGTTTTACGAGTTCATTTACCTAGTTATTTCTTTCTCGATGGCATTTTGAAGGAATGAACATGATTTTAAAATTTAAAATTAAAATTTTAAAATAATGTACATAAATGAGGCAAGATCGGTCTTAACGCGGTTGTCGCGTTCAAGTCATGGTCCATGTGTGATCCGCACTCTTAAATAGACAATCGAAACTCGTTCTTACAGTGAAAATTCTATTTTTTGACTTTAAATCTAAAAATAAGTCACAAATACATGATCATGAAAAAATTGCATAGATTTGAAATACTCATGCAAAGGGACATATATGAAGATCTAATTAAGTTTTACTTGAGAGAAAATCTACCTAGTAGAAGATCAAGAAGAAGTACAAGAACGAAGAATTCTTCGAACACTCCTCCAAACTTCGAGCTTTCCTCCTCTCCACGACTAGTAATTTTTCAAACAGATTTGTGCTTTGATTAGGGAAGGTCCCGGCCTAATTTATAGGCCAAATCCACTCATTATTCTATTATCCATTTAATTCTAAGTCAATTTCCACCTAATTTTCCTATTTCACCAACACATGTTACTATTACACCTACCTATATTGAAAATAAATTTCAACATGTGAATGTTGAAATAAATCCCCTCTCCATGACATAACCAATGACCTCATCTATTCAATGATATAAGGAATGACCTCATTCACTAAATAGGATTAAATTAGAGCTAATAATTACCTCTTAAATCGGATGCTACAGTATCGACGGCTTCTCCTTCTTCGAATCGAGTAACGAATCTTGCCATTCACGTTATCACGTGGGATTAGGATTTGTGTTAATGTATTCTATACTTTGTAGGCCTAAGGAAAAATATTTTATAATTTATTTTATTTTCATCTTTCATCATTTCTTTTCATATATATATATATGTATATGAAATTTTGAGTTACTACATCCTCCCCCATTTAAAAAGAATTTGTTTCTACAAATTCACATGATCCATTACAAAATAAGAGGAGTAATACTAACCTGAAAATAATTCCAGATACTTCTTCTTAATCGTATCATTCAATTCCCAAGTGACTTCTTCTTGTCCACGACGACTCTATTAGATTTTAACCATTGGTATTGTTCTATTTCTTAGTTGATGCAATTTTCGATCTAGTATCTTGACGGGTTTCTCTTCATAAGAAAAATCCTTTTGTAGTACCAGATTATCATGTTGGATCACATGCGAAGGATCATAGACATATCTCCTCATCATTGACACATGAAAAATGGTTGAGTCTCTCCAGATGATTTTGATGATAACAAAACCCCAATATTACAACCTAAGTAATAACTTGCTTAAACCACTTTCAAAGCCTTCCTTGATCATGCAAATGCCTAAATCTACCATGTTTCAAGAAATGCCCCTGGATGAGTTCAAGCAATTCATAGTGAATGGAACATGATATGGTCATACGATAATTTGCTCCCGGATTATGATTCATTGGCTAATTCCATTGAAATTGTAGGTTTTCCAGGTGGCGGTCGACCGCCGGTCATGGGCCGGTCGACCGGTTTTCCCAGCGTTGAAAAGTCTCATTCCTATAAAATTCGGTCGACCGCCCCATATAGTCCGGTTGACCGCCAGCTTCGAGGCAGCAATTGTTGACTTATGTTCTTCAACGTGGGAAGCCCCATTCATTAGGTTTGTTTAATCCCAAAGTCACCAGACATCCCATGATTTGTGGATCTGGCTCCTGGCTTGTCCCTTGACCATCCAAGATCTATAAAAACATCACTTTGGGGTCAAAACCTTAATCACTCAAGAAGGCTATCAAGGGGAGAAAGAGGAGTGCTACTGTAGCTCCGTGAACAGTGCTCCGTCCAAGAGTTCTTCATCCAAGAGCAATGTTTTCAAGATCATCTGCAGGCCATTCAAGTGAAGATCTAGCTGAGGAGGAAGTTTCATCGAAGATCATCTTCATCCATTAAGGGGGAGCTTAAATATGAGTTTTTCATTTTGTGTTTCTCCCTTATTTTTCATCAAGCTTCAAGTGTGTGATCTTGTACATTTAAACACTTGTGTGTGCGTGGATCTACGCAGATCCGTGTGTGTGTGTGTGTGTGTGTGTGTGTGTGTGTGTGTGTGTGTGTGTGTGTGTGTGTGTGTGTGTGTGTGTGTGTGTGTGTGTGTGTGTGTGTGTGTGTGTGTGTGTGTGTGTGTGTGCGTGCGTGCGTGCGTGCGTGCGTGCGTGCGTGCGTGCGTGCGTGCGTGCGTGCGTGCGTGCGTGCGTGCGTGTGTGTGTGTGTGTGTGGTTCTTCTTATTTTCACATCTCTTCGTGATTCGGTGCTTGTACACCTTCGTGGGAGTTCCGAACTCCTCATGTGTGTGTGTGTGTGTGTGTGTGTGTGTGTGTGTGTGTGTGTGTGTGTGTGTGTGTGTGTGTGTGTGTGTGTGTGTGTGTGTGTGTGTGTGTGTGTGTGTGTGTGTGTGTGTGTGTTTTGATCTTGTAATCCTTTACAAGATAGTGTGGGAATCCTCACAGATCGTGAGGGGTGGACGTAGGTTGTCATTGTTGCATCCGAACCAGATAAAAATCATTGTCCATTGTGTGGTTTGTTCCTTTTCTTCTATCCCCATTCTGTGTAGCACTTGCGTAGATTATTTTGGTTGCATTATTTGAGTTAGATCTAGTAATTTATCATTTTCATATTAGATCTTGGGTATATTAAAACGTGGGTTTGGATTGGCAAGGAAAACCTTGTCAGGAAGATAACATCTTGCGTGAGTAGAATCTCCGGATTCTCACCTCCGCCATCGCACCTAAGATCGGTTGAGTGCGATAGATTCTATTAGATCTCATAGTTTTCATATAGATCTGAAATTCATTACGACTATTATTCACACTTGTTGAATTGGGCAAACGTTTGTTAAAAGTTTGTATACACCCAATTCACCCCCCTCTTGGGTGTCATTGATCGCGGGACTTCAATTGGTATCAGAGCTAAGGCTCTATTTCTTTCAGATCTAACGATATAGAGTCAGATCTAGAGCAATGGCCAACAAGGAGATGATGCCTGAGGGTCATTCCATAAACCGTCCTCCATTCTTTGATGGTTCGAATTACTCCTACTGGAAAAATAGAATGTATGTTTTTCTAAGGGCTCAAGAGTACGAGGTCTGGGGGGTTGTGGACAAGGGTCCTTATAAACTCTCGGATGACGAAGAAAAATGACACCCGAGGAAATTAAGAAATGCACTGTAAATTTTAATGCTATAAATATCATGAAATGTGCTATACATCCTAATGAGTTTTCTCGTGTATCTTTGTGGAGCGAAGGAGATGTGGGACAAGTTGCAGCTCATATATAAGGGAACCTCAGAGGTCAAGGAGATCAAGGCCAATCTACTTGTAAGAGACTATGAGCTACTCAAAACGAAATATGAAGAAACCATCTTAGAAATGTTCGCGAGATTAACGGAGATCACAAATGGTCTCAAAAGTCTCGGGAAGGAGTACACAAACTCTGATCTTGTAGGAAAGTTCTGAGATCACTTCCGTCGACGTGGCACACAAAAGCCACAATAATTGAGGATTCGAAAAATCTGTCCACACTTCCTTTGGATGAGCTCATAGGGTCACTCATGACCTATGAGATAAACATGAAGAGAACAGCTGAGGAGGATACGAAGAAGAAGAAAGTGATTGGATTGAAATCTCACCAATCTGATGATGACTTTCAAGAAGAAGAATCCAGTGAGGGAAGCAATGAAGAAGAAGACTTGGCCATGATAACTGGCCAAGTAAAGAGATTTTTGAGAAAGAAGAGGAATTTCCAAGGCAACTTCAGAAATGGGCAAAGGAAGCCCATTCAAACCAAGGGCGAGCCGAGCAAGCCCAATAATATCATTTGTTACGAATGCAAGAAGCCCGGGCACATGAGAGGAGTGCCCAGATCTGAAGAGAAAATTCAAGAAGGACAAGTTCAAGAAGCCTCAAGCCATGGTCGCCACATGGAGCGATGAAGAGGACAAACCATCCGACGAGGAGATCTAAGAGCTAGTGGAGAACTTGTGCCTCATGGCACACGAAGATGATGCAACAGAGGTAAATTCCGATCCTAATTTTATTTCTAATGAACAATGGGAGTCAGAATATGAAAAGATGTATACAAAATACAGAAAAATCACATCTGAAAATAAAACTCTCAAAAAGAAAATTTATGATTTATCACATGAGGATATTTTTGTTAAATTTGAGAAACTGGAACAAGAATGGTTTGAGTTAACAGAAGAAAAATAAACCTTACTTCAAACGATTTCAGATCTTGAAAAAGTCCAAGAGGAGCTATCATGTAAAAGTTCTAAAATTGAAAAAGTCTGTGAAAAGCTCAAGAATGAAAAAGAAATCCTGACATCCTCCATTTCAAAAATTAAAAATAAAAATGTGAGCTTGAATAAAGCGGTGACTAAATTGCAGTTCACTCTCTCTAGGTTTGTCAAAGGCAAACAAAACTTAGACAATTTGTTGGGAGTCAAAGAAGGATTGGGATACATTCCCTAAAAAAAAAAATCCTTTGAGCATAAGATCACTACATCATATGTTCATGAAAAAGATAACAACCTTGCTTCATATTCTCACTCCAAGCCAAAACATGCTCAATCTAAACCACGTCAAATCCAGAGAAGATTTTTAAATGTCAATTGCTTTCATTGTAGTAGATTTGGTCATGTTGTTGCTAATTACTGGTTCAAACAAAATTCACCAAGAAATCATACGATTTGGACAAAGAAGAGATATGTGCAGAATTGGACTAACTCCTATGGGCCCAAATTCGTTTGGGTACCAAAAATAATTGCTTGAGAATGTTATCTTTTACAGACATGCCTTGAAGCCAGGGGGAGCAAATGGTACTTGGACAGCAGTTGTTCAAGACATATGACAGGGGACAAGAAGGTGTTCTCTACACTGCACGACAAGGATGGAGGGTCAGTTGCCTTTGGAGGAAAAGACAAAGGTAAAATCATTGGGATCGACAACATAGGTAAGAATTCTAAAATTCTTATCGAAGATGTGCTTTTGGTGAAAGGTTTAAATCACAATCTGTTGAGCATAAGTCAATTGTGTGATAAGGGTTTTAAAATTATTTTTGATGAAACCCATTATATTGTCATGAACAAGAACACAAATGAGATCAAATTCATTGAAAAAAGAAATAACAATGTCTATACTGTTGATATTGATGATGTCTCTTGTGATAATATGTGCTTAGTAGCAAACAGTCATGAAAATACATGGCTATGGCACCGAAGATTAGGTCATGCTAGTTTTGGAGTAATCTCCAAGTTGTCTAGACATGATTTAGTGAATGGATTGCCAAAATTAAAATTTGAAAGTGATAAAATCTGTGAGACTTACACAAAAGGCAAGCAAACACACATATCTTTCAAAAATAAGAATCTTGTCTCTATCTCTCGACCTTTGGAATTGCTACATCTTGATTTGTTTGGCCCAACTAGGACATCCAGCCTAGGAGGGAAATTCTATGACTTTGTGATTGTTGACGATTACTCTAGATTTACATGGGTGTTATTTCTATCCAATAAAAATGATGCATTGATGGAATTTCAAGTGTTTTGCAGGAAAATCTAAAATGATAGAGGCTACCTTATCACTACCATTCAAAGTGATCATGGTGGCGAATTTGAAAAGCATGAGTTCAATATTTTTGTGAAGAGTAGGGGTACACGCATAACTTCTCATCACCAAGAACGCCCCAACAAAATGGAGTAGTGGAGAGGAAAAATAAAACATTGATAGACATGGCGCAGACCATGTTAAGTGAAAATTCTCTACCAAAATATTTTTGGGCTGAGACGGTAAGTACAGTGTGTTACATCATCAACAGGGCGATGGTAAGGCCCATTTTGAAGAAAACTCCTTATGAGCTCTACAAGGGTAAGAAACTAAATATTTCTCATCTTAAACCCTTTGGATGCCTATGTTTCATCTTGAACAATGGTAAGTCTAACCTAGGTAAGTTTGATGAGAAAAGTGACAAAGGAATTTTTCTAGGTTATGCACTTAACTCTAGAGCTTATCGATTGTTTAATATACGGACTTTGATTGTTGAAGAAAGTCCTCGTATGATTTTTGATGAATCGGAGCTAAGACTAACCAATCAATCTATTCCAATCTTGGTTGCAGATGAAGATCCTAAATGTTCAATTGACACTAAGGCCAATGATGAACCAACAGAAGGGATACCCAGCAAGAGTGAAGAGGATGAAGTTCCTTCAATTGAAACACTTCAAGAGCCACGAGTGCAACACCCCGACTTGCCCAGCACTTCTATGTTCTTAAAGGACCATCCAGCTGAAAACATAATCGGTAATCCTCAAGATGGGGTAAGAACTAGATCATCACTAAGGCAAGTAAAAGAAGAGGATTTGATTGTCTTAATTTCACAAGAAGAGCCTAAGGACATTCTTGAAGCTATTCAAAGTGAATCCTAGGCTATGCATGAAGAGCTACACCAGTTCGAAAGGAACAAAGTGTGGACTCTCGTGCCACGTCCTAAGAATCATCCCACAATTGGAACTCATTGGGTTTTCAGAAATAAGTAAAATAATATGGGATTGGTTGTTAGGAACAAGGCCCGGCTCGTAGCCAAAGGGTATAGCAAGGAGATGGGTATTGATTTTGATGAGTCCTTTGCACCGGTTGCTAGACTAGAAGCAGTCCGGATTTTACTGTCCTATGCTTACTCTTTGAACTTCAAACTATTTCAAATGGATGTTAAATCTGTATTTCTTAACGGTCACATCAAGGATGATGTTTTTGTAGAGTAACCTCCAGGTTTTGAAGATTCAAAGCATCCAAAGCATGTGTACAAGTTGCAGAATGCCTTGTACGGCTTAAAGTAAGCACCAAGGGCATGGTATGAAAGGCACACTTCATTCCTCATGGAAAATGGCTTCAAAAGAGGTAAGGTTGACCAAACACTCTTCACGAGGAAATCAGGTAAACACATATTAGTAGTTCAAGTATATGTGGATGACATTATTTTTGGAGCTACCAACAATGTCTTATGTGAAGAATTTGCAGAAATCATGTAAGGAGAATTTGAGATGAGCTTAATGGGTGAACTGAACTTTTTTCTTGGATTGCAGGTGAAGCAAACACCCGAGGGCATTTTCATCAATCAAGCTAGGTACACACTAGAGCTGTTAAAGAAATTTGGGATGGCTGAAGCGAAACCTTTGTCAACTCCAATGGCCACAACCTCGAAGTTAGACAAAGATGAAAATGGTAAAATAGTAGATCCTACACTGTTTTGAGGTATGATCGGATCACTACTATATCTCACAGCATGTCACCCTGACATTCAATTCAGTGTATGTCTGTGTGCACGCTTTCAGTCATGCCCTAAAGAATATCATCTAATGGCTGTTAAACGCATTTTCGATATTTAATTGGCACCATAGACTTTGGCTTGTGGTTTCTCATCAGTAGTTCTGTTGATTTAATTGCTTACACCGATGCGGATTATGCCGGATGCATTGTAGATCACAAAAGTACTAATGGGTACTATCAGTTTCTTGGTGGGTGCCTACTCTCATGGGCCTCCAAGAAACAACATTCAGTAGCTCTCTCAACGGCCGAGGCTAAATATGTAGCCGTCGGAAGTTGCGGAGCCTAAGTATTTTGGATCAAAAATCAATTGCTTGATTTAGATGTTGAAATAAAATGTGTGCCAATCTTGTGTGATAATACCAGTGCAATCAGCTTGTCAAAAAATCCTGTTCAACATTTTAGGACAAAGCACATTGCATTCGACATCATTTTCTGAGAGATCATGTAGGAAAAAGGGTCTTTGAATTGAATTTCATTGACACACACAATCAACTAGCTGATATTTTCACAAAACCCCCTTAACCAGGATTAATTTAGCAAGATAAGAAGAGAACTTGGGATGTTCAAGCGTGAGAGCATACATACATAGGTCTGCACGTAGGATAAGAATTGTATTTGTAGAAACTCATATGCATCAAGGGTAGATTAACATGCATATTGTATACATTTAATTTTAATACCTTGTGTGTTCACATACTCTCTGCATGCTTGAATGTATTTATACATATAGTCCTCCTTGAAAAGCATTTCTAAGGCCAGATATTCCTTGGTTAAATAAATGTGGACTCACGGACCTAAGGCAACTTTTGAGGGGGAGATTAGATAACTTTCCTCAAATCTCCATCTCTTCTCTTTCTCTCCACTTCATAATGATGGTTCCAATCAGAAGGTCAGATGATGGTCCCCCCATATATAAAATAAAAAAGAAAAAAAGAAAAAAGAAAAGAAAAGAAAAGAAAAAGAAACAAAAAAATATAAAAATGGGGATTTTTGGGCTAGCGGTCGACCGTCGCTCCCGCACCGGTCGACCGATGGCGACGAACCGGCCCAACCGAACTTCAACCGAGCCATCTTATAAGGGGTTCTAAAATCTCATTCTCTCATTCTATCGCCTCCAATCTTCCTCCAACACTTTTCCCTAACCCTAGAACCACATATCTCCACCTACCAAGTCCCTAAACCTCATCATTCCTCCACCCGCACAAGATCCGGCGTGTTCGTCATGATTCGGGACAAACTCCATTCGGCCGTTCGTGCATTCGTGGAGCTACTTCCTAAGTTCCAGGTTGTGAAGAAGGCTATTCCAAGCCCTAGGAGTGCCCTTTTAGTTCATCTTCCTCCCCTGGGTTGAGATTGATTCTTCAAGGGTTTTTCGGTGAGTTTTCTAGTTCAGGATGCCACGTCGACGGAGTTCTCGGCGTCCTGCCCAAAGGGAACCAAGCAGTCAGAGACGAGAGGCCCTAGCTCCTCCACCATAGCGAGCATCGGCACCTCGTCGTGCACCTTGGTTGCCTCCCCGTTCTATTATCGACCCTCGATTGGTCGACTTCAACGAGGTGAAAGAGATTTTGCCCGATTTATGTGTTGTCTTTGCGATTCAACTAGGTTGGATAGATTTTGTCACTAGGTACACCAGATACTATCCCAATCTAGTGCAGCAATTTTATGGAAATATGGTTGAAAGGAACGAGGAATTATTTACAGTTGTTCAAGGTGTTGAGCTTCATATTACTCTCGATCTGTTTGAGCGAGGCTTAGGAGTTACGGCTAGAGGAGCCGACATGATTTTTGGTCATGGTGCTGTTGAGGAAACTTTTCTTGCTATGACCAGTTGTGATTACGTGCATGGTGTCAGCAACTTAATTGTATTGAATGCAAATCATTTTCCACCATTGCAGTGTATATTGCACCATATGTTTACCTCCCTCATTTATCCAAAGAGTGGCAGCAGAAATGAAGTGAGAGAGGTTCACAGGTTCTTATTTTACAATGTTATGAATGGGATACAAGTCAACATGGGTCACCTCATGACGACTCTCATTGGATCTTACCGAACCAATTTGCGGCGATCCCTGCCCTATGCTTCACAGTTAACCGGCATATTCATCTATGCTGGGATCAATTTGGCAGATGAACGGTTCATTCATGTTCGACAAGATGATATATATAATAAGCACAAGATTTTCACAGATATGGGATATTATTGGGGTCCGTATGGTGAGCTCCGTCGTGATATGCCCGTTTATGGGGAAGATGCAGTCAATGAAGGAGAACAAGAATAGGAGCAGCAGGAGGATCCAGGGGAACTACCCCCTCCAGTTCAGGCTGAGGACCAGCATCCTCCACCTTCACCTCACCACATGGATCCGGAGATGCCTCCTCCATCACAATACCATTATGGAGAGTCTTTTACTCAGGGGGCCGGATAGCATCCTTGGGTAGACTATGCGACTTTTGACAGGCCATTCACTTGGCTGGAAACTCGGGTGGAAGCCTTTAGGGAACAACTCTCTACCTTTGGGGAAAATATTGCAACCATGGGCACCATCCTAGAATCTTTACCACAGCATCCAAATTCCTTCTCCACAACTTTGGATTCCTTAGCCACTCAGATGCACACTCTCTCCACCAACATGACCAGCCTCACCCAGAGCCATGAAGATTCACGTGAGGCTTTTCATGCTATGAACCGCGTTCTCCTGAACATGTAGCACCGTGACTATGATAGGGATCAACAACTGACCCATATCCAGCACCGCCTTCAGCATCACGACCACTTACTTGGAGACATTCGGCAGCGCCTTGGCTATGTGCCCCTTCCTCCACCAGATGCCCAGCCTTCTGCAGATGACTAATGAGGACGTCTTTTAGTTTCCTCCCTCCAGACTATGTCCTTTCGTCTTGTGTCTTTTGGGTCTCTTTTCGTCTATCCTGTTCCCTTATTTGATGATGCCAAAGGGGGAGAAGTAGTTATGTAGGTTTTATATATATTCTATGCATGAATGTCCTTATGTTTGTATGAATGATCATTGTGAGGATCTTTTGTGATTCATTGCATTTTGTTTTGTTGCATGTGTCTAGAGTCTTGCATTCACTCTCTCAAGCATTAATGTACCTTGTAATGAAATGATGAAATGAATGCACTTGGTTTTTGATATAAAGTGGTTGGCCCTTATTTCTCATTTCCCATCTATCTTGGCAAACAAAATGTCGAATGGCTTGAATATATTGAATGGTTTGCGCTGCCTTGTACGATGAAGAATCTTTGTGTCAGTGCACTACCCGTACGCAATATGGTTATCATTATCAAAGCATGCCATTACTCTTGTAATCTAGAGTTTTGTCATCATCAAAAAGGGGGAGATTGTTGAGTCTCTCTAGATGATTTTGATGATAACAAAATCCTGGTATTACAACCTAAGTAATAACTTGCTTAAACCACTTTCAAAGCCTTCCTTGATCATGCAAATGCCTAAATCTACCATGTTTCAAGAAATGCCCTGGATGAGTTCAAGCAATTCATAGTGAAGGGAACATGATATGGTCATACGATAATTTGCTCCCGGATTATGATTCATTGGCTAATTCCATTGAAATTGTAGGTTTTCCAGGTGGCGGTCGACCGCCGGTCATGGGCCGATCGACCGGTTTTCCCAGCATTGAAAAGCCTCATTCCTATAAAATTCCGGTCGACCGCCCCATATAGTCCGGTTGACCGCCAGCTTCGAGGCAGCAATTGTTGACTTATGTTCTTCAACATGGGAAGCCCCATTCATTTGGTTTGTTTAATCCCAAAGTCACCAGACATCCCATGATTTGTGGATCTGGTTCCTGGCTTATCCCTTGACCATCCAAGATCTATAAAAACATCACTTTAGGGTCAAAACCTTAATCACTCAAGAAGGCTATCAAGGGGAGAAAAAGGAGTGCTACTGTAGCTCCGTGAACAGTGCTCCGTCCAAGAGTTCTTCATCCAAGAGCAATGTTTTCAAGATTATCTGCAGGCCATTCAAGTGAAGATCTAGCTGAGGAGGAAGTTTCATCGAAGATCATCTTCATCCATTAAGGGGGAGCTTAAATATAAGTTTTTCATTTTGTGTTTCTCCCTTATTTTTCATCAAGCTTCAAGTGTGTGATCTTGTACATTTAAACACTTGTGTGTGCGTGGATCTACGCAGATCCGTGTGTGTGTGTGTGTGTGTGTGTGTGGTTCTTCTTATTTTCACATCTCTTCGTGATTCGGTGCTTGTACACCTTCGTGGGAGTTCCGAACTCCTCACATGTGTATGTGTGTGTGTTTTGATCTTGTAATCCTTTACAAGATAGTGTGGGAATCCTCACAGATCGTGAGGGGTGGACGTAGGTTGCTGTTGTTGCATCCGAACCACCTAAAAATTATTATCCATTGTGTGGTTTATTCCTTTTCTTCTATCCCTATCCTGTGCAGCACTCACATAGATTATTTTGGTTGCATTGTTTGAGATAGATCTAGTGTAATTTATCGTTTTCATATTAGATCTTGGGTATATTAAAAGGTGGGTTCGGATCAGCAAGGCAAACCTTGTCAGGAAGATAACATCTTGTGTGAGTAGAATATCCGGATTCTCACCTCTGCCATCGTACCTACGATCGGTTGAGTGCGATTGATTCTATTTGATCTTATAATTTTTATATAGATCTAAAATTCATTACAGCTATTATTCACACTTATTTGAATTGGGTAAAAATTTGTTAAAAGTTTGTATACACCCAATTCACCCCCCTCTTGGGTGTCATTGATCACGGGACTTCAAAAATATCATGCACTCATGTCAACTTCGGGGGTAATGCTAGCCTATATGCTACTTCTCCAACTCTATCAAAGATCTCAAAGGGACCAATAAATCTCAGACTTCACTTTCTTTTGACTTCGAATCTTTGGATTCCTCGGGTAGGTGATACCTTGTTGGCGATAAAAAAAAAGAGAAGAAAAAATAAAAAAGAAAAAAAAAGAGAAGAAGAATGAGCACCCACTACCGTAGGCGCTAATTCCACAATGGGCGTCCTCTGACTAGACGCCAATTCTATAAGGTCGATGCAGCGAGCGATAGGTTGACTCAAGTGAAGTAGCGCCTTCACCAAAGGCGCGAATTCTTCAAGTGGCGCCCTTTCGAAGAGGCGCCAATTCTTAGAATTCTTCAAGTTATTTGGATTGATTAATCTGAAGAAATGGCACCTTTCAGGAAGACGCAGATTCATGAAGTCGCGCCTTCCAAAGGGACGCCAATTCCTAGAAATTTTGGAAATCACCATATTATTAAAATCCAAAGAATGGGCGTCTGTCGCCTGGACACTATTTTAAGAATTGGTGGTAGACGTCCTGGATGCCAATTCACTGTGTTTTTTACTTTTTATCTTCCTCCTCGCGCATTAACTGCTCGCAGGGAGGGGTGGCCCTGTCGACAGTCCGCGACGTGCAGAAAGGGAGAGGGGCTCCCACCCCTACTCCCCCTTTCTCCCATACCCTAGGGGATGTGGCACCCTCCGTAGGTCGCCAACGGCGTACGGTGGCAATGGCGTTCAAGCGACAACACAACGGCAGCGGCAGCGGTGGTTGCAGAGGGGAAACAAGAAACAAAAAAAAGAAAAAGAAGAAAAAAAAGAGAACTTACGGGGGAAGCTCCCTTCCAAGTAGGAGCTCCTTCCCCTATAAAAGCCCCCCATGGAGCGAAGGTTAAAGGTTGGACGGTTGGACCCTTGGAAGCCTGAAGCTTGAAGAATCCCTGAAACCCGTTCAGCGCCTCCGTGCGAAGAGAAGAGAGGCAGAGAGAGAAGAGAAAGGTGAGGGAGAGGAAGCCCCCCCCATTCTAATTCCCTTATCATGTATCTCCTTCTTTTTCCTTTCTTGATACTCATGTAATCCCCGGATGTATGCTTGCTCCTTTTATGGTGAAATAGAAGCTCCTCCCACCCGGGAGATCGTTATTGGTTCCTACCCTTTTCTTCTTTCTTCTTAGGGTCATGTATCCCCGCCGGAATATATGTCTATTTGTATATATGGGTTTCATTCCAATATCTCCCCCCTACCCGGGAGATCGTTATTGGTTCCTACCCTTTTCTTCTTTCTTCTTGGGGTCATGTATCCCCATCGGAATATATGTCTATATGTATATATGGGTTTCATTCCAATATCTCACCCCTACCCGGTAGATAGGTTGATTTGCCCGGTCAAAATCCCATTTCTTAGAACTTGGACCAATCCGATGGCCATAGTTCTAAGGGGGTGAGAAATATGGGATCTAATCCCAAAATAACCATTTATCTTTCTTGCGAATTCCGGTTCGGGTTCTTGATCACTCGTGGACCCCCGGGGGCTCGTTACTTCTTAACGTGGACCCCAGGTGGCTTCCCTTCGACGAGTGGATATTAAAGGCCGTGTATGGCGATAGCTCAAAGTCCACATCTCGGCGACAAGTTCGTGGCAACCCATGGGTTGGCGGGGTCCTTTGTAGGCTAGCCCTCGAGATCCTTGTGCCCAAGACGGGTTACGGGTGTTGCCGCTTCCGTGCGTACCCCAGGGTGTTGTCGCTTTACGCCATCCCTTTGTTTCAGGGCCACCTTGGAGTTCCTCCGTGGGTGCGTACCCTATTTACACCCCCTGACGCTCCGGGTCTAGGAAAGGTGCTGTCGAATTTTCGCCACGAAGATGATGACACAAAGAACGGATTGGACTGAACTGAAAACAAACAAAAAGGGTGATGAAAATGACTAAGTTTCAATCCACCGGAGGAGCCTTTGCGTGAAGTTTCTGCCACTGAAAGAATTGGCGTCCACTCCAGGTGCCACCAATTCCATTAATCAGCGACCAAGCAGATGGCCGCTATTTAATTAACGACTTTTGAGAAGGCGCTAATTCTCAGATTTAAAAAATTTGACATAAGAAATTAAACTCAGAATTACCGACCACACAAACAGTCGCTAGTTAATGAACACCCGCTTACACAGGCGCCAATTCTCAGTTTAAGAATCTAATATAAAAATAATAAAATTTGTAATTAATGTCCACTTAAACGATCGCTAATTAATTAACGGCCTTCTGAGAAGGCACCAATTCTTTGAATTAAGAAATTAACTAAAAAAGGGAAATGAGGAACTAGCGGCTGAGTAGACAGTCGCCCATTAATTAACGGCCTCCTAGAGGGGCGCTAATTCATTCACCTAAAATTCACTTTAAAAAAATAGGATAAATTAGAATCAGCACCCACACAGAGTGACGCCAATTCTTCTGGGTTGAAGAAATGGCGCCCATCTGCATGGTCGCTAATTCCCAGAAAGTTAGAAAATGGAAGGATAAACTATGAACCTTAATAATAAAGGAACGTTGATAATAATAAAAATGATACTAATAATAACGATCACAATAATTTAACGGTGTCTGGTTCGGAACATCTCTCTACCAACTCTCGACGTCGGGAACATCGATGATGCCAACGCGAGTCACGCTTTGACCCCGGGGATTACCCCCATTATGGGCAAAGCCTGATCTTGTACCGGGCCAACATCCCACTGATTTTTGAACTACCTTGACCGGGATTTAACCAAAATTATTTCATCCTTCAGATATTTAATTTGCCATGTCCTGGCATACATTTATCTCGGTATTACACATATACTTGGGATATCTTTAAACTGGACTCCAATCCGAACATAAAAAGGGTCCATGCGTGATCGATATGGTTTTGAATACCGTCTTGAAGCCTAATGAAGGGGATTTTTAAAAATTTTAACCCAACTTTCATTCATTAATTAATGAAAATTGATCTTTAGGCCGTTTGGCCCCTTATCTTGGTAATTAATCAAAGGTTTTCCCCTCTTCGAGGAGATGTAATTAACGCTGTGACCTTTATGGCACGGCAGGTCTCCAGTCCTGACTCGATACCCACAATCGTTTGGTCAATTAGACAGAGCGCACCGCAAGCTTCGGACCACTCTAGTCTTAAAGCATGAACACATTGTCACCTAGGTGACTGGCACACCCTCGCACTTGATTAAAATGATAACTTGATAGACTAATAAACCGATAAAAGATAAAATGATACACACAAAATGATAATGAATTCCTAGCGCATTCAACATACCTTCAAGAAGATATGGTCACCGATTTGAAATTCCAGATCTCTTATTCTTTTATTAGCATAACTCTTCTATCGGGATTGAGTAACTTTCAGTCGGTCCCTAATCATCTGGATATTCTGAGTAGTATCTTGAATCATATCAAGACCTACTAACTGTTTCTCCCCAATCTCATCCCATCATATAGGTGATGAAGTCCCGAGATTAAATGGCACCCAAGAGAGGGGTGAATTGGGTGATAACAAATTCATTGCCGAATTAAAATCAATTTTATGATTACGTGAGCACACAGGAAAACAAGAGCAGGAAAAAGTAAATTTATCAAAACAACACTGCAATAACCCTTGGTACTAGGCGGAGTCAACAAATCTGTAGATTCACTCACGCAAGCTGTTATCTTTGCGGCGAGAGTAACCTTGTCAGTCCGAATCCAACTTTTGATATACCAAAGGATTTATGATAAGAGGGATCAAAAAATCTAGATCTAACGGATTCAAAATAAATAGATCCACAAGGGTGCACAGAAGGGGGATAGAAGATAAGGAGCAAACCACAATGAGACAACGATATTAAGGTGATTCAGATGCCACAACGGCAACCTACGTCCACCCCTCACTGACATTGAGGATCCACACTGATGAGGGCATCCCTTGCCCCTCCACATTTTCTCCGGACTCGGATTGTTCGTCGGCAAGCGCCATTATGTTAGTCATGTATTTTTGAGTCTAGTTCTGTAATCTTCACATTTTCTTTGAGTCAATATCATGTAATTTTCCCTTTATTTGAGTCATGTACCTAGGTTGTTGAGTCATTTTCCTAAGTATTGAGTCATTATGTTGGTTTGATAGGTTAATGGGCCCAATTCATTGGGCTAGGCCCAGGGGCGCCCCTCCCTTGGACTGTTAGGTCATTAATTAGTTTGTCAGGGTCAGTTTGGTCTAAGGAAAAGTGTGGGGTCTATAAATAGCCCCACCCCTCTCTCATTTGTAACAACTTATGCATGAATATTGAATTCTAGAAAAAAACTCCAAATCCCTCTAGACTTCTCTCTCAATATATATATATATATCTCTCTCTTTATCTCTCTCTCTCTCTCCCTCCACCCAATTTTCGAAATTTTCTCTCTCCTCCCCATTCACCCCTCATTAAGACCTCTCCCCTTCCCCATACACCCATTTAACTCCCCCCCAACCCAAGGTGGCATCCTCCAATCCACACCCCACCTCCCAACCCCCAACTACCCAACACCACTTCCTAAGCACCCCTTCCTCTCCCCAAGGTTGAAGGGGCTCTTCCCTAAGCCCAAATTCGAATTTCCCTCTCCCTAGGGCAGTGCCCTTCCATCTCCCCACCTCCCAAACCACCCAAAGTCGCAGCCCCCCTTCCCCATACCAGCCAAGTTCACCCTCCACCTCTTACTCTCTTGGCCATCCCCTTACCTACCCCCCTCATCTTCTTCTCATTCAGCCTCTGTTTTAGGCAGCAGAGTTGCAGTGACTTGCAGAGGCAGACACGACCGTCTCTCAAAGATTCAGGTGGCAAGGCCTACATCTCTGGAAAGGTCGTCCAGAGAGCTTTCAAGGCGAGGTGGTTTCGTCAACATCCGAGGTCGGAGCTGTCCGCAGGAGCCGATCTCCCTCGACTGCGCAGAAGACCCCAGGCAGAGAACCAGAGCGAGAGTGGAAGCTCGACCACGGCGAACCTTTTGGGATTCAGATCAAGTGTTCTTCAGAAACATTCTTCCCTCTCAAGTCCTCTTTCATCCTCAAGAAGAAGAGCTGCATTTGAACATCGGCATCTGAAGTTACGAATTTTCTACTACAAGTGTGTCAGGTCAGTTTACAGGAGTCAGAACCGACACCCCTCTACTCATCTGATTGCCCCGGTCTTCTCCGACATCTTCCGACCACGCCGTTGGCGCCTACAGAAATAAGACTCGACCACGGTTCCAACGGTTCAGGTCTTGTCTCAATCAGAGCTTGGTAGTGATTGTGGCACCCTCTGCAACCAGCCACATTGTTCTGCACCAGACAGAGGCAGAACCAATCAGTCCGGTTCCAGACTCTGCCCCTGCCAGTAACGACTGTAACAAGCTCATAAAAAATTCAGAGATCATCCTTGGTCCGTTGGCAAGCGTTTGGCGCAAGTCTCATCAAGTTCTGAGCTCTTTGGAATTTGTGGCGGCATCATCACCGCACCCCTGTCCAGCCATTCTGAAGATTGGCAGAACCGGCATCAATCCGAACGTCGAGTTTTCTTCATAATTTCCCACCCCGCTTGGCCGGCTGAAGGCCCCTCCCTGCGTGGAGATAGTTTTGGCTGTAATTCATATAATCCCCATCCTGAGATCCCCCCCCTTGCATGGGGTGTAGTTCATGTCACTATTAAATCGCAGGTTTGAAGCTTCAATCGACGCGGCGTGCGGGTGCATACCCTCGCCTCCCCGCTCGCCCCCGTCTCCGGCCGGAGTCAGCGTCTTCACGCCGGCTAGGTGAGTCTTGGACCCTCTCTTGACTGGTTTAATCACTTGCTTAGCTTAGTATTATTGCTATTGCTTCGTCGGACGGAGAGTGAGAGCTCGACCCAAATTGCTAGTACCGTGAGTGACCACCGCGGGCAAGTTAGAGTGAATCCACTTAACCCACACCCTTGGTGTGTTGGCCGCCCATGATTTGGGCATCCTAGGCCCATTTGGGGTTCTTCCCAAGCTATCCAACCATTGGAGCCTAAAGGTCCCGCCTCGGACCCTCTCCAACATCGCCTAGTCGCCATCGGGTACTAGTGTGCGCCATACGGGTGAGCTCGCTAGTGTGAGTCCGCTGCTCAAACTTGAATGCTTGCAAAATAGGTCCAAGGTTGGTTTTACATCACACACACTATCTTGTAAAGTGTTACAAGATCAGACACACAGACACACACACTGGGAAAGAGAGCTCTCGCGAAGGTGTAAGAACACCTTAACGCACACAAAACTATAACGGATTGAACACACAAACACACACACACGGATCTAGGAAGATCCACACACACTGAAAAGTTTAATGATTACAAGAACCACAAATGAAGCTCAAGAGAAAATATGAATTTAGAACACAAGAGAAGAATCTTGATTTGCTCCCCCTTAGTGGATGAAGAATGCTTTGGATGCAGCTTGATCCCTTGGCTTGATCTTCACTTGAATGGATGAAGAAGGATGAAGAACTCCTCTCGGACCACTGTTCACGTCTACAGTGCTAGCTCCCTTCTCTTCCTCTTTGATAGCCTCCTTTATCCACCTTGAGCATTAGGGTTTTCTTAACCCTCTTGTATAAGTTTTATAGGCTTTGAATGGTCGATGGACTCCCCCAGACCAGATCCACAATTTCTGGAGGGTTTGAGTGCTTAGGGATTAAACAATACCAAGTGGAAAGGCTTCCCTCGAAGTGACAAAAAGTCAACAATATTGGGTAGCTCGGGGCTGGCGGTCGACCTGCAGGATGGCCGGTCCCTAGGAAATCCGGTCGACCGGGATTGGAGGGGCGGTCGACCGCCACTGTGATAGTCTGTAGAAAATTGCATTCTATTATTTCAGGTCGACCAGAGTCATGCTGGAGGTCAACCGGACTGTCAACAACCTAAAAATGAAGAGTTTAGCCCAGAGAATCATATCCACAAGATCGAGGCATGAATTGAATGTAAGTTTATAGGTTATTTCAAGTTCATTTGAGTTCTTAGGAAACCATTTGGGATGCTAAAACTTAAAGCAAAAACATGAAGAGATCCAACCTTGAAGGTATGAAAATCACTTAGATTATTAGTTCCAAGCAAGTGAGTAACCATACGTCCTTAGTTTTGTTATCATCAAAAATACCGAGATATATACAACAATCTCCCCCTTTTTGATGATGACAAAACTCTAAGGCATTCAAACCAAAGTTCATGTGTTAAGAAATTCAATTTGAACGTAGTGCTAGAAAGGCATTCAACATGCTAAACCATTCAACACAAAGTAGCACCTGCCACCAAACCACTTGTTTGCCAACAAGAATATGAAATGAGACACAAATGCCAACCATCTGAATTAAAACACCAGTACTTTCAATTCATCATTTCATTACAAGGTACATTAGTGCGAGAGTGAATGCACGACTCTAATACCAAGGACTAAGCAAAAGACTAACACTACTGACAGCCCTCACATGTGACATGCAAGCAAGCAACACAACCACACAACGACATACATAAGTAGATAAACCTGCCCTACTACTTCTCCCCCTTTGTCAACAGCAAAAAGGGATAGGATAGACGAAGGAGGGACTCAAGCAACACTGGACCAAAAGAGAACATGCTAGAGGTGAAAGCAAAACAAATCCTCATGGAGCATCTTCAGAAGGTGGCTGATCTGCTGGAGGTGTAGGTGGAAGGCCAAGGTGCCGATGAATGTCGCCAAGATGGTGGTCATGAGTATGAAGAAGATCAAGAATATGACCAATGGATTCATCACGAGCCGCATCCTGGCACCGCATGCCAAGAAGGGAGAGGTGCAGGAAGCTAAAGGATTGGCTAGACTCAGCTAAATCATCTCGGAAGGAAGTCATGTGGGTGGTGAGAGTGGCCATCTGAGTAGAGAGAATGTCCAAGGCAGTAGAGAAGGTATCCATGCGCCCGGATATGGTGTCAAATGCAGTGCCTATAGTGTCCCCAAGGGTAGAGAGACGATCCCCAAGGGAATCCACACGAGTCTCTAAGCCGGTGAGCCACCTGTCAAGAGCCTCGTAGTCCACCGAAGAGCGCTGTCCGGCCCCCTGAGTGGAAGATTCCACATGGTGAAATTGAGGTGGAGGAGGCATCTCAAAATCCTGGTGATAAGGAGATGGTGGGGGAGACTGCTCCTCAACTGGAACTGGAGGGGGGATATCCCCTTCCCCTTGCTGCTGTGCTGGTCCTTCTTCTTCCTCACTGATTTCATCTTCCCCATAAACTGGAATGTCCCATACAAGCTTGCTGTCGGGACCAAAGTAGTAGCCAAAATTTGTGAAAATTTTATGCTTGTTGTATACATCATCCTGCCTAACATATATGAACTACTCATTTGCCACATTAATCCCGGCATAAATGAAGGCACCAGTCAACTGCGAAGCATATGGAAGAGAGCGCCGAAGGTAGGTACGATAGGTGCTAATCAGATCTGTCATGAGCCGACCCATATTGATTTGAATTCCATTCATGACATGATAGAATAGGAATCTCTGAACTTCTGTAACCTCATCCCGACTGCCAACTTTGGGATAAATCAATGATGTAAACATGTGGTGCAGGACCCGTTGCAGTGGAGGAAAATGATTGGCATTCAGCTTGATCAAATTGCTCACACCGTGCACATACTCACAGTTGGTCATAATAGTAAATGTTGCTGGAACTTCACCAAAACCATATGCCCTATCTGCACCCATGGCGGATACTCCTCGGGCCTACTGAAATAACTCCAGAGTGATATGAAGCTCCACACCCTCAACCGTGGTATATAACTGTTCATTCCTCACAACTAAATACCCGTAGAACTGCTGCACCAACCGAGGATAATATCTATTGTACCGGGTAACAAAATCCGTCCAACCTTCCTGAACCTCAAAAAGAGCGCACAAATCCGGGAGGAGCTCATTCACCTCATTGAAGTCGACCAAGCGAGGGTCGATAATAGGACGTGGAGGTAAAGGTGCTCGAGGCAGAGGAGGAGCTTGCTGAGGTGGAGGAGTCGGGGCCTCTGGCCGTTGACGGCTAGCTTGCCCTTGGGCAGAATGCCGAGAACTCTGTCTGAGTGGCATCCCGACCTTGAAAGACCCACCGAAAAACCCTTGAACAATCAATCTCAACCCCGAGAACGTGGATGGAGCACAGGGGCACTGCTAGGGCTTGGAACGACCTTTCCACAGTATGGAAGCAGAGAGGGATCTCCACAGACGCACGAACGATAGTATGGAGGATGTCCCAAAATGATGACGGGACGACCGAATCGTGTGCGGGTGGAGGAAGAGAGGGTTGTGGGGGCTTGGTTGGTGGAGATAGGGAGTGCTAGGGTTAGGGCAAGGTGGTAGAGAGTGAATGGGAGTGAAAGATAGAAAGAAAGAGGGAGGAAGGACCCATATAAGAGGGGTCGGTTGACCCTTAAGTCGGGTCGGTCCGCCGCCGGCGGTAGACCGGCGCGGGCCTGGCGGTCGATCGCCAGGACCAAAATCCCCATTTTTGAAAAATTCTTTTTCCTTTTTTTGTTTCTCTTTTTTTCCCTTCTTTTTTTTGTATTCCCCTTTTTTTGTGTATGGGAGATAAGCAACCGACTGCTTGATAGGGGCCAACATCAAGATATGGGAAGTATGTAGAGGCGAAGATGTGGATACGAGAAGAAGTTCTGAGTTCCCCTAGGTAGAACCGTTAGTTCCAGCATCACTGAGTCCACAGATGTGTTTAATCAAGGAATATTTGTCCGTAGAATTATTTTTCAAGGAGGGCTAAATATAAGTAGGTACATGCAAGCATTCATAGGTGAATGAAGACACACAAGGTATTGAAAGAAAATAAAATCAATATGTATGTTTTTCTACCCGTGATGCATATGAATTTCTACAAATGCAACCCTATACCTTAGATGCAAACCTATGCATGTATGCTCTCACCCTTGCATATCCCAAGTTCTCTTCTTATCTTATTAAATTGATCCTGGTTTAGGGGTTTGGTGAAAATGTCAGCCAGCTGATTGTGTGTGTCAATGAAGTTCAATTCAAAGACCCCTTTTCCTACATGATCTCTCAGAAAGTGATGACGAATATCTATATGCTTGGTCCTTGAGTGCTGAACAGAATTTTTTGACAAATTAATTGCACTAGTATTATCACACAATATTGGAACAGTTTTCATTTCAACATCTAAATCAAGCAGTTGATTTTTGATCCAAAGTACTTGGGCTCCACAACTTCCGGCGGCTACATATTCAGCCTCGGCCGTTGAGAGAGCTACTGAATGTTGTTTCTTGGAGACCCATGAGACTAGGCAACCACTAAGAAACTGACAGTACCCACTTGTACTTTTACGATCTACAATGCACCCAGCATAATCCGCATCGGTATAGGCAATTAAATCAAAAGAACCACCAATAGGAAACCACAAGCCAAAGTCTATTGAGCCAATGAGATATCTAAAGATGCGTTTCACAGCTGATACATGAGATTCCTTGGGGCATGACTGAAAACGGGCACAAAGACATACACTGAATTGAATGTCAGGGTGACATGCTGTAATGTACAGTAGTGATCCGATCATACCTCGAAACAGTGTAGGATCTACTGTTTTACCATTTTCATCTTTGTCTAGTTTTGTGGTGGTAGCCATGGGAGTTGATATAGGTTTTGCTTCCGCCATCCCGTATTTCTTTAACAATTCCATCGTGTACTTTGTTTGACTTATGAAAATGCCCTCAGAAGTTTGCTTCATCTGCAATCCAAGAAAGAAGTTTAGCTCCCCCATTAAACTCATCTCGAATTCTCCTTGCATAACTTCTGCAAATTCATCGCATAAGGCATTGTTAGTAGCTCCAAAAATGATGTCATCCACATACACTTGAACTACTAAAATGTATTTAACTGATTTCTTTTTGAACAGTGTTTGATCAACCTTACCTCTCTTAAAGCTATTTTCAACCAGAAATGAGGTAAGCCGTTCATACCACGCCCTTGGTGCTTGCTTTAGTCTATACAGGGCCTTTTGGAGCTTGTATACATGTTGTGGATGTTTGGAATCTTCAAAACCAGGAGGCTGCTCTACAAAAACATCCTCCTTGATATAACCGTTAAGAAATGCAGATTTAACATCCATTAGAAATAACTTAAAGTTCAAGGAGCCAGTATAGAACAATAAGATCCGGACTGCTTCAAGTCTAGCAATCGGTGCAAAGGACTCATCAAAATCAATATCCATCTCCTGGCTATACCCCTTGGCAACAAGTCGAGCCTTATTCCTAACAACCAATCCCGCATCATTTAGCTTATTTCTAAAAACCCAACGGGTTCCAATAGTGAGATGGTTCTTAAGACGCGGCACGAGAGTCCACACCTCGTTTCTTTCAAACTGGTGTAGCTCTTCATGCATAGCCTGAATCCAGGATTCATTTTGAAGAGCTTCATGAATGTCCTTGGGTTCTTCATGTGAAAGTAGAGCCAACAAATCCTCCTCTTTTACCTGCCTTAGAGAGGACCTTGTTCTTACCCCATCCTCCAAATTACCTATGATGTTGACAGCTGGATGATCCTTTAGAATTGTGGAAGAGCTAGGCAAATCATGATGCTGCACTTGTGGTTCTTGCAATGTCTCAATTGTAGGATCCTCATCCTCCTCATTTTTGCTTGATGTTACCTTCAATGGTTCATCCTTAGTTTTGACATTCGATGAGTTCTTAGGAGCTTCATCTACATCCAAGGTAGAAGAAATTTGGTTTGTCAATTTTGATTCGGATTCGTCAAAGATGACATGAGGACTTTCTTCAACAACTAAAGTCCTTTTATTAAATAAACGGTAAGCTCTAGAATTGAGTGCATAACTTAGGAAGATTCCTTTGTCACTCTTTTCATCAAACTTACCCAGGTTGGACTTACCATTGTCCAAAATATAGCAAGGGCATCCAAAGGGTTTAAGATAAGAGATGTTTGGTTTCTTACCCTTGTAGAGCTCATAAGGAGTTTTCATCAGAATGGGCCTTACCATTGCCCTGTTGATGATGTAGCATGCTGTACTCACCGCCTCAGCCCAAAAATACTTAGGTAGGGAATTCTCACTTAGCATGGTCCGGGCCATGTCTATTAATGTTCTGTTCTTCCTTTCCACTACTCCATTTTGCTGGGGCGTCCTTGGTGATGAAAAATTGTGTGTGTACCCCTGCTCTTCACAGAAAATGCTGAATTCATGATTTTTAAATTCACCACCATGATCAATCTGGATGGTGGTGATGAGGTAACCTTTTTCATTTTGGATTTTTCTGCAAAACACTTGAAACTCCATCAGGGCATCACTTTTATTAGCTAAAAATAACACCTATGTGAATCTGGAAAAGTCATCAACAATCACAAAGTCATAAGATTTTCCACCTAGGCTAGATGTTCTAGTAGGGCCAAAAAGATCAAGATGCAACAGTTCCAAAGGCCTAACAGATGAAACAATGTTTTTGTTTTTGAAGGAAATTCATGTTTGCTTACCTTTTGTGCAAGCTTCACAGATTCTATCACTTTCAAATTTTAATTTTGACAGTCCATTCATCAAGTCATGTCTAGATAGCTTATAGATTACTCCAAAACTAGCATGACCTAATCTTCGGTGCCATAACCATGCATTTTCATGATTATTCACAACCAAGCAGAGATCATCGCATGAAACATTATCAATATCAACAGTATAGGCATTGTTATTCCTTTTTCCAAGAAATTTGATCTCATTTGTATTTTTGTTCAAGACAATGCAGTGAGTTTCATCAAAAATAACTTTAAAACCCTTATCGCACAATTGGCTTATGCTTAGCAAATTATGATTCAGACCTTTCACCAAAAGCACATCTTCAATAAGAATTTCAGAATTCTTACCAATGTTGTCAATCCCAATGATTTTACCTTTGTCTTGACCTCCAAAGATAACTAGACCTCCATCCTTGTCTTGCAGTGTAGAGAACACTTTCTTGTCCCCTGTCATATGCCTTGAGCAGCTGCTATCCAAGTACCATTTGCTCCCCCTGGCTTCAAGACATATCTGCAAGAAGAAAAATTCTCATGCAATTATTTTTGGTACCCAAACAAGTTTTGGTCCATATGAGTTAGTCCAACTTCTTGCGAGTGTTCTCTTTATCCATGGAACATGATATTTAGGTGTGCTTTATCTAAACCAGTAATTGGAAATCACATGACCAAATCTACCACAATGAAAGTAATTAGCATGTGAGAAGGTTCTTTGATATCTGTGTGGTTTAGGCTGAACATGTTGGGATTTAGAATTAGAACATGAAACATGATTATAGTCCTTTTCATGAACAAAGGATGTTGTGATCTTATGTTCAAAAGATTTTTTTGTTTTGAGGTGTGTACCCGAAGCCTTCCTTTTAGAAGTTGACTTTAACCCCCAATAAATTATCCAGGTTTTATTTCTCTTTAACAAACCTAGTCAAGGTGGACTGAAGTTCAGCAACTTCTTCACCCAGAATCTCATTTCTCCTTTCGAGTTCTGAATTTGTGGATTTCAGAATTTCTTCTTTCTTTTTGAGATTTTCACACACCTTTTCAACTTCAGCCATTTTGCATGAAATCTTTTCTTTGGTTCTTTCAATATCTAAAATAATTTGCAGCAAGATTTCTCTTTCTTCAGTTGCTTCAAACCATTCATGTTCCAATTTTTCAAACTTGACAAAGATATCTTCATGTTACAGTTCATCAATTTTCTTTTTAAGAATTTTATTTTTAGATCTGATTTTCTTGTATTTGGCATACAATTTTTCATATTCAGATTCACATTGCTCATTTGAAATAAAATCAGGGTCCGAATTTACCTCAGTTGAGTCATCCTCATGAGCCATGAGACACAAGCTCTCCACGAGCTCTTATATCTCCTCCTCGGACGGTTTGTCCTCTTCATCGCTCCACGTAGCAACCATGGCTTTGGGCTTTCTGAAGTTATCCTTTTTGAATTTCTTCTTCAGGTCTGGGCACTCTCCCCTCATGTGCCCGGGCTTTTTGCTTTCATAGCATATGATGCTACTCGGCTTGCTCGACTCACCCTTGGTTTGAGTGAGCTTCCTTTGCCCTTTTCTGAAGTTGCTTTGGTAATTTCTTTTCTTCCTCAGAAATCTTTTTACTTGACGAGCGATCATAGCCAATTCTTCTTCTTTGTTGCTTCCGTCACTGGACTCTTCTTCTTGAGAGTCGTCATCGGATTGATGAGCTCTCAATCCAATTACTTTCTTCTTCTTGATATCTTCCTCAGCTGTCCTCTTCACATTTATCTCATAAGTCATGAGTGACCCTATGAGTTCATCGAGGGTAAGTGTGGACATATTCTTAGAGTCTTCTATAATGGTGGCCTTGGTGTGCCACGCAGGAGAAAGAGATCTTAGCACTTTTCTTACAAGCTCAGAATTTGTGTAATCTTTCCCAAGACTTTTGAGACCATTCATGATCTCAGTTAGCCTTGCGAACATCTCTGAAATTGTCTCTTCAGGCTTCATCTTGAAAAGCTCATAGTCTCGAACCAGAAGGTTTGCCTTGGTCTCCTTGACCTCGGATGTCCCTTCATATATGAGCCGCAGTTTGTCCCACATTTCTTTAGCTGATCTGCACATGGAGACACGAGAGAATTCGTTAGGGTGTATTTCACATTGCATAATATTCATAGCATTGAAATTAACAGTACATTTCTTAATTTCCTCGGGTGTCCATTTTTCTTCATCATTCCCAAGTTTGTAAGGACCCTTGTCCACAACTCTCCAAACTTCGTACTCTTGAGCCCTCAAGAAAACATGCATTCTATTTTTCCAGTATGAGTAGTTTGAATCGTCAAAGAAGGGAGGACGGTTGATGGAGTGGCCCTCGGGCATCATACCCTTATTTGCCATTTAACCGGATCTTACTCTAGATCGTTAGATCTGAAAAGACAGAGCCTTAGCTCTGATACCAATTGAAGTCCCGAGATTAAATGGCACCCAAGAGGGGGGGGGGTGAATTCGATGATAACAAATTCTTTGCCGAATTAAAATCAATTTTATGATTACGTGAGCACACAGGAAAACAAGAGCAGTAAAAACTAAATTTATCAAAACAACACTGCAATAACCCTTGGTACTAGGCGGAGTCAACAAATCCGTAGATTCACTCACGCAAGCTATTATCTTTCCGGCGAGAGTAACCTTGTCAGTCCGAATCCAGCTTTTGATATACCGAAGGATTTATGAGAAGAGGGATCGACAAATCTAGATCTAACGGATTCAAAATAACTAGATCCACAAGGGTGCACAGAAGAGGGATAGAAGATAAGGAGAAAACCACAATGAGACAGCGATATTAAGGTGGTTTGGATACCACAACGGCAACCTACGTCCACCCCTCACCGACAGTGAGGATCCACACACTATCTTGTAAAGTGTTACAAGATCAGACACACATACACACACACTGGGAAAGAGAGCTCCCGCGAAGGTGTAAGAACACCTTAACACACACAAAACTACAACGGATTGAACACACACACACGGATCTAGGAAGATCCACACACACTGAAAAGTTTAATGATTACAAGAACCACAAATGAAGCTCAAGAGAAAATATGAATTTAGAACACAAGAGAAGAATCTTGATTTGCTCCCCCTTAGTGGATGAAGAATGCTTTGGATGCAGCTTGATCCCTTGGCTTGATCTTCACTTGAATGGATGAAGGAGGATGAAGAACTCCTCTCGGACCACTGTTCACGTCTACAGTGCTAGCTCACTTCTCTTCCTCTTTGATAGCCTCCTTTATCCACCTTGAGCATTAGGGTTTTCTTAACCCTCTTGTATAAGTTTTATAGGCTTTGAATGGTCGATGGACTCCCCCAGACAAGATCCACAATTTCTGGAGGGTTTGAGTGCTTAGGGATTAAACAATACCAAGTGGAAAGGCTTCCCTCGAAGTGACAAAAAGTCAACAATATTGGGCAGCTCGGGGCTGGCGGTCGACCTGCAGGGGCTGGCGGTCGACCGCCACTGAGAGACCTGCAGGATGGCCGGTCCCTAGGAAATCCGGTCGACCGGGATTGGAGGGGCGGTCGACCGCCACTATGACAGTCTGTAGAAAATTGCATTATGTTATTTCAGGTCGACCGGAGTCATGCTGGAGGTCGACCGGACTGTCAACAACCTAAAAATGAAGAGTTTTGCCCAGAGAATCATATCCACAAGATCGAGGCATGAATTGAACGTAAGTTTATAGGTTATTTCAAGTTCATTTGAGTTCTTAGGAAACCATTTGGGATGCTAAAACTTAAAGAAAAAATATGAAGAGATCCAACCTTGAAGGTATGAAAATCACTTAGATTATTAGTTCCAAGCAAGTGAGCAACCATACGTCCTTGGTTTTGTTATCATCAAAAACACCGAGATATATACAACATGTGATCTACAACTTCTACCATATAAAACTTCAAAAGGCACCATTTGAATACTTGATTGGTAGCTATTATTATAGGCAAACTCAATCAATGGTAAATGTTTATGCTAAGTACCACCGAAATCTATCATGCAAGCTCTAAGCATATCCTCGATGATCTGATTGGTTCTCTCTGTTTGACCATCTGTCTGAGGGTGAAAAGTTGTACTAAAAATTAATCTCGTCCCAGAGAAGATTGTAATTTCTTCCAAAAGTGAGAAGTAAATCTAGGATCTCTATCAGAAATTATTGATGAAGGAATGCCATGCAATCTTACCACTTCCTTGATGTATAGAGCTACCAGTATATCCACCGTCCACTTACTTTTGATGGATAAGAAGTGAGCAGACTTGGTTAAGCAGTCCACTATTACCCAGATTGTATCAAGTCATCCTCTAGTTTTGGGCAATCCCATAATGAAATCCATACCAATACTTTCTCACTTACATTCCTGTATATATTGAGGTTTGAATTTACCAGCAGGTCTGAGATGTTCTGTCTTTACCTGTTGACATGTCATGCAACGGCTCACAAACTCAGCCACTTCTCTTTTCATATTCGGCCACCATTTTTTTTTCAAATCTTGGTACATTTTAGTGGCTCCCGGATGAATGGTATACCTAGATTGATACGCTTCTTCCATTGTCTTCTTCTTGATTTTGTCACTATCAAGCACACAAGCTTTTTCTTAAAATAATAATATCTCATCATTAGCCAGTTGGAAATCAAGTCTTTGGCTCAAATTTCCCGTAATTTCAACCAATAAAAAATAATTATCTTGTTGCTCCTTTATTTCAGAGAATATATCAGGTTGTACCCTTATATTGACAATCAAGACTCATTCCTCCATTGGTTCCACATTTAAATTTAATCTAGTAAATTACTCCAGCAGCCGCCACTCATTAATCATCAAACTTGATAATAGAGCCCTCGACTTTCTATTAAGAGCATCAGCCACATCATTGCCTTTTCCAGGATGGTATTGAATAGAAAAGTAAAAATCTTTCAAATATTCTAACCATCTTCTTTGTCTCATATTGAGCTCCTTCTGAGAAAATAAATATTTTAAACTCTTATGGTCAGAATAGATAATGAACTGCTCATCATATAAATAATGTCTCTATATCTTGAGAGCAAAGACTGCTGCCGCCAATTCTAGATTATGCACAGGATAATTAACTGCGGAGGTCTTCAATTATCTAGATGCATAGGCTATCACCTTACCTTGTTGCATTAATACACAACCTATGCCAATTCTTGAAGCATCAGCATATACCTTGAATCCTCCTCCCACAATAGGCAGAGTAAGAACATATGCAGTTGTTAAGCGCTCCTTCAGAGTTTGAAAACTTTTCTCACATTTTTAACTCACATAAGAATTTTCCTTCCTTGTTAATCTAGTCAATGTCACGATAATTTTATAGAAGTCTCTGATGAATCTCCTATAGTAACCGGCCAATCCTAGAAAACTTCAGATTTCGGTCACATTTGTAGGCCTTTCCCAATTATTGACATCTTCCATTTTAGAAGGATCAACAGAAATACCTTCCTTAAATATCACATGACCGAGAAATGAAACTTCATCCAACAAGAATTCACATTTGCTTAATTTAGCATATAATTGATTCTCCTTTAATATCTATAAGGTAATTCTCAAATGTGCTTCATGTTCTTCCTTAGTGTTGGAGTAGATCAATATATCATCAATAAATATCAGCATAAATTGATCTAAATTGGGTCTGAACACATTATTCATAAGTTGCATAAAGGCAGCAGGTGCATTATGTAGATCGGATTAAAATCCGCTCTTTAATATATAACAAAAAAGTAATATAATGGTGAAAGCAATAAAATAGCACGAGGTGCTAATGTGGAGAGTGTGTGATCGCCAGAGACACGAGGGTCTCAAGAGGAGATGAATAAGAGGAAAGTGATCGCAATTACCTAGTAAAGATGGAAACGCGGGATGGTGTGGATTTCCTCCTCCAACTTCAATCGGCCGGCCGATGAAGTGGGTTCTCTTCAGTTGATTACCTTGTTAAAAAAAAAGACAATAAAAGACAGACAAAAGAGAGGGGATCAGCCAAGGTGCAGATAGTATCAATCCAAACTAACAAAAAATGATGAAAACGGCATCAACAGCGCACCTTTTTTTTGTTTTTTTTTAAACCCCTAGCAGGGAACTAGGGAAAGGATATGAAAAATGATGCTTAATGCAATAGAATAACTAACGACCGGGTGATGATGAGGAGATGTTAAGAGGAGATGAACAACAAAACAACAGATGGAACCCTGCTCTCCCTGACGAGAGTAAAGGGAAAACCGTGGAGATGAAGGCAATAGGCGCTTGATTGGATGCAGAAAGGATGAAGAATGTGCCTGAGGAGGTTCCTGCTCTTAACCCTTTGAGTTGTTAACCTTTTACACGATCAAACGAGATTTTCTTTTATAGCTTCAATCGGATATGATCAAACAAGGAAGTGATAAGAACGGGTAATGAGGCATCCTGGGAAGGATTAAGATCGAGCAAGAGTCCAAGGATGGTAGGGAACTATGAGGGAAAGACAAAAAAAGGAAGGACTCTGGAGTGAAAAATGCCTTAAGATAGGGCGTATCATTATAAATTGACGACCTGCCACAGGGCGTTTATTAAAACACGACCTAGGAAAGGCCGTTTCTTCCTGGATTTAATTTTGGAAATAAAAACTTCTTTGGTTTAGCATCAAGGGAACACGCCTGAGATAACGGCGTTTCTTAAAAACACGCCCTGATGAAGGACGTGACTTAGAAAATGCTTTTATTTTGAAAATAGATAATTCCAGAAATTAACGGATAATACCAGGAATTGACGCCCTCAAGTATGGTCGTCCTTTCTTTTGAAACGCCCTATGACAGGTCGTTACTTTCGGAAGTAACGCCCTTCGTCAAGTCGTGAATCACGAAAAATGCAGAAAAATGCATAAAATTCACAGAAAAATAGAAAAACTTCATGTTATAGGAATATTGAAGTCCACTTGGGGCGTTATCATAATGACATGAAATTTGATCAACATAACGTCAATTTTGGCGTGTCTACAGCTGCCCCGCCTTGGCGTCTGCTTTGCAAGGGAGTGAGACGGAAATGGAATGAATTGTAATGAAAGGAATGAAGTGGAATGAGCTGATAAGGAGACGCCAAGGTGTGATGTGACACGCCTCAGAACACTAAGCATTTGAAATCTTTCCAAGATTCTGAGTGAAACAACTCTGAGTGGTTCCAAGGAAACATCGATTTGTTGGATAAAAGGAGATTTAACTAAGTAAATAAAGGGGATGTGCGCGTGGGCACGACAGGGAAAGACCATTGGAGAGCGATTACCAGCCAACGTGGACGTGCTACAACCAAGGTAAATTTTGCAGAAAAGTAAAGAGAATTGGGATAGAGATCCAACAAAAGGGACACTTTCAAGGAATCAGCCTGAACGGCTTCAAACAGAACGAAGTACTTGATTTGAAGTGGAATATCTCATGTCAACTCAATCGAGAGCGAGTGAACTTCATTATTGCCATAATATGAAGATTTTCAGCATGAAACTCAAAGTCCTACATGATGCATGCTGGGCTAAAAGAAAAGATTAAAACAAACTAAAAATAGAAAATAATCAAGGATAATATTGCTAAGCCATTTAGATCTAGTCAAGAATCCAACTCTCTGAGCTAACACTAAGCCGAAGCCCGTTTGTCCGCGCATCAACTCAGAAAGTGGAACCATCGTCCCAAACCTTTAACAACTCAACGGCCTATCCGTGCGATCAAGATTCTCCTGAAATCGTCATTGTTTTTGATGAAGGGGAACTCGAATTTCAGGTTTATCAGAACCACAAGGTCCTTGACATACTACAATAGTGTAGATATCATATAATAACAATGCTTACAAGAAACAGATACAAGGCGACAAGACGTTACTCCCATGAGCGGTCCAAACGCTTTGGATCCTGCAAAACTTCTGCACTTGAAACTTATTAGCTTTCATTAATTCATTCAGAATATGACATGATCATAAGTGCTTAATCATAAACAATGTCATCAAATAATAGCACTTAAGTTCATCAAAAGTATGGAGAGGTCAAAAATCCGCAGGTGAATAAAACACGCCTAAGAACAGGGCGTTAACAGAATGAAAGACGCCTGAATCACATGTCGTTAATCATTTAAAACACGCCTTACTCAAAGGCGTAGCCAGTAACGCAAGCTTGGAAGAAAACGCCCCATGTTAGGGCGTTACATAAAACACGACCACAGGTTAGGTCGTCAAATCAAAAAGTGACGCCCTTACTCAAGGCGTTAATTCAGCACGAACTACCGTTTCCGAATCAAGAACACAGTCCTTAACCTAATCAAACTTCTAGCTTCGGGACCCTTCAGGACTCTTCAAATCCTTATAAAAAGGAAGGCTTCCTTTCACAAACCAATCGAAACTCTTCTGCAGCCGAATTGCCTCTTCTTCTGCAAGCCCTCCGTTCTTCTTCTGTTCTTCTTCATCCGCAGGCGGCTTCTGCAAAAGAAAGTGATGGACAGGGTGATGAAGAAACCTAGGATTTCTGCTCCTAGGATTACTGAAATACAAGGGCACATAAGCAATCGAATTGCTTTGAGCCAGGTAAGCTATCCTCTGTTAGTTGCTTTGTACTGTTCCTTCTGCCGAACTTCATCTCATATTTCATATGCTTACTGCATGCTGCATGCTTCATGTTTCTTCTTTACAGGATTACCCAATCCTTCCAGGAGCTAGAAGATACATCCGAATCAAATGGTTGCCCCTCATCCTCTCCAAGTTCACTTCAGATATGAGGGTATATGTAGCTAGATGGCATCTCTTGGGGTTGATAACCCATGCTAAACATTATGACCAAATCCATCTTGATTGGGCTGCCATAGGTGCATTAATTGAAACATGGCATCCTTCCACCCATACCTTCTTATTTTCCACATTTGAAGCCACTATCTTGCTGGAAGAAGTAGAGACGATCCTAGGCTTGAAAAGGATGAAACAAGGAGAAGAAGAAAAGATGGCCATCATGCCAAGGCCAATCTCCTCCCATGAGTTGCTAACCTCATTGATACCTAGCCCAAATATAGTGAACCAAATCAAGGTCACTAAAGGAGTTAACCTCTTGAAGCTCGCCTCGTGGGTGTACAAGAGAGCGGATCAAGCTAAGGAGGAAGAGGAGATAGAAAGAGTGACAAAAGCCTTCGTGGTGTGCTTAGCAGGAGCACTCCTATTCCCATCCACGGAGGACTTTCTAGAGGAGTCCCAATTGAGCGCAGTGGTGAGCTTATGGGAGGAAGAAAGAGTTGGACCGGCGATCCTAGCATATCTTTATAGCGGGCTCACTTCGGCGGCCATGGGAAGGCCCATATACGGGTGCATGCTAGCACTCTCTAGTTGGATTGATCTACACTTCAAGTTCGATCCATGCCACGAAGCCCAACAACCTTCAAGAATTTTCTCAAAGAGCCCACTCTCCTATATAACCGGCTCATTAGGAATAAGCAATAGAGTGACTAACCGGGTTCCTCAAATCAAGAAGAGAGGGGATTGGAGGGAGCACTTAAAGGTAATGCCAAAGAATCTCTTTACTTGCGCCCCGGGTGTATTCAAAATGCAGGAACTTCGTGCACGCTTCTCCACCGGGACGGACCTTCGTCTTATTGGCGCTTCGGACTTCGTTTTATACAACTCTCACAGGTGCCTTCCTCAAATTGGGCTTTCAAGGCAACACTTAGAAGACATCTCCCATCTCCCTCCAATCAAATCAAGGGACCTAGGCAGTAATGGAGATGGTGAGGAGGCTATCACCATTCAAGCTCTATGGAAGCTAAGCAAACTTCATCAACCTGTAGAAGACTTAGATGAAGACAAAGAACAGTGGAAAAATTATGTAATCTCATTGAGAAAATTAAGGCCCAAAGTGGCTCATTAGTCATTGTAGTTCCTTCTTATTAAAGCAATAAAGATTATTTTCTGATTGAGCCAATATTACTGTGATTATGATCAAAAATCATCCAAAACCTGTGTTTCTGTTGCAAATAACGCCTCAACGCAAGGCGTAAATTCAATAAGGCACGCCTTACCTAAAGGCGCTTCAATCAACCAACCTGCCTCAGTTAACGCCTGCACCGTAGTCGTGACTTAAATAACGACTCTAAATACGGCGTGAATATATTCAAACCCCAAAGAATATAATCGTTGAACCATTAAAAGTAACGCCGTTTCCTTGGTCACTTCTTAAAAATAACACGCCCTCCACTGAGGCGTTACTCTAAGCCAGCAATGATGACTTTCATCACATTAATCAACGCCCATTCAATGCGTCTGACGACGGTTATTATTCCCCATGCAAAACAAATTAACGCCTTAATCAACGTCGTTTTATTTTATGAAACGCCCAACTCCTGGGCGTGAATTCCATTAAAAATGCCTTGCTTAAGGGCGTGTCTTCTTTTCGAAACCCAAAGGTCATCGGCCCCTTTCTTCTTCCTCCTTCCGTTTTCTTCTTCCCCCTTCTGCAAACCCTAACCGAGACCACCCCTCCTCCGATCTCCCTCTCTCGTTCTCTTCTCTCACTCTCTCAATCTCTCATTCTCTCTTCCTAACCCGAGCCATGGCCAAACGCTAGCGAGTGAGCGCCCCAGAGGTCGTCGACCTCGACGCCGCCCACGCCCAAGAAGAACCCGCCGTGGAGGAGCTCGCCATCGTCGCGGTTGAAGAACCGGCGGTGGTCGGCGGCGGCGACGGCGCCAGTGAAGAAGGAGCAGAAGAAGGAGGAGAAGACGAAGAAGAAGAAGGAGAAGAAGGAGAGGAAAGTGGAGAAGAAGAAGGAGAGGAAGATGAGGGACCACCGCCCGCGGCGGCGATCGCTCCCCGGGGTCAACTCCGGCGGCCCAGGCGGCCATTGCCTCGGCCACAGCCCCAGAAGCACAAGAGGGTAGGTTCCCCCACCCCAATTCCAAAATTTTTATTTTATTTATTTTTGTCCTGATTTTCCATAGCCCTCGGGGGCAAAACCTGCAACTCAGAAAAGACACGCCTCCCACGGGGGCGTTATCACAAATGAAACGCCCTGACCAAGGGTGTAAATTTATTTTATTTTCTGAAAATCAATTGACCCCCATGAAAAACGCCCTGCAGCATGTCGTTTCTTCAAAAATTATGATTTTCCATTAATTCCATGCCCATTAAATGTTTTCATTAATTATTTCACATGCTGTCATTTTTATTTAAATTATCTAAAAATCATGAAAGCCACGCCCCTCACAAGGGCGTTATTCACCAAGAAACGCCCAAACCAGAGGGCGTCTCTTCAAAACTCTCCAATTGAACAGAACGGTCCTCAAAATAAAACGCCCCAGCCGACGGCGTGATTTGAAAACATTTTTAGGATTTTTTAGAAATTAACCACATGCTCACGCCCTGCACAGCGGCGTTTCAAAGATAAAAAACGCCCTCTGACAGGACGTTACTTCAAAAGAAAACGCCCCTTTAATGGGCGTGAATTCACTAAGAGACGACCCAAGGAGAGGCGTGACTTCCAAAACATGCTCAAGCAAAACCAAATGCAATTATACATGATTAATCAAACCATTAAGCAAAATTCTTTCTTTTAATGCATGCAGGGGCTGATGAGGACCCGCATCTCATGGGTCATGGTCTGGGCAGCATACCAGGGTCTCCCCGACTTCCAGAGGGTTAGGGTAGACGCTATGGGGTTCGGTGCTTTCCTATCCATCGAGCCATTTAGACCCGACCTAGCACTTATCCAGGTTCTACGGGAGCGTTGGGATAGGGTGAGCCGGACTTTCCTGATGCCGTGGGGGCATATGGTTCCTACCCTAGAGGATGTGGCTAGGATTACGGGACTGAGGGTGGATGGTGAGGCTGTGAGTGGGTTCACCTATCCTGACTACACGGAGATGGCCCAGAGGTTACTAGGGCTGGATATGGTTTATGTGGTTCCGAGCGAGTGTAGGACCATCTTCCGTACAGACTTGACTACGGTGATGGGTTTAGGGGATGCCAGACACAGGTCAGGGGAGACCCTAGGTGAGTTTGCACAGAGGCTGACTGACGGGGTGAGAGCGGCATGCTGCCAGGACCCGACTGACCGTGAGAGAGCGGATCGAGACCTGAGGAGGTTCCTGCTGCTGCTGCTCGGGAGATTATTGCTGGGGACGAAAGCCGACGTCATCAACTGCCGCTTCTTGGGTATCCTGGAGGACCTGGAGACCGTTGGCACTTATGCTTGGGGTGCAGCGCTGCTGGCGCATTTGATGGCTGATTTGTCCACGGGGACGGGACGAGAGACGACCGTCAGTGGCTTCTCACCTCTTCTTCAGGTATGTAATTTTCTCATTTTCATATCTTTTTTCTTTTCCTTTTCTTCTTATTATGATGCATGTGAATGCCTTACTGATGCAATGCATGGATGCAGGTGTGGAGCCACCTATACATGCCGATGGGGCGCGTTGACCCATGGCCCGGAGCTGAGGGATCCTTCCCCCTGGCGCGACGCTGGTTACCGGTCATCTTCGGTGCCCCACTCGACTACGAGTTGTGGGTTCTACGGAGAGAGTTCCGCGACTTCCCTCCCTCGCTGGTATGTATGAATGGATGATATGTATTTCTTTTGAATTGATTTGAATTGATTATGATGAAATGATAATGATATGTATGAATGCAGGTGCAGTGGAGACCTTACGAGGGTATGACGGATGAGGGCCAACCTTGGGTCGTATCGGGGCGACCTCGCTTTGGGCGTGAGCTGTGGCTGCATTGCCTGAGCGAGATCGAGCCGTTACGGCTCAGGTTGGTGATGAGGACCCTGGGCTTGCCCCAGGAGTGGATCGAGGTCGGAGAGCCTCGAGGCATAGGTAAGAAGACCCGTGGTCGCACCAAGATGACCGACTGGCGGGTACGTTTCGAGGAGCAGTACGCCGACTGGCAGCGAGGCGGGATCAGAGTTATCTCCCACGCGACTGACAGCTCCGAGTACCTCCGGCGCTACTGGGAGGTACACGCCGGCCGACCCCAGATGAGGGTCTTAGGGGTATGTATGAATGCACTTATTTCTAAATTGAATGCAAATGCTTATGTTTCTATCATGCGACTAACATGTAGTGGATGCAGGATGCGAGGGACATAGCGGCGATAGACGCCCAGGCCCATCTACACAGCCTGGAGGACCAGCTAGCTGCCACGCGGGCAGACCTAGAGACCCTGGTGAGTGTTTAAATTACTTCTATATGCAAATGAAACTTTTTGTTGAATTATTGATGATTAGCCACTGACGATCTTAATGAATGCAGCGTGCCCAGCAGGGAATAGTGAGGAGAGATCCAGGGGAGGCCTCCAGCTCGAGGGGACCTAGCGCAGAGGTGACCGCGCTATCAGAGCAGCTAGCTGGAGCGGTTGCACGAGCCGAGGCAGCGGAGCGTGACCTTGCTTCACGGGTAAATTCTGAACTCAAACTCAGTCAGTTCAATCATTGATTAAATATAGCATTGTGTACTGATAAAAATTCATTCTTACAGACCGAAGAGCTTCGAGCTGCTCTTATTTGCGTAGACGAGGGCTTCCGAGCGTCGAGCTCACAGGTGAGTAATTCAATCATGCATCGTTAAATTATTGAATTATTGCATTTATTGTGGAATTGATGATTTGCTTACCCTTTTGCAGGTGGCTCAGCTTCGGGCGGTACGTACCGAGTTGGCGATCCGTGACCAGCGGATTGCAGAGCTTGAGAGGTCCCAGAGGCGACGAGAGGAGCTTCCTCAGGACGTGGCCGAGCTGCGGGTGGCTCTTGAGATGGAGAGGCGAGAGCGTGCCCGAGAGCGAGAGGAGCACCAGACGGAGCGTGCCCTGTTCCTTGAGCTTCAGCAGGCGGAGCGTGCCCAGTTCCAGGAGCTTCAGCAGGCGGAGCGTGCCCGGTTCCTTGAGCAGGTGGCAGTACGGGAGCGAGAGCTAGCCGACTCGAGGACTCAGTTGATCCTTTCTCAGGAGCGGCTACGAGTGTCCGAGGAGCGTCTTCAGCGAGGACGTGAGCGGGCACGGGCTGCGGGGTACTCCTTTACCAGCTCCACCTTTGTTGCGGGTTCTTCTCTTCGAGAGAGGAGTGAGGCAGGGGGCCAGGCTCGAGTTCCAGCTTCTTCACGGGGGCCCATGCCTCCTCCACCAGCACCAGCTCGGGACGGTGAGGAGGAGGTTGAGAGTAGGAGAGTAGAGGAGAGTGGAGGCGAGAGCTGAGAGTTTTGTACCTGTACTCCTCCACCCTCACACCTGTACATGATAGACATGATGATATATATATATATGAGATTTGAGCTTTTGTTACCTGAGCACTTTGTGTGATTGTGGGCTTGTGTTTGTGTACTTTTCTTTTCACGTCCTTCGTGTTTACTTTGCTTTTGCCCTGTATCTGCAGCTGCGGTTTTCACTTGAACAAACAGGTTAATTCATCTGTTCGACTTGGCCCCCTGCCCAATGAACAAGGGGTGGCAATATTCTGACTTTAATGACAGGTCAAGGGGCCAAGCCTTTAATCAAATAAGGTAAAAATGAAATAACCAGTAAAGGGGAGATGCAACATGCAAGCACACATATGCAAACAATAAAAAGAGATATGCACAGGCAGAATGCAAGCATACGGATGAATAATGCATCATTTATATATTTTTTTTGTTATTTTCCTGAAAAACGCGCCTTAGATTAGGTCGTGACTCATGTGAAAGACGCCCTCGCAGACGGCGTGTACTTTTGAAAGGATTTTGGAATTTGGTGAAAAGACGACCTGAACAAGGGCGTTAATTTTTTAAAGACGACCCTCTCAAGGGCGTGAATTAAATTAAAAACGCCTTAAGGAAAGGCGTGAATTATATGAAACTTCAAACAAGATTGTCAAGGCTATCCAGATCGCGGGCCCTACACGGTCACCATCTAGGATTCATTAATCTTTCTTGAACAATTAAAAGGGAGTCGACGTGCTCAAAGTTGACTTATATTCGAGATTTCGCACAGTGCAATTTCTTAAGTTTGTCTTGACCATCCTGCCAGTTCGCAGCTTTACCACATAGAAAGGGTGGAAGAAAATATAGGGGAAGCCCATAAGGGGTTCTGGGATGCTCAAAGTAAAGTTACCTCCCCTGCCCTATGCCTGTTGGGGTTCGGTCTTTGGCGTAGGGAATTTATTGCCTTTTTGCCCGTTATAATGCACGCATACGCCCAAGGTTTTCCTTGCGGGGACTTTGCCCTCTTGACATGCTTTTCTTTTCATAACTTGACTTTCACTTTGGAATTGATTTGCATTGATGAAAAAATAAACCTAATTGTACTTGGGCTTTTGTGACATTTGCTCCCTTTTGGGCCTTGACTTCCACCTACTAGGGCGGCGGACAGGCTCGGCGCATCTGCCTCGAGGTCTCCCTTCCTCCCTTATGGGCCGAATAAGAAAAGAACGGGTATTGTCTTTCACTTTTAGTCAGGTTTTGACTTTCTATCAGATTTTGCACTGCTTGAGTTCAAGAATAAAGCGTGTAGTGTGTGCGGGTGTCAACCCCATTTTAAGTTACCAAGACTGATAAATGAATTCTGAATTTTGACCTTTCGGGCCTTGATCTTTTGTGTGCCATGACAATAATTTGAAAGCCTTTTTTGTTTATTTTTAGTTTCTGTTTTTTTTTGTTTCGTTTCGTTTTGGCGAATATTCTAATTTTTGGATTTGGAAAATATTCATTTTTTTTGTTTTGTGGGATTTTTTTTGGAAAATCTTCATTTTTTGTTGGATTTTGAAAAATATTCATTTTTTGTGGATTTTGGAAAATCAGGGGTAATATTTCTTAAGATACAAACCGTTCCAAGGGTGAGTTAACTCTTCACCTTCAGCATTAGTTAACTTATAAGCATTGCCAGGAAAAACTTCTTTTATAACGAACGGTCCCTCCCAATTTGGTTGGAGTTTTGAACGGGGGCCACCCGGCTTAACAAAAATTCTCTTGATTACCATTTCACCGACTTTAAATTTTCTCTCAATTACTTTCTTTTGGTAAAAACGTGAGAGCCTATTTTGATAAACGCGCGCATGCTCAGCGGCGACCAGACGCTTCTCATCTAGGAGTTCCAATTGGGCAAGGAGTGAATCACGACGTTCATCAATAGAAAGTTCCTCATCCAATTGTACTCGCAGAGAGGGAATAAGAATCTCATAAGGGACTACTGCCTCCATCCCATAAGTGAGGGCGAAAGGGGTTTGCCCAGTGGGAGTGCGAATGGAAGTGCGGTAGGCCCAAAGAGCTTCAACCAGCTTGTCTGGCCAGTCCGAAAATTTATTAGCCTCACACGTCTTTTTAACGATCTTGATCAAAGTTTTGTTAGTTGCCTCTGCTTGGCCATTGCCCTGCGGATAATAGGGAGAAGAATGATGCAATGCAATGCTATACCTGTTGCAGAGATCCTTGAGATCTTGAGAGATAAATTGAGGTCCATTATCGGTGACGATGGTGCTCGGGATGCCGAACCTCGTGATGATGTTCTTCATAATGAATTTACAAACGGTTGATGCTTTAATTTCCACGTAAGCTTCTGCTTCCGCCCACTTGGTGAAGTACTCCGTTGCCGTGAGAATGAATGATTTTTGCTTGGTCAGGAGGTTCGAATCACCAAGAGGTCCAATGATGTCAAAAGCCCACATGGAAAAAGGCCATGGGGAGGACGTAGGATGGAGTGAAGAAGCAGGAGAATGAATCTTGTCGGCGTGCAGTTGGCACTTAACACACCTACGAACGTAGATAGAGCAATCCTCTTCTAGAGTTGGCCAATAGAAACCTAGCCTAAGGATTTTCTTAGCTAGCATCTGGCTGTTCACATGACCACCACACACACCAGAATGCGCCTCTTCCACGACTTTCCAAGATTCATCATCATCGAGGCATCTCAATAAAACACCGGTGAGCCCTCTTCTGTAGAGCACACCTCCAACCAAAGTATAACGCTGAGCCACTCTTCTAATTGCTTTCTTTTCTTCTGCGGTGGCTTCCTCGGGATAAGACTGATCATTACAGTATCTGGCAATCTCATAATACCAAGGTTTCTCTTCGTCAGCCAATTCTTCTTCCCAGTCCAAGAGCATGACCTCTTTGCCTTTAAGATTTTCTTTCTGGTTGGCCTTCTTGAGCACCTGATCCCTAATATCAAGGAAAGCACGATCCTTAATAGCTGGAGTGTCACGCTGATGAATCAGAGGGACATGGAAATCACGCTCAGGAGGGAAGACTAAAGCAGAAGCTAAAGAAGCAAGAGCATCAGCTAGAATGTTCTGACTGCGAGGTACGTGAACGAAGATTAGTTTGGTGAAGAGCTTGGCATAAGCTGAAGCGAGTTCCTGGTAGGGTTTAGGCTTAGGATTGATAGTGCGGCACTTGACCAACACCTGGCGCAAAATGAGTTGACTATCACCGACAATCCGCAAGTGAGTGACACCATATCGATGAGCGGTTTGTAGACCGGCCAAAAGAGCTTCATACTGGGCTATATTATTGGTGACGGGGAAAGTGAGCCGAGCAGCAAATGGAATGGTGACCCCTTCGGGTGTTAAAAGAACCATGCCGATCCCTCTTCCTTGAGAATTAAGAGCTCCATCAAAATGTAACGTCCACATAGGATCAAGGGGTTGATTAATGGACATCAATTCTTCATCTGGGAACTCAGAATTAACAGGATCAAAATGAGGTAGAGGATGATGAGCAAGATGTTCGGCAATGGCATAACCTTTGATAGCTTTTTGTTGAATGTAAGTGATATCAAATTGAGAAAGGAAGCTTTGCCAGCGCGCTAAACGATCAGTGAGGACAGATTTTTCAAGGAGGAATTTGATTGGATTCATGCGTGCAATGAGGTGAACCTCGTGAGCTAGGAAATAATGTTTTAATTTCTGAACTACCCAAACCAAAGCTGCACAAGTCTTCTCCATGGCTGAGTACCTTTGCTCACAAGGGTTAAGAAGTTTAGACAAGTAGTATGCTGCCCTTTCCTTACTTTCTTCATCCACTTGAGCTAAGACAGCACCTACAGAGTCATCCAGGACTGAAACATACAGAATAAGTGGTTTGCCTGGAATTGGCGGCCTCAGGACAGGTGGATTGGCCAAATAATCCTTCAATCCGTCAAAGGCTGCCTGACACTTGTCATCCCAATTAAACTTGACTCCCGGCTTGGTAAGCTCGTAGAACGGCCTACACCTTTGTGAGTGCTGGGAGACGAAGCGGCGAATGAACTGCAACCTCCCGATTAATCCTCGAACCTCCTTCAAATTCTTGGGAGGAGGCATATCTCTAATGGCTCTCGCCTTGTTGGGATCGACTTCAATTCCCCGCTTGCTGACAATGAATCCAAGCAACTTCCCTGAAGAAACGCCAAATACGCACTTCTTGGGGTTCATTTTCAATTGATATTCTCGTGACCTCTGTAGAACCTTAGCTAGAACCCCAGGGTGCTCAATCCTTGTCCTTGATTTCACTACCAGGTCATCCACATACACCTCGATGTAAATATGAATCATGTCATGAAAAATCGCCATCATAGCCCTCTGGTAGGTGGCTCCAGCATTCTTAAGTCCAAAGGGCATAACCACATAGCAATATGTACCCCATGGTGTAGTGAATGATGTTTTCTCTTGATCCTCTTCAGACAGACGAATTTGATTGTAACCTGAAAAGCCATCCATAAATGAAAGAGTTTCAAACCCTGCCGTGTTGTCGATCAGAACATCAATATGAGGGAGGGGGAAGTCATCCTTAGGACACGCCCGGTTGAGATCCCGGAAATCTATGCAAATTCGAACCTTTCCATCTTTCTTCATAACCGGGACAATGTTAGCCACCCAATTGGGATAGAGGACAACTCTAACAAATCAAGCCTTATGGAGTTTATCGACCTCTTCTTTCATTTTCAAGGCCATGTTAGGGTGGAAACGCCTCAACCGTTGTTTGACCGGGACAGACCCTGGCTTAAGTGTAAGGCGGTGTTCAACGAGCGCAGGGTCTAATCCAGGCATATCTTCATAGCTCCATGCGAACGTGTCCTTGTATTCTTGCAGAACCAAAATGAGCGCCTCCTCCTCGGAGGGCGGTAAATTCTTACTGATGAGGACAATCCTAGGGTCTTCCTCGGTACCCAAATTGATTTCTTTGGTTGGCTCTTCTACAGAGGCTGATGGTTCATCGAAACGTCTCATGCCACTAGCAAAGGCATCAGCCTCGTCCTCATAGTCTTCATAACTTTCTTCCCCCTCTTCAATAGGGTCTTCATCATTCATGATTTCATAGACACCCAAACCCTCATAAGAGGCAACAGCAACATCCTCATATTCCAATTCTGGCAGGATAATCGGTTCTTCCACAAACTCAGGGATTGCTAAACAAGCTTGGCATCTGACAGCCAACTCCATCAAAAATCTTCGGGGAATCTGTCTACCCTTGGCCTTCTTATGTGGAACTATCCCCTGATTTTTATTATTAAAAGGAAAGGAGGAAGAATAGGAACAACTAGCTTGACTAGGGGAAAGAGATGAAAAAGCGGATACAGGAGGTGATACAGAGGAGGGCCCCTCACCAGAGGGGGAAAAGAGTTTTATCAAGGAATCTTGGAAGAGCGGCCCCTGGGTTGGGACGCACTCGGGAGAAAAATAGGAGGTCTCCTCAATAGAAATGGAGGATTGGAATGTTGAAGATTTGGCGTTTTTTTTTTCGTTTTTATATTTTCCTTTGTTTTTATTTTCTTTTTCCAGTAAGAAGCAATGTGAAGGGGAAATAGCAGGAGAAGTGGAGATTGCAAGATTGGAGAAAGATTTAATCAAAGATGGCCCACTCGGGGGCGAGATGGAGATTTTAGAAAATCGCTCGAGGAGCGAAGGAGCAATCGGGAGGGAAATCTGAATTGAATCGGGAGACAAGTTGATGGTAATTGGTGGTGGTCGCGTCACGTGACCAAACCAACGGGAATAGAGAGAAGCCAACACAGATGGATGCACAGAAGTGAGGGAGAAAAGGCCGGCCCACAGCCTATCCACGGAAAATCCTTCTTCAAAGGGGACATCGGGCTCCCCCGTATCTGTGTAGTCACTTAACATCTGCCTTTTATCTGTGATTACTGCTGGCATTTCAATCAGTTCTTGAATCAGCGGCGGCCACTCTGGATCTGTCGGCATGAACAGGCGGCTCAGAGAGATTGTGATGTCATTCATGTCAAACCACCTGTACCAGTCACATTCTGGATCACCCATTTTTCTTCTTTTATCTGGCCTTAAAGACTCCAGGGCCTTGTAGGTGGCTAGTGGGGCAATGTGACGAGCAAACTGTCTGGCGTGCACATCTTGACAATCAAGCAATGAAGTAATGACGGTAGTCTGCTCATTGTTCTGAATGCCACCGGTGATAAAATGTGTCTTTAAAGTCCAGGTGAGCGGCTGGCGGTCTGGTTTGAAGGTGGATGTCATAACGGCCCACGGCTCTCCTTCATTCTTGCCCGGTGCTTTATAGCCTAAGCCGCCTCGTGCAATCATCTTTTGAGGCTTAAAAGGCCTAATCCTGCCCTGGAGTTTGGCGCCCAGGCCCTTGCCATCTTGATATCCCATTCTTATCAGAATGTTCCAGCCGGGGGTATTCATCATATTTTTCTTTTTCTTCCCCTTAGAAGGCAGGGGTGTCATAGCCACTGTGGTAACAGTCTCAGATAGCATAGGCCGTGGACGGGGAATGTCCAGCACGGATAATAACGGCTTGTTGGCAGGCCATATGGAAGGAACTGATGAAGCTACATGAATGTCTTCCTCTGGCAAGATCGGCACACTGGTCACCTTGATAATGCGGCCCTTGTGCGGAAACTTGAGGCACTGATGGTTTGTAGAGGGCACTGCGTCAAGCTGCTGAATATAAGGGCGACCCAGAATGCCATTAAAAGTCGGATCCATATCCAGAATATGAAAATCTGCCGTAATGGTGGCTGGAACCAAACTGACTTTGAGAGTAATCATACCCAGAGGGGGTTTCTTTGTATTGTCATATGCTGTGACAGTAATGGTGGATGGCCGAATCTGGCTCTCAGGGATACCGCATAACTTCAGAGTGCTCGGAGGCAACACATTGATAGATGCACCGGTGTCTACCAAACACTGCTTGACGGCCACTTTGTTGATATCAACCGTAATACATAGGGCATATTTTCTTGCCGGTAGAGGTGCTAACTCATGTTCATGGAATGTGATTGCCGGCTGACTGCTAGCAGGGGTCAAGACTGTAATTATCTGTTCAACCGGAAGGTCTTCATTGACCATGACTTTCTGCAGGTATTCCTTCAGGGCCAGCTGATGAGTGGTGGACCTCTTGATCAATTCAAGAATGGAGATTCTGGATGGAGTGCGGTCCAAGTGTTTTAATAAATCATACTGAGTTCCCGGCACCGAATCTTGTTCCTGTTCTTGCTCTTGTGGCCCCTGCACGGGCTCTAGCTCTCTCTGTGGGAAAATACGGTGGAATATCCGTCCACTGCGGAGTGGTGCAACGCCTTGACGCGCCTCTGTCGGGGCAACAATAGGAGGAGGGTTGGAAGAGGAAGAAGGAATGTTGGTAGTAGAAACCCTGCTAGGGGATATCGAAGGGGAATTCAATAAAAGGGGCGCCCCTGTAGGAGGCGTAGGAGGAACATTTGATGGAGATTCCCGCGCAGGAGGCGTGGGAGAAGGGAGGGATATCCGAATGCGAGGAGTATTGGCGGGTGGTGGAATAAGGAGAGATCGTGGCACAAAAGGTGGTTGAACTGATGACGGAGGAACTCTAGCCGGTGTAGGAATGGTAGGGGGTGTAGCGGGTGCTGGTGATGAGCGAAGTAGGAGTGGCCTGGACGGCGCGGATGTGGGATTGGTGATGGAAGGTGGTGCGGTAGGTTGCGGAGGTGGTAAGCGGTTAAGGAGAGAGCGAGCCGGCAGAGCCGTGGGATTGATGGGGGTAGATGGGTTGACGGGGCGTAAAAGAGAACGTCCCGATTGAAGATTGACAGAAGAAGAAGGAGTGGTGCGCAAAAGGCGCGGAGTTTGATGTTGAGTTGGATCATGGTGAAATGCCCCGACAGAGGCGTTTTCTTCGTGCCATCCCTGCCCTCTCTCCACTTCGTAGAGAGACGTGACAGGGTTCACGTGTTGATTAGGAGCGTGCTCCGGCAATGGATTGCGGACGATCCCCATATCCTGCTGGGGTGCTGGAGCTGGTTGTGGCTGAACTTGCTGCGGAGCTGGCTGCTGTTGTTGCTGATTTTGCTGTTGCCGAGAAGCCCTTCTTTCATTCATGGCGGCTATGTATTGTCTCATCTCATCCCAGTTGATATCACCCTGGTCATTTAGATCGTAGATGTAATCTCTGAAGTGGAAGCAACGATCCAGGTTGTGACCAGGGCCACGATGAAAGGCACAATAGCGGGATGTGTCAACGTTAGCGGGCCACACGGTTCTTTCCCTTGGCAAGGCGAGCAAGTTGGCGGCCATCAGGGCATTAAAAATATCGGAGAGACTTTCAGGGAGTGGAGGATAGTGGTCCCTTTTGGGGCCAAGTGGTGGTCTCCGTTGTTGTTGTTGGCCGTAGTTGGCGGGCGGAGGCACTTGATGGTATTGTGGTGGAGCTGGGGGGTCTATGCGGGGGGCTTGGTTTTGTGATGGAGCGAAGGAGCGTTGAGGCGCGAATTGGGGTGGTGGAGTAGGGTTAAAATGAGGGTTTTGTCGTGGAGGCGGTGGTGGACGTGGGTTAGCTTGATGATGGGGGTTGCCAACTACGCCAACTTGCTCATTTGTGACAGTGCCTTCCGTCGTAGGCCCGCTGTTGACATTTGTATTCTTTTTAAATAGCCGAGGCTTCGGCTCAAACATGCCCATGATGGGCGAATCCTTCATTTGTGTTTGTATATAACGAGCTCTTTCATAGAGCTCTTCCATAGTTGTCAGCCGATTCATGGCCAAAATGTGCCGGAATTGAGGAGTTGCATTAGAAATAATCATTTTTACTTGCTCCTGCTCCGACAATGTGTCTTTTAATTTCTCGGCCATAGACCGCCACCTATCAGCAAATACGATGAATTCCTCCTCGGGCTTCATTTTCTCGGCAACTAAATCTGTAACAGAAAGGGAAGGTCCCACCCGGTCTCTGTACTTTTGCAGGAATTTTCTTTGAATAACATCAAAATCGCCGGCATCAGCTGGCTCCAGAGAATAAAACCATTCGAGGGCTGGCCCCTCAAGAGACCTCCTGAATAAGTAAGCCAGGGAGGCCTTATTGTCCTGCCAAAAGGAAGTCTCATATCGGAAATCCTTTAAATGAATGAATGGGTTGCCCGTCCCATTATATCGCCGGAAATTCGGCATTTCAGAAGGTGGTAAATGGAACACCGGCAACGTAGGCAGAGAAATTTCCGGAGCATTCTTAGTCGCTGTAACCTTCTTGAGCTGTTCCTCCATGCTAGCCAGTTTCTGAAGCAAGAGAGTACTGGTATCGGGCTCGACCGGGGCCTGATTCTGAGCAAAAGAAGGCGGTATAGGCGTTCGTAGAATCCGAGGAGGTTGGAAGGATTGATGCCTAACCGCTGAATAGCTCGCCTGCTGGGCCGGCATGGCCGCAGTAGGCGTTTGTGGACGAGAGGAGGGGGGATGTAAGACCGCCTGGTCATTAACAATCTGATGGCCACTCACGGCCGGAGGGGGATTAGAAGAAGAAGAAAGAACCGACTTCCCCTTTAAAGCGGCCTGAATGGCTTGCCGCTGGGAGTCATCCAACTGGGAGAGAGCTTGGATCAAATCTGTGACATTAATGGATGGGGAAGGGTTCCCCGAAGTGTTGGAAACTGGAATTTGAGACGACGGGTCCGCCTCATGAGTAGTGGTATCAACCACATGAACTTGTGAGTAATGGGGGTGAGGAGGAAGGTAGTTCCCCTCATAATAAACAGAATCCTGGAGAGGGTCCTCATATTGACCAAATATGTTCTCATTCTCATCATCATAAGAGTACCCGTTGCCTGACATGTTGATGGTTTTACCTGATCGGAGTTTCATTCTTAAGAGAGAGAATGTTTAATGAAGGAATTATCACAAAATATTTAATCCAAACAAAGCAATCAAATCACCCAACTATGTTTATGCAAACAAGGTTGGCAAGAAACGCAAGATTTTAATGTTTGATGTTTGAATTAGGGTGGATTATTTGTGAAAGTTCACTCTTTTGCCAAATGAGACCTAGTTTGATCCAAGTGTAACCTCCGGGTCAACTAAGTTTTTCTCTCTCTTTAATCACGCATAGGTTCTCTAAACTCCAGGTACTTCAAGGGTACAACCAGCCCGGCGTCCGTGAGGGAATCCACGGATGCGGGGACTTATGGAGGTCTTGGAAAAGGGATTTCCGGTCCAAAGAGACGGAATGCTCAATGGAGGGTAGTCCCGATTCCAAGAAGGGTGTGCGGATCCTAGGATAGAGAGAGAAGGTCTCTCAACCAAGCCAACAAATCAAGACAATCCAAACAGCAATATAATATCAAGATAGATGCCAAGCAATGAATCAGAGCTAATCTGTGAAAAAGAACAGTAAAGAAACGCCCTGGGGAAGGGCGTTTTCACAGCAGGAGGAAAAGACACGCCCTGCGGTAGGTCGTGACAAAAGGCAAACACGGCAGCGTGGCTATCGTTAAACTCTGTGAGGGGTTCACAGACGGTAGGAAAACACGCCTTAAGCTGAGGCGTTATAAAGAAAGGACGCCTCCACCGGAGGGCGTCAAAACTCAGATAAATGCCCTGCTTATAGGCGTTACGAAAAACCTGAAACGCCTCTGAGGGAGGCGTTAATCCACAGACAATATGTGAAGCAGCAATTACCGGCAGTTATGATGAAAAGAAACGCCCTAATGCAAGGCGCTGATAAGAAATGAAACGCCTCAGGGGAGGGCGTTAATCCACAGGCAATATTATGAGCAAGCAGCAGACAGCAGTTATGATAAAGAGACGCCCTGGGAGTGGGCGTTAATCAATGAAGCACGTCCCTGAGAAGGGCGTTAAATAGTAGACGATAAAATGTGCAAACAGAACGCCAGCAGGTGCAATAAACACACGCCCTGGAGGGGGGCGTTAATCAACAAAACACGTCCCTGTGAGGGGCGTTAAATCAAAAGACACCCTTGTTGAAGGCGTTACTAAACAGCAATTGGCTGATCCGGGGAGTGTGTAGGGTGCACAGTGGAGGGTGCCCGAGGGGCACAAGGGAGAGGGTACCGAGGGTACCGAGGGGAAAGGGCACACGAGGGTGCCTAAGGGGAGAGGACACACGAGGGTGTCAAAGGGGAAAGGGCACACGAGGGTGCCAATGGAGATGGTAATCAATAAAGAAAATAGTGGAAGTCCCACCGTGATCGCCAATTTGTAGATGTGCAATTTATGATTAACCCCAAATTGATACACGATGATGATTTTGTTTTAAAACAAGATATCGCACTCAATTAATGATGAAAAAGGGGAAAGATCATATGCAACAACTAAGATCCGTGATCGCCACTGAAGCCAGAGACATGCCAAACAATAAGAGATTAGGATGGGGCATGTCACATACCTCAGAAATCCATAAAGGGGAGCTGTGGGCCTGGAGATTAACGCGCTATATCGTCCTAGCACGTTCTTCAGGTCGCGCTATCTTCGTATAGCGCGATATCAGACAGGTAGCGGGATTTATTTGGGTTCATTCCTTCCTTGTTCCAAGGCCGGTCAAGGTGCAAGGGCTCCACGTATCAATCTTCTAATGCCTGCAAAAAATCATAAACAATAAATAGAAAGCCCATTAGATCGAGACTCGAGTAGAATCTGCCCTTATTCTTAATCAAAAGCATGTAAAAAAAGGGGGCTCGATTACCTGGGGGTTTGGTGGTTTTTAAACCCCTATGGATGGGTAAAATATAGGTGTGGTGTGTGTGAATGCATGTATTTTGTAAAAGGAGTGTTTTGAAATCAGGATGCAATGGGAATGCAAAGATTAAAAATCCGGAGGGGAAAAGAAAGAGGAAAGAGGAAGAACACAAGGAAAAGCCCTAAATACTCCCTTGAACGTGCGAGGAGCGAGGATTTATTGATTGTGCATGGAGTATTTCCTCCTCCTCGTCAATAACTCGAGTTGCATCCCCCTCTAACGACGGCCAAAGGAGTGAATTTATAGGAAGAAGATCGAACACAAACCCTAGGTCGGAGTTTGATTCAATCCGATGACTTGGCAGCTCAAATCGAGGTAATATTGCCGATTAATGAGGGGGAAAGACTCCTGATAGGTTTAGAAACCTTCCTGGATAAGAAACACAGTCAGCAACTTACCCAATAAGGCCTCTGAATCGAAATAAGGGAGTCCGGCCTGGAGAGGGACTCTGTCTGATAAGGCGCTATACTTCCATAGCGTGATAATGAAGAACGCGCTATGGAGATATAGCGCAACAAGTAAAGGCCCATTAAATGGTATAAAAATGGAGAAAAAACATTGGGCAGTCATTTAATCAAATGTTGAACGAGAGTAACACCCAAAGTGGATGTCATAATGATCAAATGTCAAGAAATAACAACTGCTCAAAAGATAATTTCAATTAGATCCACAACGCGCTATGAACAAGAAAGTGATAAGAACGAATAGCGCGGGAATGCCAGACTCGAGACGAGATCCAAGGTATGGAATTGAAGCGTTGGGCCAAGAAAAAGGAAGGAATCCCAGAAAATCAACCAATTAAGGATCAATTGGGGCATCGACTAGGAGAACAAAGAAAATGCTTAATTTATCGGCTAAAATTGGGTGTCTACATACGTCTATCCTGATGAAGCATATGAAGTCCTTGCATTGGTATGAGCCAATACCAATGATGAAACCTGCTATCGATCGGTTGGCACGCTGCCCGATCGACGCTAAGACCCATCCAGGGTAGACCTTCCGTCCGCTCTGACATAGCACAACACTGCTCTTTGAATCTATTCAGACCCTCCGTCTGGATAGATCATGAAACTCTATTCCTTTGCGTTAATGTTAAACCCCACATTAACGATGAAACTCATATTCTCAGCAAACGGCCTCGTGCCCGAGCTGCTACTTATATCCTCTAAATCAATTCGGACCTTTCGTCTGGATAGATCATGAAACCCTACTTCCCTTTGCATTGATGTTGACACCCACATCAATGATCGTGTGTCCACAATAAACATATGGCGCCATGGTCCATAGGATGAAAGTTCTGGTCCCAGAAAAGACAATGAAAAAGGAAAAGAGAAAGAAAACGACAAAAAAGTATATATATAAAAATGGGGTTGAAATAGAGAT